>JAUMHQ010000065.1:10744347-10769956 GCA_032361165.1 Enteromius paludinosus | reverse complement strand
ATTAGTCACTGAGCACAAAATGAAGCTTTTGCCATGTCTGTCCCAGTCCTCTGACCTGAACCCTGCAGAAAACGAGTGAGGTGAACTAAAGAGGAGAAGAGCTGGTATTCTGAAGGATCTGGAGTGATTCTGCACGAAGGAGTGGTCTATTTTCTCTTATCAGGTGTTCTCCAAACTCCTCAGGCATTACAGGAGAAAAGTCAGAGCTGTTAGCAAAGGACGTAGCTATTATTGGGTGCCATTAATTGTGGCTAACATGTATTGGAGAAAACATTTATTTCATCATGAGTTTTTCTCCCCATTATCAATTGTTCAATGATAGGTTCTAATTTTGTACATTTTTTGAATGAAAAATGCAGATTTATTTTCACAGCCAGCATTGCTCAGATTTACCAAGGGAGGGTGCCAATATTAATGGAGGGCACTGTATATATATTATTTTGGACGCCATTAATTGCTTGACAGCACTACAACTTTTTTTTTTTCCATCCTCATACCAACTCTTCTTCAGTTTCAGATATTTATCTCAGAGTTGTAACTTAGAGTTGTCTCATATTTGCATTTATTTTTGTCCCACAATTGCAGTTTTATATTTCACAGTTGAGACTATTTCTCAAGTTCATTATTTTTGTATATGAAATTTATTTATTTATCCCACAACTGCAACTTTATTTCTCATATTTGCAACTTTTTATCTAATTTCCTTCATTTGAGGTTTTACATCATAATTGAAACTATTTCTCACAGTTACAACTTTGTCTTAATAACTTTGCATATTTGCTAATAGCTATTATATTAGTTTACATTAGAATTTATACTTTATTTCTCTAATTCTTGTATTTGCAACTATTTTTACCTTGTGTATTGAGCACTTTTGTTGAATATTTAATCTCAATCGCTTATCATCAAGCGTTCTACTAAAAACGTAATCATTTTATAAGAAAGAATTAATTCATGCAAAATAATCCTTGCAGACAAATGTGGGGTGCTCTTCTGTGACAAATGAATGAAAGAAACCGAGCAAGCGAAGCCAAACTTGGTACCGTTTTAGTGTGCTCTTGCATGGCAAACTGGGTCAAAGGATTACCAGCAGGCTATAAAAAGATGCCTTTTTGGCCATAGACAAATTCAAGGCTGTAGATCTGAACAGTGTGTTTGTGTGCACACGCATAAAAGTGTGTAATGGGGGAGGTGTGTTTCTGTGCCAAGCATATGGCTGTAGGGAGAGAGAGAAGGGGACAAGCGATAATCCCTCTGCAGTCATGCCATGGTCACTTGTGTTTTCTGCGAGTGTGTGTGTGTCCAGCGGGTGTCTAGGGTTGTCTGATTTGGTTCTGTTGGCTTGCGGTGAGGATTAGCGCTCTGGAGGGCCGTACATGTTCTCTTGACAGACCTCTTGTGCTCCCTTAACTACGAGACAGTTGGACACAAATGCAACAAACACAAACATATGTCATAGTAAACGAGAGGCAGGTACGTGCGATTAAAATGTTCACTTATAATCTTTTTTATTAACTTTAAAAAGGCAATTAGTAAAAATAGAAGTAATTAAACTGTGGCTTTTTAGTAATGCAGCAATTCTGAGGAATGTTTATAACATGCGTAAAAAAAGAAGATGCTAAAACAGTGTTTACTCAAACTACGTTCACAAACAAAAAACAATAATCAACAATACAAATTAAAAAATGATCTAAAATTGCTAACATTTTGTTAAATTATATTCCAATTTAAATGCAAACTTAACTAACATTTTTCAGTGTAAAAAAAAAAGTATTTTAATGATAAAATAATAATAAAAGACTTTAAAATACAAAAAACATCTTGTATAATATTTCCTGTGTATTTTAGATAACTCTGTCATATAAAAGCGTATATGTTTTTATAAAATCGTATGTGGAGGATTATTAAATAAAATTGGTTTATTTACATTTCTTTGAATGCCAATATGAACTTCCTGTACAATAGTCTGTATTATGGTATGGTACAACTCAACAGTCCATATGGAAAGTGGCATATAAACTGCACCTACTGTACCTTTGCAGCAGTGTGTTCTTCTATGACCTCGCTACATACCCAAGCCCGTAGAAACTACAAGGATGGGAGAGGGGTGGGTGGGGGAAGGGGGAGGTTGCCCTGAGGAACGCAGGGAAATGTAGTCCATAATTCACCTCTAGGCATGTGCAATTCGATCATCGGTGCGAGGGGGTCTCCAGATGTCCTCTCCAGTGCTCAATGCCTGAGTGTCGGCTAGATGTGGCGGTTCTTCTGGCCTCTCTAGAGGCTTTAAACTGGGCTTCCAACTCCTCCACCCACGCGGTGCTCCAGTCCCACACGGGCAGCGGCTCCACCTCTCCAAAACACTCTCGAGGGGGGAACAGAACACTCAGGGGGGATGCAGGCGGGGAGAAATCTGCAAAAAATGCAGGATCACACACACATCACGAAAGAAATCAAGGGTGATGAATGCATGCGCATGCACATAGGTAAAAAACAAACAAAGAAACGCAATCTGTTAACACGTATAAAGACGTACAAGTCAATTTCAGCATCATAACACTGAACGATAACGCACAACGGCGCTGGACTCATCAGTTACAATGTACTAGTCATTTAACCTGATGCATTCACGGAGATTGAAAGATAGACAGGGAGAGAGTGAACGGGGGAAACAATCAGCAAATGGAGAGAGGAAAGTCCCTGTAGGTTTCTCTTTTGAAAGCTGTGATTGATTTGTTGAAACTTCAGAGAGGATGGAGGGAGCTCAGACAATTTGCAGACAGGCCCTCAAATCCCATTATTTCTCATTGTACCAAAGTAGCGCTGCTATTTTTCACTGTCTCATTGGGAAGCATAATGCTGCAGTGCCTCGTGAATCTGATTTGACAATGAAAACTCTCATCCCAAATACGCCCCCCCCCCTAGTTATGCAACGTTCCCAAAAAGTACTGGAATAACACTTCAAACATCTGATTGCATTGGATAACAAAATATCAAATCAGATAATCCTACAGCTTTTCTCCGAATTATCCTCATTGATATGAGCCAATTTCGCTAGTATAACGTACTGGTCTCAAGCTGAAGACAGGTGTAGTTTATCAAGTTAACCATGAACCTGTTTCATTACAATTTGACAACCCGAGTGTCTAAAAGCATGGTCTTCATCTATAATTTAAAACCTAACAAACATCTTTTTGTGAAACGTTTTTTCCTGTTCTATCTTTGTATAGAATAAAAGCCACTTGCCTTGTTATTAAATGCAAAGGCATGAAAACATTTTTAAAGTGCCAAAGTACTTCGATTGCACCATATAGACTGTTTATGTCTTACATAATTATGGATCATTTCAAAAGTTGTATTTACATAATGCTTTTTTGTTGACTATACAAATGACGCAGAATAATTTTACAGCCCTGCAGGGCTGAAGAACTACTGACTGACAATGATGAACTGAGAAAAGCTGGCGAGCATCAAAGTAAAGTGAAATGTGATGGTCAGATTTATAAATAACTTACAAGTTTGCCCAGAGGAAATGTGCAGAACATTTTTAAGCAGAGGTAAGAGTACTACGAACTTATTGGCGCCAGAAAGCTTGATTAAAATTAGTCCAAATATTTAGCAGGCACATTGTTTTATTTTATTTTTGTGGAAATTAGCAGAGCTTTCAGGGATGATGAATCTGTGTGGAGCTGCTGACTGTGTGAGCAGATTGTTCCACCTAGTGGACATTTCTGATGACTACATCTGTACTTGCTGTTAGCCAACTTGGGCCCAGTTTACACTACTGCCTTTTTGTTTTACGTGAATATGATCCTCGTCTACACTTTTCAGAAACGATCTCCGTTTGCACTACGCAGATAAAACCATAGATGTGTATAGGTATATAGGTATGTTTTCAAAAGTCTTCGTTTTTAAGGGTTGAAAATGCCAGAGTAGTGTAAACGACAGGCGTAATCGTAGCAAAAGATAAAATGAAAGCACACTAGTGTAAACGTAGCATCATTATATTATAAATTAAAACCAAAGATTAAAGAGAGTTTATATCTTGCCTGATAAAGTACCGCTCATGGATTCAGCTGTCATAGACAGGACACGGGCAAAGTTTGCATCATTTATGAAGGAGCAGTCAGAGGAGCTTATGATACTGGTTCGAGCGCTCGTCACATTGCTGTCAGACACCGAACCCCAGCCGTTCCACAACGAACCCTCCCATTCGCTGCAACAAGATGAGGGCGTGCTCCTCAGCGTGGCCCTCCTGAGGCCGACTGCCTGAGACTCCTGCTCGTCATCCATCTCCCGGTCCACGGGCCCACAGATGTAACCAAACGTGGGTGTGGGAGAAAACGGACGGGGTATTGAAGGAGAACTTTGAGTGGACGCACTGTTGGGAGACATCACAATTAGCCTTTGTCTTGATACTCCCTTCTCATAAATGTTCTCCCAGATGTTCTTTTACCTTTGTCCGTGTGGTTTGGGGCTGATCTCCATGTATTGAGTGTGGCCCTGAGTACTGAGCGTGGTGTCCTGGTAGTCGTCAGTGGAGAGACAGAAGGAGGCCGTGGACAGGTGGCTATAGGTCGGGCTTGGTTGGGATAGGCTGTGGTGGGTTGGACATCCTGTAGTAACCGTAGCGGAACCCTGGAGTCCAGAAGCAGCACACACAGACTGCTGAGAGCCGATGTCAACTGTCAACTTAGTGGATCTGGTAGATCTGAGGGATCAGATATAAAGAAATATGATCATATTAATCATTTTTCCTTTGACCGGTAAATAAATGTAAAACTATACCTAATATTATTATATTAAAATATTGCTTTAGGAAGGTGTCTGTGTTCCTCTCTTATACTACGATGCCTCCAGCCTCAGCCTGCCCTGCCGGAAGAAGCTTCCTGTCTGTGTCCTAAAGCATTTGAAATGCTTCCTCTCACTTACAGATCTTCTAATAAATAGTGTGGGCCATTTCCCCTTCAGACTCCCTGTCCATTAGAGCTGAGCTACCAGCTAAATTGGTTTCTAGTCTTTTAGTCTGAGAGCAGAGAGACAGTAGTGGACTTCTCCTTTCTCACGGTGTAATGACATGGTTTTGTCACAGACACCGTCATTACAGACAGGCAAGGGCACAACCCTTCACAGGTCTGTGAGAAATGGACACAAATCTTGAGCTCTGTGGCAGTAGTCATTTTACACCACTAGCATCCTGCTATGACAGAATGGTGAAACACTGAAGTTTATCACCGTTTAAGAAACCACAGTCTGAAGAAAGACTTGTAGTATATTCCTGTGCACCAAAATGAAATTGAACCGTTAAATAGGAAGATAAATCTTCAAAGCATTCTGCTGAGTACTGTTGCCCACAGGAAAGCAAAATCACAAATGAGATCACTTTCATATCTTGAACTGTTTTTCCTAGATAGCTATGAGATAAAATAGAAAGAAAATAGTTGAATTTATAGCTTCTCAGAAGTTCTTGCTGAGAGAAAGACCCCAGTGATCTCATCATCTACTTTATAGATTCGAATGTCAAATACTGTGCTCTGATTTCCCCAGACACCTGCAAAAGTCTTATAACAAACTCTTTCCAGACCAAATTTTTTCTTTCCTACATTCATTTTATAGCTTAAACCTTTTAGTATGTCATTGATTGTCTCATTTGTGCTTCTTTCAATTATTTTTAAACAATTTGAAATGTTAAAATGTATTTATGCATTTAGAAAGTAACATTTATACGGCCGAAATAAAAATTCTGCCATCAATTACTCTCATTTAATGTCATTCCAAACCTGTATGACTTAAAAATAGCTTTTGTGTGTGCTGTAGAAGAAAGAGTGTTGCATTACTGGAGCCCACTGACACGGGGCGTAAAAGATAATCGAATTTTTATTTTGGGTGAACTACTCCTTTAACTTAGATTAAGTGCTAAAAAAATATTGTTCCATTGCATTGCCTAAAATTAACCAATTGAACCTTATTATAAAGTTTTGCCAACATGTTCTACTTGACTATAAATAAAAAAATAAATAAATAAAAGCAATAAAATCCCTGCGCATTTAAATTTTGCTTTGTGTGTAGTAGGGATGCTCATTTTAACCGTTTAACCCTTAACCAACCGATTTGAAGTTTAACCGATTAATCCAATCAGTAAAACGGTTTAAAAGGTCATTTTATTTATTTATTTATTTAAGTATTTTACCTACTCATAGTCTATATAAAATTGTGTTGACAAAAAAATTAGCATTTTATTGGCCACATGCACACAGCAGCAGAATACAGTTGTTGAGTACAGGAAGTGACAACCAAGTTCTGTAACGGAACTCACCGGGATATGTTCAGGACTCGCTCTGCTGCACAAACGTGCTTCTAGCAGGTGTTACGTGTTTATATGTGTGTTTTGGGTAACTTATATTGATGGAGAAATGAGCTGCGTGTCATCTGAAAGTTTTATTAGAAATACTGAAAGTTTCATTTTAAATAATGTTGTCAGTTAACCGGTTAATAATCGCTAACGAGCGTCGGTTGTCGGTTACGAGAAATAACCGAAATGAGCATCCCTAGTGTGTAGGTGTGCTTCTCACTCGTCCTCTGAGCTGAGGCTGTGGTTGTCCTCCATGGGAAGAGGCGGAGGGCTGGGTAACATGTCCACCAGCTGCAGAGAAGCCGAGTAGTGCAGGATACGTGGAGAACTCAGCGGCTTCACAGGCTCTGATACACCACCTGAGGGAATGTAGACCAGCTTAGAAGAGTTCTAATAAATAGACTGCGTAATGAGAATAGCATTTTAAATATGAGACGCTCTGATGTTCAAACCTGCAGGGTGCTGACTGAATCTGCTGCTTTGCTGATGGTTACTCGGTGAACTGCATACTGCCAGTGCTTGTTGACTTATGGGCATTAATGGGGCACTTTTGACCGCATGCAGCTCTGGAAGTAGATCGCCGCATAAGATAACTTGTTACTGCTGGATGAAATGAATGTGAAGGACTCGCTGAATAAACGGATGTCTCACCACGCTTGTAATTTTTCTCCCACGATTCCTTCAGAACTCCCATGTTGGGCTGGGCAGGGAGGGCACGTTTCCATGGCAACGCCTGCACTTCCCTCACGACGGCAGTTTTGACGATGGGTTCGGTGATTCGAACGGTCTCGGAGTTATGCAGCTGAGATTTTCCGTGAGGCATTCTGGGACAGCGACCTGGACTATTAAACGTCTTCAGTCCGTTGCCGCTCAGATCCACATAAAAGGTGCCATAGACGCCGCAATTGTCTGGTACAATCGGGACGGCTGACCGCAGGGGGTTGGGGTCCTTTTTAGCCGTAATGGGCAGAGCTGTCAGTAGGGAGGTAAAAAAACAGACTGATTTACATAATGTGCCAAGATGTCAACGGTAATTAAAGTTGATGAGGACTCTGCAGATTCGTGACTTCAGGGGTGACAGGCAGTATTTTGAAGGTTCTTATAAGGACGTATCTGTCATCCGGAGAGATGACGAGTGGAAAAAAGAGAAATAGATGAGGCCTAGAACTCAAGGGGAGGTTATTACTATGTATTTAAACTAAAACTGTGACTTACTGGTCCTCCGGGAGCCAGAGTTCTCTTGACTCGGGGTCCATAGGCCCTGCTTGGGCTCACTGCTGGAATCTGGCCTCCAGCCTCCAGAGATCCACGGAGAGTCTGGTGCTGCCATTCTAGAAAGGAAATTATAAGGATGGTGACTCGGTTTCTTATGGAAGTCTATTTTATAAGTATAGTATTACATAGCTTAGTACATCATAATTTAGATTTAAGTATTTATCTCAATATATAGATTTATTCCACATTTTTTTCTCACATGGAATGATGAGCCTCTTTATAAAAATTAACCGTGCTTCCATGTTTGTATTTTTAAATCAAACATCTTTTTTTTTTTTTTTTACCTGTGTTTGATGATGAGATCTTCACTTTCCAGTCTATATAAGCCTATAAATAAAAGAGACAATTAAAATTGTGTGACTGTGTGTGAATAGAAAAAGGAAGTAAATGGATACTTTTTATAGCTTACCTGAGTGTTTCCCTCCCAGGTTGTTGGGTCTGACATGTCTCCTGTACAAAAACACGGCAGTAATCATCAAAACACACCACAGGAGGGTGCCAGCGCTGCCAATGAATACAGGCTCTTTGATCACAGCAAGGAAATGAGACATACTGAGTATGCCTGTCTGATAAGGTGTCACCTCCTGCCTTGACTCTGGTAAAAAGAAAGCAACAGGAAACATATCGAGTAGATTACACTTTAAAATGAGCGTTTCATACCTTAGTGTTTTCTTCACTTACCTACGAGCAGTTTGTATGGGTCACTTTGGACCCCCACTCCCGCCCCGTTTACAGCAGCCACCTTGACCCAGAACAGCTTTCCGGGCTGCAGTGTGCTGATCTCAATACTGTGTGTTCCACTGTCCACCGTCCAGTTAAATGAATTCTGTTCCTCTGACTCCACACACCACACCTGTCAGAAACAACAGAATTTTTTTAATGAGATTTTAGGTCAACATGGTATTGATAATATCACAATAATAGACTGTTATAGTACAGTAGTCTCTGATATTACAAAGTAAATACATCAGCGGAAAATATGCATCAATTTTGTGGTTAGAAACTGAATTTTGGACTAATAGAAACATTAAATAATTACTCTCTGAAGTGTTGTGGCAGCTAGTCTATCTGAAACGGTTGATTTTGGCAGGGTCATGTCTTTTTTATGTGATCAAAGAGTCTGAGGCTGAAGATATGAATTATTTTACGGCTTCCAGGCTTCCTTTGATTAAACATGAATTTTAATTAAATTAATTTTTAGAAAACAATCTTTTGTCTCTTACAAGTTTCTTCATATCTACTCTATAGAAAGCCTCTCTGGGCATTATTATAATTGTTTCACAATGAGTGTCTTTAAACTAGTAATACCTGATATCCCTGAATGATTCCATTGTGAGTGTCATGAGGTGGAGGCTCCCAGCTGAGGTGCACAGTGTCGTTACGGTCAGTGGGCATTGTTATGGAGACATCCTGAGGTGGTGCGCTGGGGACTGAGAACAAGGCACATGGTTACAGTTAGCACATGGTATTAATAGTCAGTTTACATTTTTTATGTTTCTGTAAGAAGTCTCTTATGCACACTAGGGCTGCATTTAGTAGATCAAAAATACTATAAAAACATTAATATTGCAAAATAATGTTACAATTTAAATAAGCATTTCTATTTTAATAATAGTATTAATACAAAATTTATATATATTAAATATAATTTCTGTGATGGCAAAGCTAGATTTTAGCATCAATACTTGGTATAATTTATATACTTTTTTTTGGTAATATAACTATATAGCTTTTATTCATTTTTTATTTATTAGTATTTAGTTATAAACCTGGACTGATCATGTGCTTTGGAGTATCATTCAAATACCATGGTATATGAATATTGTAATCATTAATAAAGCAGCATGCCATTACCGTTTTTTTACCATGGTACCATCACATGCTCTTGATTCTCACCTATCTCTGGCACTCGTAAGTGTCTGGTGTTGCTCTCCCTGCCATACAGGCTGCTGCCGTAGGGTCTGACTTTGAACTCATACTTGTAGCCTCTCTTCAGAGGTCCCACGTGTGTGTGAAGGTCAGGCTGAGGAACCTTTTGAGCTGTCCAGTCTGAGCTGGCCGGGAGGAGAGAGCGATACAGCACCTCAAAGCCTTCAAGATAATGAGGCTGTGACATAGACGACTGCAGCTACAAACAAAAAGACAACAGAAGAGAAAACACTGGTTAGATGACGCCTCCTTAAAATGAACACACAGTTATCTAAAATATGGTGCATGAACTTCTTTACCTTCCACATGACTTGAGACATGTTGGAGGCAGTACTCATTACTGTGACGTTCTCCAGGCTCACGCGTAAGGCAGATAGCTCCTTGTGTAGGTCTATCAGTCTGGTGCTTCCTACATCTGTAACATATATTAGCCAGTAATCACTTACCTCAACAAACGGCATGCTGGGAAGAAAGACCTGTTTCTTGACTGATTACATGCATTCTTACCCTCTACAAGAAGCTGTGCGCTTGCCACAGACACCCCAAGCTTATTTTCCGCAGTGCAGGTGTACTTGCCCATGTCCTGAGCTGTCACATAGTGGATTTGCAGACTGTGGTCGGGGTTGATTAAATATCTGGCAAATGCGATTGTAATATAAGATTAAAAATTGTAAGGAATTTCACAATCCTTATGCATTTGGGGTTTTTAACTGGGAGTATGCAGAGCCCTGGAGCTTCTTTCAGGCACTGCAAGGGGACTATATTACTATATGTGACCCTGAAGCACAAAACCAGTCTTAAGTCGCTGGGGTATTTTTGTAGCAATAGCCAAAAATACATTGTATGGGTCAAAATTATTCATTTTTCTTTTATGTCAAAAATCATTAGCACAATAAGAAAAGTTAATGTTCCATTAAGATATTTTGTAAGTTTCCTACTGTAAATATATCAAAACCTCATTTTTGATGAGTAATCTGCATTTCTAAGAACTACATTTGGACACATTTAAAGGTGATTTTCTCAAGATTTTGATTACATTTTTTTTTTGCAGATTTTCAAGTATCTTAGTATCTAAGCCAAATATTGTCCTAATTTTGAAAAATGTAACCTTATAACTCTTTTTGTGGTGACATATACTAATTCTGTATTGTTAAACATGATCTGACCTGCCATTGGGTAGGGGTCCTTTTTCTCGGCTCCACTCTACAGAAGGCATGGGGTCTCCATCGGCCTCACAGAAAAACTGTGCAGATGCTCCAAGCTGCACTGAAACATCCTCTGGTTTCCGCAGTAACACTGGCTTAGCTGAGGAAGAAGGCTAGATGTATGAGTCTCTGTGCTTTAATATGTTATTCATACATACTCTTTTAGAGCAAAAGTAGAGTCCCACCTAATACAGACAGCCGAGCCGCTCGGCTCTCTCTCACTCCAACTGTGTTTGAGGCGATACAGCTGTAAACTCCAGAGTCATTCTTCTGGGCTGGCGCAATGATCAGTTTACCATTCAGTTCCTATACATGCAGAAATATCCTGTCATCCAGGCACATAACACTGTTCAGGGTCTAGCTCTGTGATACACTTTCTGTGTCACACTGCCCTCTACAGACATACACAGGGAAGTTCTGAAGAAAATAACCTTAGCTGACAAAAAAACCCCCACTAAAGAACAAAACAATGTCAGATTAGAGTATGTTGTGCACTTACTGTGTAATGTTCATTGGTGCTGTTGATGAGGATCCCGTCTTTCCTCCAGGTTACGTTGGGCTCAGGATGTCCAACAGGTGGAGTGCAGTTTATCACAGCCACCTCGCTAACCGCCACCTCCACGTCACTGGGCTGCACACGGAACTCATCTCGCAAAGCTGAAAATCACACATGCTGTCAGAATGAGCATAATATAGTTACTGCTGTTCAAAGGTGTGTGGTCAATCTTGAGCACTAACTCAGCATAGTAGATTGATTTGGGCCCTGAATACTTGAGTAACGAATGCTGACTATCCAGCTTTGCCGTCACAGCAATAAAATACGTTTTTAAGTATATTAAAAGGGAAAAAAGTTTGTTTTTAGCAAATAAATGCTGCCTTCATGAGCATACGTCTTCAAACCCATTTAATAAAACCATACCAAACCCTCTTTGGAGGTAGTTTAAATGCTAATGATCAGTCGCTGATCAAAAATTGAATGTAAATGCTAACAATCTCTTGCTGCATTTCAGAGAACAAATGTCTATTTTTTTTCTCATTAAGGCCCTTTAGCTTTAGTAATCAAGGCCTATTGTCAACTCTCTGGACATAGCTTGTTCGTGTCTCAAATTGTCTAGCAGTGAATAGATGTAAAAAACCACAAATTCATTGTGTGCAACAATTGATTTAATGTCTCAATCTGGTCCTGCTCCAATCCAGTGGAATGCAGAGTAAACGAGCCAGCTGAGGAATCTGTTTGGGCTACAAACACAGCATGCTGTCTGAGCACAATTAGTGCTCTGTTTGTTTCGGGCAGGAAGGCAAACTTTGACATCTGATCTCTAGTAATCTCTTGAAGCATCTTAATAAGCTTCCTCACCCTCTCGTTCCTTCAGTAGGTCTTGATGGGTCACTCATTCTTATCAAGCTCTGTAGGCCTCAAACAGGTGAACTTATGTGGGAACTGACCTTTAAGATTGTTTTGGACCCCTATTGACTTTCATGGTATGGACAATGTTTTTGAAAATATGTTATTTTATGCTAAGGTTCTGAACAACAGTAGGGTAAATGTTAACAGAATTTTCATTTTCAGGTGAACGATCCCTTTAATAATGGAAAGCATTTTGTCATATTTCAAACCTGCTATATGAAGAGAGGCATTTCTGCTTATCGCGACCCCAGCGCTGTTGCGAGCCACGCAGGCGTACACCGCTTCATGGGACTGACTCTTTCGACCTTGGACGACGTTGAAGAAGAATAAACTTCCTTCTGGCAAAACGATAGGCTGTGACTGTGCATCCATCTTGTCCGTGTCAAGAGGCTGGCCATTTCTGAGCCACTGGATTGTGGGCTCAGGGTTGCCCTCTGCCCTGCAGGACAGTGTGGCCGGACTGCCCACCCGGACCACCACATCAGAGGGATGGTGGACGATACGGGGCAGGCTGCTATCTGAAACAGGCCTGGAACCTGGAGAACCGAAATCAAACAATCAAACAACAGTGACTTCCATTAAACATATACATTTCCAATTGAATTCTTTTGTTTAGGATGGCAAGATGACCCCGTGATGAGTAAGGGAAAGGCATTTCCTGTACAGAAAGGAAACGGAGTCAGAGCAGAAGGCTGTTTTTCCCCACAAAGAGAGGAACAAAGGCCCAGCACTCACAAACAAAGTCATAGACTAACAGGACATCCGTCACCTGTGCACCAAGTGCAGAAATGGCCCTCTGCTATTATTGGCCCACTTACAATGTCCTACAATGTCTCTTTGTACTCTCACGCCAAAACATGCCAATCACATGAGCATGAGAGGGTGTCCTTGAAACAAAAAAAGCATTTGATTTGGTCTTACAACAACTCCTTGTTGTCTGTTGGATTTGGGGGGGCTTTAATTAATAATAAACATAAATAATGTTGTTGAACATAAACTGAAAAAAATATGTGTTTTCCCAATGCATGAAAAGAGGAGGCAATTCAAGTGCACAATAGAGAAGCTGAGCACTACATTCTTGGCAAAAATGTGCTCTACTATTAAAAGTTTCTATTGTCTCTGATGGGGTAGTTTCCTGAGAGAGAGGAAATCAAGAGTCTCACAGTCCTACTATGTCATTTTCACTAGAGGAATTTGAAGGAAATGCTGGAAGTTTGCAAAAAAAGTAATGCTAAACTTTCCACAGTATATTGGGACATTCTACATGGGGTTTTAAGAGGCTTGTTGTTTTAACGAAAATAATACACACGTGTTTTGCATAAAGATGGATTCTGTATTAGATTATAAACAGGTCTGTGTCAGTCTATCAGAGCTTCTGGAAACAGCTGGAAAGTTTGCATGTAAATAAAACTATCTAAAAGTATCTTATACTGTACTTTTAACATGTTAACTTGAAGCTGATGGGGATTAAAGGTAAAGTAACAATTTATGTATTCACATTTTCCATCCATTTATTCTTAAGAGTACATTAACATATATAGTTATGAAAATAAATGTGTGATCATTTAGATCACAAAACAAATGAAATATTCACATTTGTTGTCATGAGTGTTATATCAAGAATAATATCGAAATAATTAAATCAAATTCCTCAGTTAGCCTATATTGTTTCACAACTATATACTTTCTAGATATGAGTTTACAATAATGGCAAAATGACATATATCCATATCTGTTGCAAAAACAGTAAGCAGCTAAAAACATCGTTTATCTATAATTGTATGGAATAACTTTTTTTTAAATACATAAATAAATAGTCTGTCTAAAATACAGGATTTCTTCACTTTACAAAATAGTTAATTAGGCTTTACTGTGTGCTTACCTTCAATATTATAAATAATCCCAAAAACCCAAAAGAGCTTGATGAAGTGTCTCGTCATTTTACGTGTCACGTCGAATTCAGTCTAACGTTACAAAGATAAACAAACGCATCGCTGTTCTGTCAGACTATCGGCGTTACAAATCCGCGACGAAAATAAATAGTTTCACAGGTTATATGACAGAATGGCATTTCAGTTGAGGTCTACAGGTTTCACAGTCATGTCTCTGTCGTTTCAGGCAGTATGAGTGTTGAACAGAGCGCCATCCGGATCGAGACCCGCCCCGGTGACTGACTGGAGCTGCTGACTGATGACATGATGACTGGAGTGGGTTTACACCTCCGATGACTGACGAGCCAGCGCTAACTAATTACTCCAACAATTGGTGAGGTAAACGACACATGTGTGACTTAAAGTTCCCTGAAGTCGTGCTTTTTCCCGCTTTATGTTTTGGTCTTAATTCAAAACGACATAGTTCAAACAATGGGGCATACTTTGGGCCAAATTGAGTTTGTTACACTTACACACATACTGTGGAGAAAAAAAAAGTTTTTTTCTTCCTATATAGCCTGCTTCATGCACTTTTTTTCAACTTCTAGACAACTTTTATTGTCTGTTCAGGAGGATAGTGGTGGTGTGTAAAATGTTTGAGTTGGGTTAGTAATTTAATGCGTGATCTGAAGACCTCTTTTAAATGTTTGTGATGACAGCATACAGAAACAGGAAAGTATTAGACCTCACTGCCAAGAAAAACTTCCTTTCTAAGCTGCACAAATTGCTTAACACGTGACTGCAAACTGATTCTAAACATGCAACCCATTAAGAATTGAGAATAAATTACTCCTACATAAATCAAAAAAGTTGATAAACTTTGAAGAAAGAGAACACTGACATGAATCAGTGCTGTTCAAGTAACAACCTTTTTCTCATTAAATCACAAACTTGTGCTGTAGATGCATGCGTTCCTCAACCAAAGTATCCAAATAAATAAAAGGAAACAAAAGGTGAAAGTTAAGCACCGCTGCTACTGGAGAGCTGAAACGACACTGAGAAGCAACACTTGATAATTCCAGTTACTATTAAGTCTGTAAATACGGCCACCGAGGGACTGAGACGGAGTGAGGAGCAAACAGAAAGCGAAAAGAAAAGGACAGGAGAGAAAAGCAGAGGCGGCGGCAGTTAATTTTCTCGAAAGGCACATATAAATAAAGTGCTGTTTGGAGAACTGTCCATTGTGTGGCCTAAAAGAGCAGGCCACACTGATGGACACGTATATTGATCCAGAGAGCAGTGCCTTGATGGCCTGTGGATCACCAGCTTTCAGCGACTAACAAAAGATGTTGAGGGACTATTGGGCTGCATACCACAACACAGAATTAAAGCTGCACCGCAAAAGAACTCCAGGCTGATTTAGCACCCAGAGTAACTTCTCAGCACGTTTTACCCATAAATAAGTCTCTTTGAATTCCTTAACAATGTCCGGGTTTGAGCGTAACATTATTTTCATACCAAAACTGACTAAAGTAGGAAATAAAGCATGCCTTTAATAAGTAACAAGTGGTCAATGATTTTATGATGTTAGAAATAAAACTTCATAGTACCCCGCTGAAACACAAAATGAAATATGTATTTCATGTTATAAAAAAAATATAGTTGAATCCATTTGGGAAGGTTTTTTTAATAACCGATAAATAAAACATATCAATAAATAAATAAAACCTATACCAAGAATAGCAAAGGAATAGGAAATGGGTTTAACAGCAACTTTTTCCCTGTTAATCATTTCCTTACAATTTCTAAAAGCCAGTCACTAAAAAGTCAGATATATCAAAGATACTACACCAACAAAAGTTTTTAAACCGTAAAACTTCAAATAGCCATGCAAACCGAATGTGTTATGGTACCGTGTCACACTAACTTAATAAATTCCTCAGATGTAAATTAAAACCACAAGTGAAAATCACGGAAGTGAAAAAGACTTTATCAAGTTATCACTGTCTTTCTGATTTCATGCTTTGGACCCCATGCTGATACTCCTGAAATCAGCTGCAAAAACCTGAATAAAATTACCATTCGGTCGTGGATAAAAATGAGAAAAATTTGTTTCTAGATAATTTGAGTATTTTGTGCTTATTCTTTACCAAAACGGCAAATAAAACTTGCATTATTCATTTTCTCAGCAGTGCTGAATTCCCAGAAAAAAACCCATTAATTTTACCTTTTCTGCGATGGGCCCTGTCCCTGTGTGTCACCCGCTGGTGTGCCAGGTGATGGCGAAGGTGCCCTCTCCCCTCCGACCTCTCTGATCTCTGCGTCACCTGCTCCTCAGGTGGACATGCGCACTGGCGCGCTGCCTCGGTCCAGGTACACAGCCATGCCACCCACAGCATCCATGCTGACACCTGCATCTTCAACTTAAAGCTCCTCTCCTCTGGCTCTGCACCCTCCACTACACCATCCCAAATGCTGTTCGAACCGATCCACCCTTCTCCCCACAGTCCTTGTGGTGCTAAATTATCGGGAGATTGTTATAAAGAATGTTTTTTCTTTATATTCCACAAATGCTTTGTATTTACTTTCCCTCCCTCTTTTATTTAGCGGTCCCTCCGCTCTCTCCCTCCTCTTTCTCGCCTCGCTTTTCTCTTTTGGGAAAGAAGTTGGCGGAAACAATGATTGAAAAACAAGTTTCAGGCCCCATGCTGGGAGCGCGGGAGAGGAGGAGAGGGACGGGGACTGTCTCCTCCAACAACATCTGTGTCATTCGTTCTGCACGTCCCAAAGACGGAAAACAAGGCCCGGGAGCGAACGGGGAGGGGACTGAAGGGGATCTCCCATACCGAAAGGGATCAGTTCCATTAATCAAGTGTCTGCTAGTCGACTGATCAAATCCTTCAGAATGACAAAATCTCTAGCTCTTTAAAACATCAAACGGCTGAAAACGCATTGCCTGACTGCTATTGGCCCGTACCACAAAAGAAGTAGTAGACACCCTTCATTTCTGCATCAAGCTACTCTCTCAAAAGCATGAGAGAGGGTGTGTTTTCAAACAAAACTGACCCTCTCCAAAGGCTTTGGTTGCTTGTCGGCAATCAATGGGACGGCTTTTGTCTGGGGGGGGGGATTCGCACTTTCTCAACACAATTTCTATTTTACGTAGAGAGGAGAGGTGAGCGGACCGAATCACTTATGCAACTGGAACGTTCTCATTTGTCGAAGTGAAGACGTTTCGCTCGAAGTGGAGATCATTTCGATTTTCACACTTAAACATTTCAATTATCAGACAACAGAAACCTAGTTGAATCTGATTACTGAGCAGCAAAGAGGATAAGGAAAGACACGGGCCTTTTCTCCTCCTTTCTTCTTTTTTGGTTCACATACGTTCACAGGTTTTTCACCGTTCACAAAGCAAAAAGCAAAAAGGGAGAAATTTGTACCTTTCTGCGTGCACAGTATGTGTCCCACTCATCACAGAGGTTGAATCAAACGGGACAGAGAAAGCAATTTGTCTCATGCAGTTTGGTCTTGTGTTCCACTCACTAGTCCTGCTGCTTCAGCACAGAAGAACAGAGGAAACATGCTGAGTTAACAGACCTGACCTGATCGGGGTTTAATTCTACAAAACTCCCAATTCATTTAAGACTGTAAGCCACAAGCAGAGATGTGGGCGATAGAAATATTATGTCTGATGTACAATAGCATTGTTTTTACACAAATACCAGGGTGAACCCGTTTCTGAAAAATCTGTAGCTTCAATCTCTCAAAAAGGTATCCAAAAATGGTTCACATTTGAGATATTCTGATGATGCGATAGATTTTGACTCATAAACTTCCCTGTTAACTGATGCTACCAAATCATTGCATCAGTTTAATTTGTAAATGAATCATTCTGACCAGCTTTGTGAATCATTCATATCAAATATCTGCTTAAAACAATGATTAATTCCCTAACTGGAGGTCACTACTAATCTTGTTAACGTGCCAGGTAGAGTTATTAAGTTCCTCTGACAAAGCTATCATATGACATCAGAAGGCTTGTAATATAGAGCACATGTTTGTTTTATGATACTTTTTATGTTTTTTGCATGTTGGAGATTGATAACAACATTCACTTTTATTATATTACAAAGAATGGCCAGAATATTAAAAAAAAAATAAACTTTTGCATTCTACGAAAAAAAGTGCATAAAAATAAACATAAAACATATTTACTTAATTGTGTGTGTTTTCTCCATTGCCATATCTGCCTTACTGTCATTCAGGGTGATTAGCAATGTATTTTATATGGAATTTTATAAGTTCTTAAAAAATTGTTTGATTTTACTTTTTTTTTTTTGTTGTACTATTTTAGATTTCACTGACCACCCATATCGCAAGCCATGACCTTGCATTTCAACCACTAGTCACTTGTTCATTCAGTGCTCTTTTCACTGTACCCCCTGCCAGGTAGCAGGTCATGTGGAGCAACCCTGGTGAGGACCCCAAAAATGGCCACGCTTCAGCCCTCCGTGGGGTGTCTGGGTGGACCTGCAAAGGGCTATTCCACCTCACACTGACCCTTAAACTGTGCCATAATCCAGCTCAGGAGGATGGAGAACACACTAATCTTCCCAAAGAGAGAGCAAGACAGAGGGAGAGAAAAAAGTAGGTAGCGAAAAAAATGAAACTCTTGTGCTATCATAAACAAAGATAGGATAGTGGATATGAAGAGAATGATAACTCTTGAATCGAAGCAAAACAAAGACTTGGTCTGTGAGATTCATTGGCGGAAAGAAAACAAAAATGCATTACATAAAAAAAAAAACCAGGTCTATTATTGGATGAATGGAGTGTTTCCAAAACACACAGAAAAAAATGCTGCCAGTATTTTAAATACAAAAAAAACACAATAACAAATACTCACTATTGGTGTGAATAAAAAGTGAATATATATATATATATATATATATATATATATATATATTGAACAAAAATATTGATGGGCAAGTTGTTTAGGTCCATCAGAATGCAGTGTTTCAACTAAAAAACTCCTAAAAAATTACTAAAATTTAAAAAAATAATTACATTGATTTTAAAATATAAAACATTATAAATATACCAATATTAAAAATAATCATGTCTTTATCAATCAACTGCAAAATGTCTCTATATTTCAGCCCCCTTGCAGTTGAATTTGCACATCCATAAAACACGTTCCTAATATTTTAGTTTACTCTAAAATCAGTTAACGTTGTTTGACTTCCACTTTAGCACCCACATTTGACCCTTACCTGACCCCGCACCGATAACCGACCTCGGACATTTTGCATCTGCCAACAACCAACAGGAGTTCAGTTGATGCTTGCACCGTTCCTTTTCGGAATCCTTAACAGATTCTAAAATGGAACAATTGCTATGACTAACATTTACCCAACAATGATTAGATTAAAAATTCTCAGGGATGGAGATGGGGGTACGAGGGGTGAAGGGTGGGCATGCAGAGCTCAGAGCAGGAGAATAGAAGACCAGGGGTGTGAGGGCAAAAGTTCTGCATGAGTGGATCACAAAGCAGGATCTAGTGTTCACGCCGTTCCCCTCCTTCATCCCTCCCCCTCTCCTGCGAGCCTCGGCAGCACCCACACCCATATCCTGGGTCGCGCTTACACCTCTGCATCCCCCTTTTGCTTTCTTTCTCTCTCTCTCTCTCTCTCTCCCGTTCTTACTCTCTTTGTATGTCCAGCTGGCTGCCCTACAAAGCCTCCAGCTCAGACTCCCAATGAGCCCTGCTCCCTCCGACGCTTTGTTCTGCCGTTTTTCCCACTCCCTGGAGAGAGAGAGAGCGAGAGAGAGAGAGAGTCACTACCAGCACGGACAACAAGAAAAGATAAGGGAAAATGACAGCGAAGGATAGGAAGAAATGAAAAGGAAATAAAAATAAGTCAAGAGTCTTTGCAGTCATGGATTACAGTACATTAGTGAACTGCATTTCTCAGCCACCTTCAGCAGCAATGCAACTTCCTCTTTGCCTGACTCAACTCAACTCAACTCAACTCAACAGCTTCCTTATTTCTATTGTCCTTGCTTTATATGATAACTAAATCATTGATGATAACATGACTTCTAACCAATTTTCTATTGAAAATCTTCCATAAATATATTGGTTTTAGAAGAGCTCCTAAAATTGTGCCTTTCAAAATTATTATTTTTCTTTAAAGAAAAACCATTTCTCAAGGTTTTATTTTATTAGATTGTCCACATAGACACCGTTCAATGTGTCTGTGATCCTTTGGGTTGGATTACACAACCCATTTCTTGTACCAGTCCATCCGTCCGGTACCCTGTTTCTCAAGCTATGGTAGATCTTCACCGATCAGCAAGCAGAAAGGCCTCAGTGTTGCGATGTGGGCCGGAACTAATAGGATTGGATTTGATTCATTAGATTCTCTTTCATCGTACTGGTTGGAATTTCACTGCACGTCCCGTCGGACTCCCCACTTTTAAATAAGGATCGCACGAAGACCTGAGGGGTGAGAGTTAGCGCAACTGAGACACGGCCTCGCCTCGCTTCTTGCTCACATTCCCACAATCTCTGTGTAAGAACCTCCGGATATGTCAGTATTTGGGATGAGTTCCCGGATATTCCAAGTTTTTCTGCATTACCAAAACTAAGTAAGCTGCTTTGTAATAGACAAACGTACAGATTCTGCTCTGGACTATTAATGTCACGTTGGATTTGCCACACACATTTGATCGGCTGCTTATGACTTTTTAGCTGGTGTAATCGAAGCTAACATGTTTTATATCCAGTTTGGAGCGTGTTATTCATTGTATTCATGCTGTAAGGATCACAGCACATATGTACAACATGCCTGTGAAAATAATAAGCAATAATGACCCCCATCTTCCCCTGTGAAGTTTGCCACCAAGAGAGATTTATGAAAATGAAAGCAAACGTCTGAGGCAACAAAAGGACCCACACAGAGTATTCGCCTTGTTAAGAACAAAATAATCAACTTGCGCAGCTTGAAGCTTTGTTGGACCGCCCAACTTTGCTCCCTGCGTCTTAGTGGTATTGTGCGGAGAGTGAGACAGTGTCTTAAAGAATGCTTCCGTAAGGCCAAAATTAGCATGTCAATATGGAACCAAGAAAATGAAATTTGTCTGGTTTTAGCTGTGAATGAGTGAAATTTGAGTTTGCAGATAACCAATTAATGGACTGGGGTATTAGAATGTGATTTCATGCAGCAAAGGCACTGAAAATATGCAGTGATTATGACTGAAGTGCTTTCTGCAGTGTAAAATTGATGCTTATGGGAAGTAATTCTAAGTTTTATATTAAAACCATTACCCCATTGTGATGCATTTATATGATAACTTTAAATAATGTTATTAAATAATATTTTATTGTAAATGAAATAAAGGCCAATTTTTGATTGTTCAAGAATTCCAGTTCACTCTGAACCAAAAGCAGTATTTTCATTCTTGTGTGAAAACCGTTTATAAGAGAAGAAATTTGAATTCTATCGCACAGGACAATGGAGTTTGAGTGCACACATACAACATCTATAAAAAAAAGAGAAGAGGGAAATCTTAGGAGAGCACTGTAATGAGTTTGTGTATAATGTTCTAAGAAATATAGGTTCCAAAAGAGGGTTTGATGCCATAGAAGAACCTTTAATAGAACAATTCTTAACCATTTTTTACTGCTAAAGAACCTTTTGTGTGTGTGGAACAGAAAGGTTCCATATGTAAAATACCAATAAAGAGCATTTTTTTTTTTAAATGTACTTTACAATAATGTGCTCTCAACATTTGGCATTATTAAATAGGATTTTCCATTTTTTCATCCACACGGCGAAAATGTCTAATCACTTCAAAACGTAAATAGGTCAAAGTTGAGGAAAAAAAAATTCTCCTAATGTAATCCTAATGCTCTCACCTAAGCAAACACCGCTAATTAAAGAAGAATACTAAAAAAGCTTGACATAAAAATAAGATGTATTTATTATTCTCAACAGTGAAAACACATGACATTTAAAATGACTAAACAGAAAAAGGCTCTGAAAAATCACTTAAAAAAACGTAATTTTCCAAATACTTATCTAACATACAAAACTTTACCCCACCACACCCATCTGAAAATATTTGCACTGCACATGCTTCATTCAGACCGCTCTGTGCTGTGCTCTCAGAGAGATGTGGATGTCTCTGATTTGGACAGAAAGACAAAAGCCCTGGAACCTTCTGCTGTCTTCTCATCTGAAGCGGGGCTCGTTGATCGACGCCGTTGCCAGGTTGGCTGCCTCGCTTTGGGATATCTGTAGGACTTTGGCACATGAAGCCTCGTGGTCTAGTGTGTTCTCAGGGGCTTGGCATACACGGGCTCCAGGAAATGTAAGGGCAGCAACATGAACAGGGCTGCCAAGAACACCACACTCACCAAGGACAGAAGCACGTAGCGGCCGATGAAGAACATATCCACTATCTGAAAAACATCACAGGCTTACGGCGTGAATTATTTTCACATATTATACAGTTACTGGAAAGTAATTAAAGCCATGAGGGCTTTGATGTTTCCATTAATATTTTTAATTAACGTGAAATCCATTCAGGATGTTATGGTTTTCTCCACTAGAGGTCAGCAGGGTTCTTTTAAGAACTTTAAGAAATGCAGACCTCACTAGACAAGATAGACTAGTCCAGGGATGCCCTACCCTGCTGCTGGCGATCGACTGTCCTGCAAAGTTTAGCTCCAACTCTAATCAAACACACCTGAAGCAACTAATTACGTTTTGTAGGATCGCTTGAAAATGAAAGGCATGTGTGTTTGAGTAGAGTTGGAGCTAAACTTCGCAGGACAGTCAATCACCAGCAGCAGGGTTGGGCACCGCTGGACTAGACCTAATGAAGTGTTTGTGAGTTTAAGTATATACATACACATACACACACATATACATATATATCTAAAAGGTTATTTTTTTTTATTAACCGTTTTTTCTTTTATTAACGCCTACTTATTCAGCAAGGACATAATTTCCCATAATAAGCTGAAGATATTTAAAATGTTATGAAAGTATATAATATTTCATATAAAAGCATTAAAAAAAACATTTCAGAAGCATCGTAACACTGCAGACTGGAGTAATAACTTTACTATCAAAGGAATTAGTGTTATATTTAAACATTAAAATTAGAAAACAGATTATATATTAATTTACCTTTATTTGATCATACGTCAGAGAAACACTAACTTCTCTCTTGCCATTATTTCTTACTCTGCTGTGTTTTTCCTCCATGAATTAAAGCTGAACAGGGTGATAGTGTTGAATACTAACTGCAGCCTATGTCCCTACAGACCTCAACTAGAGTATGAGGTGTAAACCATGGGAGAGGCCACAACCTACGTTAAACTACAGACAGAGAGATGTCTTTGTGTGCGCCTGTGCATGTGTATGTGGGAGGGGGCTCTGTCTCAGGCGAATGCAGTGTTCTCTCGTTTAACGCATCTCACTTTCTAATTTGCCAATTAGCCGGCTAGCGAAGCACAGAGCAGAGGCCATGTTTTATTAATGTGGCATCGAATGTGCGGCAGTGAGCTCCTGTTTGGGGCCGGCCTAATTGGCACTGTGATATTATTCCTTTGTACAACAGCAAGGGGTTACCCATTTCTCATACAATACACTGTCACCTAAAAAGGAAAAAACCTAATCTAGTCATACCCGCTGCAAGCAAATCAGCAACGGGTGTAACATGGATTTGGCACTACGCACAAATGAGAGTTTATTGCACAATGTACGGTACTACGCGCGTTCTTATAGTAATGAGAGACTTGCATGCTGTTTTGTTTTTGCAATTCATATTTTTGTTATTCCACTAGATCTCATATTCATTTCTTAATTGATTAAACTAGACTACCCTGCATGGTATCAACTTCTAAAAGGTGTTTTTGCATGTCTTTCTAACACCTCTTGCTTATGACAAAAATTTGAGTTGTAAATTCGAGAACATCTGTTGCAAGGTATTAAAAGAACATTATGCAACTTATGAGATCTATGTTTAAAACCAACCGAAATGGTGGGTAATCTAATATTTGTAGGTTGAAGAAGGGGACATTTGATTCAGTCAACATGTTTCTGTTGTGTTATTGAAGACTGAAAGGTAAATGGTTTGGGTTTTGTTTGTGCAGACAAGAGGGTGAATTGGCAGCTCACAGCGCTGGTTTTGGCAAAGACAGACTTTGGGAAAAAGCTGTTGTGTTTGTGCTCGTCTGCTGTTGAGGAGAGATAAACCAGCACATGTCTTTGTCAAATAGAACTCACACACAGAGCTGTACAGTGCACCTAACTCTCTATTCAAGCATGAATTTCAGAATTGTATAAAACAAACCAATACTTATCCAATCACTTGTACATTCGCTAATTCATATGTTTGCCTGTCTGTAGATTTGGCAAGGATAGGACCATACCTTTATTTTGAATGAAGTACATTATGCAAATATTAGAGCACTCACCTGAACTGCTTTCTCAGGGGAAGGAACTTCAGGGGAGCGCGGGAAAAACACTAAAACCAGTGTGACGGTGAGGGCCAGAAGAAATATAGGAATGATTCCTAACCTGGTGATAACATCGTGATTGTTCATTATACACTATCGTTACTACAGACAGAGTATGTGTCATGAAAACATGAAAGTGTGTTCTTACTTTGTTGGGCCGGTTGCGCGCGACAGAACGATGGTAAGCGCGAGAGTCACTATCCAGATTAAAGCGATGATAAATACACCTGTCCCGACGCCTAACACCACATCGGCCATCCTGACCTCTTACACTGCCTGTAGCTGGACGAGAGAAGTATTTCTTGTGTTTTTAATACGCGTGTGTGATGGATGCACGCGCTAAATCATAACATGTGTAACGTTAACATATATAAAGCTGATGTTAAGAACGCAAACCACGTGGCGCGTCTGTCTTCATCTGGCTGCTATTCGTAGACATGTACTCCTTTTTAAAACTCAGTTCAACTAGCATAATTAGGAAGTAAACGATAGGAAGCTCGCAGTTCGTCAAGAACGAATAATTAAGTCAGCAAACTAATCCCTTGTAACTTAGACCTTTAACGGCTACACAGAACAGTTTGTATATTTACCTCATTAAACAACCGGATTATGGAACCAACTGCGTAGTTCTAAATATATATATATATATATATACACTGATTTGCGATGAAATACGCTGCAGAAAGTATAAAATATTTCCATGGAAACACCGTCGCTTCTGTTTACTTCCACACTTCCTGTGTCGCGAATAGACCAATCAGGTTGCAGTACCTAGCGAACAGCATGCTGGGAGTTGTAGTTTATGTAACTACTGAGCATATTTTCTGCGTATAAATCATTTTTACGTTGTATTTGTAAGCTCGTTGATGATTAAATTATATTTTATTATATATTATTCTATTATTGTATTTATATTGTATTATTGTATTGTATTATATCTATCTATCTTTCTGTGTGCGTGTGTGTGGGCGGGTTTATGTGGTTTATGAGGACACAAATTTGTATAATGACATGGGTATGACATAGGTATTACAA
>JAUMHQ010000065.1:10658008-10671353 GCA_032361165.1 Enteromius paludinosus | reverse complement strand
ATATATATATATATATACATACATACATACAGTATATATATATATATATATAACATATTTGTAATTTATAGTAATTCATAACCTGCATTGAGGTTGTTTTTCAAAGTGTTTCAAGCAAGTCTAGTTGTTAACTTAAAAGTGGTTCCATTAAAATGTAATTGCAGAAGGCTGATGATAACAATTCTGCACAATGTTTATCATCAATAAACTCAATATTTGTTATATTTGAAATTACAGTTATTGCTGCAGTCTTTTTCTGCAGTCCAACAATGTATGACAGACTCACTCATCTGGATCTGTGCCTTATATAATCCATCCCCACATGGTTAAAAAGTACATCAAATATTTGAGTGTGATGACTTTGTGATTGAGTTATATCCTGGACTGGACTTCGGTTGTTAGAGCTGTGCCACTGTGGATAGTCCACGTGTTTGTGTCACATTAAAGAGCTGCTGGGCTCTCATGGGGACACAAGTTTGATGCCCTGATTGTATTCTCTCCCCTCTCTCATTTTGCCTGCTACTTTACAACAGGAGTTCCCAACT
The DNA here is from genome assembly GCA_032361165.1 of Enteromius paludinosus. NCBI lineage: Eukaryota > Metazoa > Chordata > Actinopteri > Cypriniformes > Cyprinidae > Enteromius > Enteromius paludinosus. The sequence continues at coordinate 10,670,808 of JAUMHQ010000065.1, read as the reverse complement.
TGTTTCGTCAGCTGAACCTCTGTGACTTAAATTATTTACTTAAAGTACCTGAAATTTGTAAGAAGTTTCTGTATGGTATCTTGAGAAGGACAGAACTAGAGAACAAATTCTGCATAAATATAATGACTTTCACAGTATGTGTGTATACAAAAAATAACTATATGTAAACAATTTATAATGTTCATTGTTGGTTTGTGTTAGCGCTGGTCCATTAAATAATGATAACAGAAACATTTAATTTTAGGAATGTAAAATCATTAAATGTGATTTAACAATGCAAATCAATTTAAAGCATTTATTAATGTTAACTAATGTACTTTAATAAACTAATGTTAAAACGCCACAAGTCCACATGTGAGTTAATGTGTTTTTTATTAAATGTTTACTATTTTTAGATGTTAAAAATCTATTAATCCATGTTAGGGATGCTCATTTCGGTTAATTCTCGTAACCAACAACCGACGCTTGTTAACCGATTATTAACCGGTTAACTAACAGCATTATTTTTAATGAGCATTGAATTCAATTAGAAAGGATAAGCGCCTGTGACCGGTTAAAAATAGTAATATTTGTTTTCTGCAGATTCATTGTACATGCGCAAAAACTAGCAAACAACAGAAGACGAAAAAAAAGAAAGAAAAAAGTTAGCAACAGTGAACCAATTAATATCAACGATGGCAACTTCCACAAAAGCTAAGTCTTACCACTTTCTGAGGCGCGAGTTCTTTCATCAAACCTTCATTAACCGACAGCAGCTTTGGACGGAAAGCGGAGCATTTGAATCACGCACAGGACATTAAAACTGACGAGAGCGGCTCTGGCGGAAAACTGACGAGATCTAATAAAATTTTCAGATGACACGCAGCTCATTTCTCCATCACTAAAAGTTACCCAAAACACACATAAAAACACCCGGTAGTAGTGATGCTCATTTTAACCGTTAACCGACCGATTTATTTATTTCAGTATTTTACCTACTCATAGTCTATATAAAATTGTGTTGACAAAAACAATCGCATTTTATTGGCCACATTCACACAGCAGCAGAATACAGTTGTTGAGTACAGGAAGTGACCACCGCGTTCTGTAACGTTCAGAACTAACATCTGCGTTCGCGGAACACACGCGCTGTGTGAATGGAACAGGAACGTGCGCTCTGCTGCACAAACGTGCTTCTAGCGGGTGTACATGTTTAAATGTGTGTTTTGGGGAACTTATGAGAAATGAGCTGCGTGTCATCTGAACGTTTTATTAGATCTCGTCAGTTTTCCACTGGAGCCGCTCTCGTCAGTTTTGTTTTCTGTGAGCGATTCATATGCTCCGCTTTCCGTCCAAAGCTGCTGTCGGTTAATGAAGGTTTGATGAAAGAACTCGCGCCTCGATTGGACTCCTGTCATGTCAGAAAGTGGTCGTTTTGGTAAGACTTAGTTTTGTGGACGTTGCCATCGTTGATATTACTATTATTATTTTCAACGGGTCACATGCGCTTATCCTTTGAATTCAATTCTCATTTAAAATAATGTTGTCAGTTAACCGGTTAGTAATCGGTTATCCAGCGTCGGTTGTCAGTTATGAGAAATAACCAAAATGAGCATCCCTACACGGTGATGCGCATTTGTGCAGCAGAGAGGCTCTCTTCAGCAGTGAATGACGTGTACTGTTCCGTTCACACAACGCGTGTGCTTCTAGAACGCGGTTGTTAGTCCTGAACGTTTACAGGCGAGTTCCGTTACAGAAGGGGGTGTCACTCCCTGTGTTAGGACTCAACAACTGTGTTCTGCTGCTGTGTGAATGTGGACAATAAAATGAGATTTTATATGAGTAGGTAAAATACTGAAATAAATAAATAAAAGGACCCTTTAAACCCTTTAACTGATTGTATTAATCGGTCAAAATTCAAATCGGTTAGTTAACGGTTAACCGGTTAAAATGAGCATCCCTAATCAATGTATCTTAAATGAAAATGTTTTTTGTCTTGTTACTAGAAGCGATTTTCAGTTGTTTTAATATTACTATTAAATCATTTAAAAACAAGGAAAAATCCGTGTCACACTTTATTTTATGGTCCAATTCCCTCTATTAACACACAGTTAACTTAAACTTTGCCTCAATAAATTAACTAATTTGACGCTTACTAATAGTTAGTACAGTGGTTGTTCAATTTAGGTATATTAGGGATGTAGAATATGGTCATGCAAAATGTGTGCTTTTATAAGCAGCCAATATGTTAATAATAGACATGCTATTGAGCAACTTGTAAATGGTGAGAATTGGTCCCTATACTGGAATGTAACCACAATTTCTACTGCAGTCAGAAAAAATACACTTTTATTTAGGATATGCTTAGTCTCAAGCTAATTCATCTTAATTTTAAAACCAATAACCCAAAGAACAATTAAAATCTCATTACAAAGCATATTTTAGTGCAACTGAATGACTGAATGTCATTGGCTTTTTATTGACGTTGGTCTTGTTTTAGTGGTCTAGAAGAGTCAGTTTACTTTGGCAGATATAGTGACTGATGTCATGAAATGATAATAAATGGTTCTTCGAGACATTTTTACATCACAACATAATTGAACAATAATTAGATCTGGTTTTGTTTATTCAAATGCGTTGAGGATGAATGAGATGCACATTGTTAATCTTTGCAGCTAGAGATTTACAGAAGCAGCCCAAGGTCACCTTGAGAGTTTTGTTGAGTAGTGATGACTATCGGAGCGAAGGGACTTCAGCGTCTTGGCATGGACCCAATACTCAGTGTTGACAGCAGGCAATTACACAAATAAGAAAGGCACGATCTTTAAATAGAACCAACGTAATATAAGGGAACAGAGCAATTCCAGACGTGTCTGTCAGTTTGTGGTGACAGACCAAATATTAGGAGGCTGGCCGCCAGTTTTATTGAAGATACTGCTTGGCTCGTTCTCTCATCTTGCAGAGCTTTGCATTAGTGGTCCAGTCAAAGCATGAAAAAGAGCGACACCTCTTGCTGACAGACAGCCAAGAGTCTTGTCCAATCATAGCGCAGAGGGGGCGGGTCGTTCCTTTCTGCCAGCCCGCTGACCGCGCTCCGCTTATGAAAATAATCAATGGGAGCTCAGTCTCTCTGCCGCTTTAACTTGTGCTGGATTTAAATTGCCTCCACTCCACTCCATGCCTATCCAAGGGTGAAAATAAGCCGTTTTCTGCTGTAATTACCTAGTGATAAAACCCCCCCCCCCAAAACAGCAAACAGAACACAGGTGGTTGTGTGTCTGTGCAGAAGAGCAAAGGGAAAGGAAGAAACACCAGCTGCTGCATCCAGAGAACAGTTTGAAGAATGTGCAATCCTGCCTGCTTTATCTTCACGGTGTGGCTGATTGCTCTGCTTGTCTATCCAGGTACTGTTGTTCATCTTCTTTGTGCATGCTCAAGCTGGGGGAGACTGTATTTGCTTAAACCTGAACTGGGATATGGGGGAGGGTGGATGTATTTTAGGAACTAAGCAAGTCTTCTTTTAGCACGGTGCATTTCAAAGTTGCAAGAAGTGCATTCCTGCGAGGTGGGATGCTTTAGAGGTTGCATGCACAGCGAGGGTGATTTTTACCCGAGGGACATCCCAGAGGAATGTCGAAACTCACTTCAGGTAGGCTAATCGAGAATGACAGTGGAGACAAACTGGACAGAGTAAGCACAAACCATCACGCAGTCACCGTTTACTTGCTTCCATGAGTCACATCAGAGGACGAGGAGTGCTCTTTTGGCATTTCGATATTTGCAGGTTTTCCAGTAAAGGCGGAAATTGAAATGTCTTTTTTTTTTTTGATTTAAAGTAAAGTACTTTTTTTATATGGAAGGTTTATTTTTGAGTGATGTGAGGACATATTGCATGCTTTACATTTCGAAGTCATTTGTCTGAGTTTATGTGCAAGTGTTTTTGAAGGTAATAAAAAGCTAGATTGTTATCTACAGATAACCTCAGGCGAAATATTTGGCTTTTAGGCTACAGGGACATTTGAAGCGTGCAACTGCAAAGAAGATTTAAAAAAAAGAAGGAAAACCTTGAATATGAGTCCTGGTCACAATAATTGAAATTTGAACTTGAAATTCTCTGTGACACCGCATTCACACAGAAAGGCATGCACAGATCAATATTCAATTTTAAAAGAAGTAAGGTTACTCTCATTGCAGAAACCTCTTTGAGAATTGCTGTAGTGATTGCAAAAGTAGAGAACTAACATATAAAAGCAGGTAGTACAAAAAAAATACTATCAGGGTCATTATGCTTTATTCACAAAGGTCTCTCTGTATGTGCTGCGTCATAGGATTTAATAAATTACCTCTTGATAGACTCAGCTAGTGGTTTAGAAAAGTAAATACCTCAGGACTGGAGCCATTGGTTTGATACTTTTAATCACAGGTGGTTGTTTGCTTTGACTTAATTAGCAAACTGCCAAAATGTGTTGGCTAACCATCAAACGGCGGCCCCTGTTTGATCACAGTTAGGCCTTGAGCTGTGATTTAATTTCATAAGCAACGGGAACCAAAGAATTTATTTAAATAACTGTGAAAAAAAAAAAAAAAACTTGGATCATTGCTTTGCAAGTAAAAATCAAGTCTTAAGTCTTAATTTCAATTCTGAACTAACTTAACTTTAAAAATTACAACAGTTTTAACAGGTCTTAAATAAGGGGACACATAATAATGGTATGTAGTAATTTTTATTTAGGGTTATGATAGTCGTTAGTGTAGGGTTTTGTATCTATTTATTTATTTTTAACACAGACCATTGGCTCAAATTTCTGTTCTGAGGTTTCCTGCCTCTGTCGTGCAAACAGATTCTCAGACTATATAGCAGACATTTTTTGTGACATCATAAGAAGATTGTATTTTTTCCACCCCAATCCACTTTTCTGCATCTGAAGATTAGATTTGTCTGCTTAGTCTGCCTCTTTGTGTCATCAGTTTAAGTTATGCAACCATGATTAGTCTAGTCAGATCTGTGGTACTCTAAAACTTTGACTTAACTCATATAGAAATGCATACTGTATTCCTTAATAATTCAGCCAAATGTTGACCATCTGAAAGCCAGTATTTGCCTAAAGATTACTTCAAGGCACTTTGGCTCTTAAAGCATGTTATTTTCAAAGTCTCAATATGCTTTGGAGCAGTAAACTTTGATGGCCCCCATTAAAGTGTCATTTTGAGAGTGGTACATCATCTCTGTTGTAACTTTCAGGTCAGTGAGATTGTTCCACCCACAGAAACAATAGATTTATTGTCAGCTGTAAACAATATAAGTAATTCATTATGATTGACAGCTCAGTGCTTCTGGAAACTCGTGTTTGCTCCCTCAGCCTTTGGAGGCATAATGAGCCTTGAAATAACATCTTTCAGGCACTCAGAAACATCTTACAGAATGACTCTGTCGAAGGCTGATGGTAATATATTTATGGAGTAAACAAAATGCAGATTACTGCTTCTCAACAATATCAAAGTCTGAGATGGTGCAGCTGACAAGACCTCGATCAGAACTTTAAATAAAATGGCATGCTCTGGGCATGCTACATTACGCACATGGTTATAGCTGGCCCAGACTCGATCCAGAGTCATCTGGTCAAAACCTTTCACAAAAATCAGTGGCGCTGATAGATCAGGTGACTTTTCAATGACACTGTACACAGTGCTAAATATTTAGCAGCTGCTGCAGGGCTTCACTTTACAGTTTTTGATTCTGTATTAATGGATCTATTAATCAAACTGGCAGCTAAAGGACACATGCGTTCTTACGGTTCCAGTTTTCACTTGCTTTTATGACTTTTTTTTTTTTTTTGTGGTGTTCATCAGCAACAGTAAAGTGAATGAGTGTAAGAAATTATGGGCGAGTTGTGCACAAAAACTGTGATCACTTGGGATAAAAGACTAAGAATGTTCGGTCACACTTTATTTTAAGTTCCAGTTTACACTGTTAACAAAGCATGACTTTTGCCTAAATAAACTCAAAGAAATGAGTCAAACACAAGCAAAAATAAGCTTACTGCTTATGTAGTTTAGTTTAGATATTGGGTAAGATTAGGATGCACAAAATGGTCATGCAGAATGTGTGCTTTATAAGAATAAACATGCTAATAAGCAATTAGGTAATAGTAAGGATTGGTCCTTATACTAAAGTGTTACCAAATATTAATACAAATATGAAATAACATATTCATTCACAGAATATTCATATACACAGAATGGATAGAGGACATTATTTATAATTATAAATTACTTTATGTTTATCCTTTACATACCTATTGAGCAGATCAGATTTACATTAGATTGTATTAATTTAATATTGTTGTTGTTGCTATTTGAATAATTAAAAACTACTGAAGCAGTGCGTTTAAATATTAAATTGTCTCATATATATATACATTGTTTTGTATGTGCCCCAAAGCGTGTTTGGAACGTCATACGAGGACATCCTCTGGGATAGTTGGTATGCTCTGAGAGTGTTGTCTCACGCCCCTGTTCTACTGGGCTGTCATTTAAAATAATGTTTGTGTGACCTTGCCAGAGGTGGTGAGTGCCCCATGACAGATTCATTCCTTCCTTTCCTCTGACTCAACGCAGCATGTGCATGTATGTTTTATGTGCACATAAGTGGCCATTCGGAAAGCTCAGCAAAAAACGGAAAAAAGAAAATGGCAAATAACATTGCGCCAGCCTCATACCTACTATAGACAGATAAACATTTGTTCACTCATCCTTGTACAGTCCAGGCCTGGAGGGGAGGGGGATGCAGGCGAGGCAGACTGGCTTGCCGCAGAGCCTGGTGTCCATATGCCATCATAAGAGCCCTGTGCCCTTCAAGAGTGTGGCATGGTTTGTTGAGCTCTGGTCATTTGGTGGCCAATCTACTTGGTTGGCCACAGCTTGGGCTGGACAGTTTCTGCTCTTGTGGAGGTTAAAGCAATTTTGAAGGATTGTTTGCAGATAATGCGCCCAGCATGTGACTTCCTGTTGTCTGCTCTCTGACTGTCCAGATTTTCTCAAGTTTAGCTCCATGCAGATCAGCCCGTTTAACAGAAGGAAGTACACGATGCCTGACACGGTCATTTATTATTGGAATTGATTTGAAATATTTTTTAATACATTTTATATAATATAATAGATTTTGTTGATACTCTTGAGTCGTGGCTGAATAGCAACAGTATATTGTAGTGAAAAAAACGTTTAGCTTTCAGCTGCAATTAGTATTATTACTACCAAGATTATTTTACTTGAGAAGCATAATATTATAAGACTTTTTTCCCCAGAGATTATAAAGTATGTCAGCCAAGTCATATTTATTTCCATATATTGCTTTTAATCTGGTCTCATAAAAATATGTACCTCTAGGCACTTTTTGTGCAACACTGTAGCTTACTACACGTTTCACCACAGTAAAAGTGGCACTAAAACACAGGTTCAATTGTGGACCCTATGGCATGTTTTTATTGTTGATATAGATGCGGGGGTTCAGAATTCAAATTTCTGTGGACTGCTGCTAAAAGTTAATGTTGGAATCATGCGCTACACCAAATTTAAACCTAAAACCTTAAATCTACCCAATAATGTAAACAAATGCAAAACTGATATAAAAACACATTTGTTGATGCAACATTTGAACCATAGTTATACAGGATTTGAACCTGAGCTCATCGCCTCTCAAGTACATCTCTGTACTCCCTGAGATACCGAACAATCCCACCGTCTATGAAAACCCATAGATACGAAGCTGGATATGTGTGACACTAACATCACAAAACATACGTTTTCATATTCTTCAAGTAAATGTCTGAAAATTACACTTTGACTTTCTTAATCGAAACTCTGTAAATTTGTTTGAAAAGGAATAAAATGTGTCTGATTTTTATTGGCTGTAGTGTGTATATCTGTTGGAAACTGCAGTGATATGTACTTGTTGGTACATATTTTGTGTCTCACTAAAAGGTGCACCAAGGTACGTGTATGCCATGAGACCAGGTGGATTGCTTTGTACAACACATCTCTCCTATATAGGTCAAAATTGAAGGAGGGCAATAGCAGGTCCAGCAAGAGATGTTACTGGTCACTGGCACTGAAATAAAGAAACCAGCGGTTGCCAGATTAAATACTTACAAGCAGCCTCTGAGTACGTTGCCAGTTTTGTTGCCTGATTTTTCATCCAAGACAATAGTACGTTTCATAAAATCTTATTAAACACAAACCGACGTGCTGATTAAAATCGTTGCATGAACACTAACGGCACGAAAGTCACCTTGTTGTTTGCTGATGTATTTATTTCTCCTGGCATATTTCAATAAATTCATTATCGTTTTATTCACACCATCAGTTTATTTTCATATTAAAGGTTGTTGAATTTGATGTTAAATTAATGCGTGTAGGTCTGATTAATGCTTACAAACTGTCCACACAGGCAGCCCTCAGGCACTCATCAGTTAACAAAAAGATGATCACGCTTTCATCAGTCGCATGATTTTCATTTTATTGGCTTGGATGCATACTCTTAACAGTAAAGGTGCTTAAGGTTCGTTATCAGCGATGCTATAGAAAAACCATTCAGTCAAAGGTCCTTTAAAAACGTACCTCTTTCTTACCGTTTTATAATCTTAAGAGCCTCCTTTCACCACAAAGAAACTTTTGTGAAGGTTCTTCAGATGTCAAGGGTTCTTTATAGACTAAAAAGGGTCTTCTATGGCATTGTGAAGCACCTTTATTTTTAAGAGTTATTCAATACATTATAAGTTGGCATCCTCATGCTAATTTGTTTTGTTTAGTTAAAAAAGTGATTCATACAGACCTAGAAACTCATCCATGATTCATGTTTTTGAATTCAGCCATTGATTATTCATTGATACATTTTTGCATAGTTTATGATCTTTTTGTTTTTTCTTTTAGAATATGCAGCTTTGTTCTACAATGTGTTTTTTTTTTAACGTTAATCAAAAAATCTGATCAAAATGATTCAAAATTCACAACATTAATTGGCACTTGCATTTTTAAAATGTTTATTTTCCCCTTGTTTGTTATTGACACTCTTTACCCTCCATGTAGAATTTATGCAGATTATTTTTTAATTATTATGTTAATAATTTTCTCTTTATTAAGCAACAAACATCTTTTGTGTGAATGTTTAGACTATTGAAAATCTAAAGGTATGTGCACCACAGTTTCTGTACATGATGCCTGACAAGCATCAACCTAAACTTTTCCTGTCATTAAGTGCATGGAAGAAACATATTGCTAGTCTTGCTATTAAACGCACTGTTAAATAAATAAAATAATAAGAGAGGTCAGTTTTCGCCCAATCAGTGAGTGCAGCTGATCCCTTATTCCTACAGCTGTCAGTTTGAATTTAGTGTTTCGTGGCTCTTGGGTATTCAGTCAGAGAGACTACACAAAAGGCTGTTGTGATTGGACGAAAGCTATTTTTCCAGGGCAATCTGCACAATATTTGATGTCATCGCTCTAAAAAGGACCGTCTTCCAGCGGGCAATGTCATTGGCTCCTTTTTTTTGTTTGTTTGGGTTTGTTTTAGCCCTAAACAGTCACTATATAATGAGGGACAAATGGAACCATGTCATCTGTTACATTGTCAGGGGACAGTAATGAATATGATGCTTTTATCCTTTGTCTTGTTTATGAAATACATCATGTAAAATGCTACTCCTAATTCCCTCCACTTAATTAAGATTCAACTCATTCTTTGCTTGATTTCACAGTCTAATCACAAGGGATGTAGGTCAGTTTGTTGCCCACAAATTTCTTGCGTTTTTTTTTTTTCTTTCAAAACACAGTGATTTATTAGAAATTATAAACAGTCATCCTCTTGTTTAAAAGCATGTTTCAACTCCTTGAAAATCATTCAAGGATTATTTTCTCGCTCTGCTCTTTCCATTATCTTGCATTTCCTTTACTCCACTTTTTTTTCTCTTTCCTTTTTGTTTAATTTTTGTTTTCCATTTGCTATATATGCTTTTTATTAGCTTTTTTCTTTTCTGATTTCCTTTTTCCTTGCCTCACCTTTTATTTTATCAAATTGTTTACTTATTTTTTTCTTTCCTTTCCTTTTTTTCTATTTAATGCCATTTTTCCATTTCACATATCTGTGTTTCTTGTCTTAAATGTACTTTTTTTCCCCCTCTGTGTTTGAGTTTATTGCTTTTCAGTTTTTCTTTGTCTTTCTTGCTTTACATTTTCCTTTCCTATTTCCTGTATTTTCTTCCTTTCCCATTTCATTCTCTTTTTCCTATCTTATCAACAGTATATGCGGATTAATTTTGCATTGCTACGCTGCAGTACAGAATAAAACATTCTCCAAACTCACAATATGATAATCAGACTAGGATATTCATGAGACGATGAAATTGTACGAGTCCCTAAATCGCAGGCGGAATGCGGTAATTTTCCCACCAACCCCCCAATCTGTAAACGCATCTCATTTGGTTACTGCCCACTGAGGGACGGATTTCTTGTCCCAGATTTGGAGCATCCAGATGTTCACCTGACTCTAGAACCTGATGGTACTCGTGTAAATAATGGTGAGTTCATGATTATTTCATATCAAATGCTGCCACGGTACAGAACGATATAAATACACATAGAAACACACTTCTATTGATCGACAAACTGTCTTTTGTCTGCAGGGAGGGTTGAAGGGGAATGAGCTATTAGGGGCACATGATCTCTGTCTGTACTGTAGAATCACTGTGAAGATGGAGCCCAGATCTCAGAAGGTCATTGATTTGATCTTCAGCGCTGGAGTGCTGACAGTGTTTAAGTCAGCCTGTAAAAAAGTCCTCCTACTAGTCTTCTGTCTTCGACAAAGTGCCTGACCCCTGTCTGCCCTACGGCTGTTGCAGAATAGCTGATTCTATTCACCAAAGGCTTTGTTTGTAAGTGAATGCCCGTTCAAATAAAACAAATGCATCCATGCAAACTGATGCAAACATAAATATCAGTGTCGTTCACCTTTAACCAACCTTGAAAGCGTTTACTCTTTTATATGGCCGGCGTAAGCATGTGGAAGAGAAACGTTCAAGTAATCTATTTTGGAATTAGAATTTTAGACACACAAAGTGTTCAACTAAAGGTCTTCAAATCTCCTTTTTTTATTTCCATAGCTCAATACGTCTCATGAATTTGTAACGAGGCTGCGGTGCTCAAGCAAAAGGAAACGCATTTTGCCTACTCTCAAATGCTCACTCAAATGAGGTAAAAATGCATTTTAATACGCAATCTTCTAGTAAGTGCGTAATGATCTGTATTTGCTGAATTTGAAGCTGTGGCCTTGTTCGTCATTTCAAGCAATGGGAAAACATGCACCATGTCAGTCAGTTCTCTTTGCGCCTCGTCCCCTCGGGGAAATGAACATGCGGCGTAGCTGGGGCGCGCTACTTGCTCTGAATCCGAATTTTCCTTTTAATTAATGTGAATTGGAAAAGTGAGTTTCTGTGACATAATGAGGCCACGGATGTTCGATTTTAACACTTCAACTGCGACTCCAAAAGCCTTTTAGTGCAGGCTGGGTTGTTTTAATGAAACCTTTATTTCTTGGAATTGCATATTATGTTGTTGTATCAAGGTTGTTGGGAAAGGTTTGATTAATTATGCTGGACAGATACTTGTAAACACCTCTGACTGAAGACCTTGCCCCATACTCCTGTCAGGGTCACTGGTATTGAACTGCCAGCTCTAGCAAGCTGCCAATGCTTTGGAAAAGCATTGATTCATTATGCTGGACAAATAAAGAGGGACCTTCAACTGAACCGAAATTGCCTTAAGACAGTAACTCGGTTGGAACAAGCAAAATGGCTGTGAGGAAGGTCTGCCCGACCTCTGCCTTCATGTTCGCAGCTGTTTCTTTCTCTGAGCTATAGCGAGAGGTAACAGAAAAAGAATATGACTCAAAAAGAATGTATTATGAGTGCATGGGAGGCACAGAGCATTCAGAATAGGTGGAATTTTAAATGCGCACAGCTTTTGGGTGTAATTGGTAACTAATGTTAGTCAAATAAATGGTTTGGAGTACCATATAGACTTCATGAATTCATGTTACAGTTTCATTGGTTGCCTATCTATGTGTGCCCTCTTTAGTTAACCTGTGTCTCTTTAGCCAATTGAGAATGCATGCTTTAACTACTGTTGTCCAGTATACAGCCTTGTGTTCTGTGATGAGAAAGCTCTCCTTGCTACGTTTGGCTTTAGAATTCACATTTTTCTTCTAGTGGTGACGCAACACAATCTCATAACTGTGTGAAGGTAAACTATTACGTACTTCATTTTTCAATAGTTTTTTTTTTTTTTTTTAACTTCATTTTGCAATATGTATATACACCCAGGTACTGGGTAATATAAGGGGAAACACCTGAGCATCACTCTCAACTAGTTGCATTTTTAGCATATTGGCTATTTATGAGTAATTATAAAGCACATTCTGCATGACCATATTCTCTAATCCTGCCCAATATATAAACTGCCTAAGAACCCTGCTAAAAAATGCAAATGCTGGTTAGGTATGTTTTAATGCTCTGATGCTGGTTTAAGCTGGTCACGTGCTGGCAAAGGACCAACATAAACCAGGAAAAAGGCCAGCTTACATGGGTTAAGATTAAGGTAGATAAGCCAGTTATTATAATTACTATAATAAGCATATAGTATGTACATATACAACAGGAATGTAAAATAAAATGCTAGCGATTTGTTTATTGTGAATTAAAGGTGCCATAGAATGGAAAACTGAATTTAGCTTGGCATGGTTGAATAACAGTTCAGTACATGGACATAACATA
>JAUMHQ010000065.1:10627807-10638337 GCA_032361165.1 Enteromius paludinosus | reverse complement strand
GTTATTTAACAAGTCATTTATAACTCATTAACTAACCATTTATTAATGGTCTATTAACTAGTTATAACGGATAGTTATTATAAAGTGTTACCAGTTTTGTTTTCTGTGCCCTTGTGTTTTTCATATTACTTAAAAAAATATTGCTTTTTTGACTCGTCACAATAATGTACTTAAGGTTAAATTTAAGAATCTATCTTTTCAAATACATTCTCAGTCTAAGCAATTAGACTGCTACACCACGCAATTAACACTATTATATTTGAGCATATGCGCCTAGAATAATATAATAGAAATTAAATGTTATAAATGCTATAAATATTATAGCATTATAAATCTAATAAATGTTTAAAAATAAGTAAATTATAGTGGATCTTTCTTTTTTTTTTTTTTCTTTTCCATTTTGAATTTCTGAGGCATTGTAATATTATTAGTAATATATACTTTTTGTCAATAAGGGTGCACTGGTCAAAAGTAAAGACATTGAATGAATTTCTGGATCTGTTTTGACTCCTTTACACGTTATAGTGACTATAAACTTCCCAACTGGTAAAAATACCACCATATCAAAGAGTTAGTTCATTAAAAAATTAAAGTTTTGTCATTAATTACTCACCCTTGTGTCGTTCCAAACCCATAAGACCTTTGGTCATCCTTGAATCACAAATAAAAATATTTTTGATATCAGAGACCATCAGGGACCATCTGTCCCTCCATAGACAGCAATACAACTGAAATGATCCCAGATCCAGAAACACAGTAAAAACCGCTGTAAAGCAGTCCATGAGACACCAGTGGCTCAACCTCACTTTTGCAATGTGAGAATATAACACCATGACTTGCGTGTTCCACCATTATTAACACAAGCTTTAATGTATTTGGCATAATCATCTTTGTTTACATCCGGGTGAAAGCATGCACATGTGCGTAATGGCGGAAGACATTATTTATAGGAAAAGAATGGTTGAGTATATGATGCTATTTTTGTAGTATTCTGTATTTTAGTATTTTGTAAAGTATTCTTCTATCGTTAAAAAACTAGTTGATCCACAAATACCACATAGACTTTTTTACTGGTGTTTTTACCACGTTTCTGGGTCATTTCAGTTGTATTGCTGTCTACGGAGGAACAGATGGCTCTCTGACATCATCAATAATATCTTAATTTGTGTTCCGAAGATGAACAAAGGTCTTATGGGTTCGGAGTGGGTGAGGGTGAGTATGACAGAACCCTTTAAGTAGCCCAACACACAGCATTGTTTTGGATGCTCTGTAATTTTAAAATGTCGTCATAAAAGCTGGCCAGTCAGGTGTTGTATCTTTAGGTACAGTGTTGAAATTCTAAGCAAACCAGCACTGAATGGAACCCTTTCTATTTAGTTCCGGACCAAAATAACTAAGAGAGACCAAAGGAAAGCTAACTTTTGAACAGTAGCGTATACAAGTCCTTTAAGGCACTGAATGTGTGAGAAGCATTGTTCTAGAATTGATAGAGTTGATTTTACTCCTGTCCTCCACTGAATGCTGCTCATTGTAGCGTGCTTCAAAAGCCTGAGGTAGACGTTTGTCAAAACCATCCACCTCCACAACATTCTCAAGAATGTGGGTGCATTCATCACTGTGAATTTGTCATGATAATAGCAAACCTTATCCGTAGACATCAGCTGGGGAGAGCATTCCTGTAGTTACCTTGACAGATTTTTACACTTCCTTTCAACACACCTATAGCTAAAGAAGGTGACTGATGACATTCATAATTCTGATTTTGGAAAGATGTTATTTCAGGTCTCTCACCTCAAAATGACATACTGTTGGCCAACCAGTAATAAGAGAAGATTTGCATTTGCAGGAAGCGCAGCAGTTGCTCAGTATAACGGTTGCTTTTTTTTTTGATGAAAAGTGACAAAAATTACGAGGCAAATTTCATACGTCTTCTAACAGGATGTGAAACTCCCCCATCGGTGGCCCTGTCAGTTTTCTGTGAGCAGTTGCAGTGGCAAACATATCATTAAATCTCTCAGTCCTTGAGAGCTTTTCTTGTCTCTAGCCACGCTGCTGATGCAAAGGGCTTCGGGGACTTTTTCAAGGCCTCAGCCTACTTCTCATCTGCAGACAGAAAACTGTGGAAGAGGAAAAGTACGGAATAAGACTCTGTGTGGTGCCTCTGTTTGGTGAGAGCAAATAATACAAGTCGACCGCTTGGCTTTGAGGCTGAACACAAGGATTTGAGGCTTAAAAGAGTCTTTCAGCCCTCGGTTTCTGTTTCTGCAACCAGATTTAGGTTTAGTATTCAAATAGGTAGTTATATGACTGACTTCCTAAAATAGTTTAGGGCCACAGAAAATGCATGCAGAAAAAATACAGTATGTCTAATCGGAATATTCCAGGAAGAATATTTTTGTTGGTTTTATTGGTATGTGAATATATTATGAGTGTTAAGTGTTCATTTAATTTCAAATTTAAATACGTTACTGTCCCAGATGTTCAGATGTGAACAATTGCTTTAATTTCTTTGCTGATTTTACGAGACATTTGTACTTAAACCTTTTACAGGTTTGTGATTATTTTCTGCAGTAAACTGTAGATTTGTGACAGAGTGTGATTCCTTCGTTCTTTAAGAGACAGTTCTGCTTGTTGCCTGAGGAGCTACAAAATTGTTCCTGTATAATCAGTTTTCTGGCTCTGGAGCTAAAAATCCCAGCATTTTCCTAACTCTTTGAACACTGTCACATTCCTTAACTTTAGAAAAGGACTTTAAATGAGTTTTTAATGAGCTTGTTTTGAGTTCCAAAGCAGCACTTTTGTCAAAAGATCTAAGATTTGATGTAGCGGCTTTAAAACGGTTTGCAGATCTCTTTGTTGCGAGGCGGTGCGATTTCCAATACATTTAACAGTAAAAGACTTTCATAGCCTCAACATTTAGGTATGTGCAACACGTTTAATGTACACTGTTATGAATGGTGGCTTGTCAATGAATAATGGAGGCACAAGCTAGTCTGAGGCAGGGAGGCGGTGCTTTTTTATCTCCAACACGTTCTCACTCCCAAGGCATCTTCGACGAGCCCCATTGCCTTTGGCATCAATACCATGATGTGAAGGGCACTGAAAATGTATCATTATGACATTTAATTTCTCCCAATATCCTGGTGAATTTACTTTTAGATCTTTATTATTCTAAAAGGTCTCAGTTTTTATAATTCCACGTCTTGGATTCCTGATAAAAGATGTATTGTATATTGATTTATGCATTATTTTATTTTTTTGGGATGCCATTTTCATTTTGAACAGAGCAAACTATATTTGTTCAGAGTTCAATCTGTTGTTTTCTCTAGAAGTTCTGCTCTGCTGGACTTCCATTGTTTTGCCAAAATCCCCCAAATATCATCACTCTTACTTTTATATATAGGAACAAGGGACAATTTAAATGCATAATAAGTGTTTATGCAGCTGTGTTCACAAATATACAGATGTGACACATTTTATCCAAGGCTATTTTTTTTTTACAGTATCTATTTATTTATGTATGTATATATTTGTTTATTTGGTACAGTATATCGATGCTACTACCCTATTAAAAAAGTAATATATTTAAAGTACATTTATTTCATACTAAGTGTAAGATCGAATATTTCCTGACAAATAACTTGAGACGTAGTGAAATTAAAAATCCAAATTAAACTTTATTTGCCGCATTACTTGGAGACAGTGCACATTTCTAAATATTAAGTCTAAAATGTCTTTTAATGTCACTTTTGCTGTTCCAATTTAACGGACTTAAACCAGTTTAGTACTCTAAAATTACAATTGCAGGGCACTTTATTTAGTACATATTGTATTTGTAGTATGCTTGCAGCATGATATGCATGCATTTCAAATACATTTCAGTTTATTTATTTTCCACTAGGGGAAATCTCTGAAGTCAGACTGAAATCAAGGGTCGACTGACCACAAACCATGCTGAAGTTCTAGAATCCTCTGCTACCGCCCAAGTAACGGTGTCCTTGAGTTTCTCATTGCTTTGTTGTACAAACTTCAGAGTGTCTCCAGTTTATTCCAGTTGGGTAGCATTATTTCCACGCCTCCAGAGTGATATGTTTATTTACGCCATGCAACAGATGTAAATAATAACCCCTCCTGGGCCACGCAGGTGTGCTGTGCTGTACCGCTCATGAGGGAGAATATCAAATGAAGATACGTGCTCTGTTTGTGTGTAAATATCTGTAACCGGCAAATAAAGTCATCCACTTTCAAACTTACAGTCATCAACAAACATCGCAACATCAACACCTGATCTATCTGAATGTTTATTCTGCACCTGCAGAATAATATTTAAGTAACCAAATTTTAACACTCTTCCGATGAATAACTGCTGTCGTAATTAATCATTAAACACTCTCACCTTGCATTACTCACCTCACATTAACCAGCATCTCTGTCACTCAGACCAATCCAGACTTCAGTCAAATTAACCAAAATAATTGCACAATGATTCAAAAAATTGGGTGTGTATGAATGCATTTGTAGTATCTTATGCTTTCCAAGGCAGCATTTATTTATTCAAAAACACAGTCTTTTAATATTTTCAAATGTGATTTATTCCTGTAATAACAAAATGTGATTCTTTTTCTCTTGAATGAGTGTAAATTATTGCTTAAATAATTTTCTGTCATTTATCATTTATGATTGACTTGAGAAAGCCTTTTAAATTCCACTTAAATTCCTGGATTTGAGTTGAGATGAACAGGACGCAGAATTTTAAATTCAAATTTGAATGTAAAGAATTTGTGTTAAGGCAAACTTTGAATATTGTCTTGGCAAATCCTTGTTTAAAAGTTTTAATAAGCCTCGAAGTTTAAAGCTTTATAGGATTTAGGTGATCGATAGATCATTTTAAATGAACTTCCTGTGGGACATCAATTGAAAATCACACAATTAACTCAAGGGAGGCATTTTTCAAATGTAATTTTTGCACGACCCCGTTGAGCACCTGAACAACAGTCATGTTTTGATGACACAGGATGAAAGTCACTAAAACGACGTCTCACAATCTAAAATGAGCCTCATTTTCATAGGAATGAGGCATGTTTGTGCCAGTAAGACTGTCAGTGACTGTTTTTAGTGCGTCAGCCATTTTGATGTCAGTGGCTTATTTCTACATGCAACTTTTTTGAGCTTTGGATTCCACAACCCTTCCTCATCTCCTCATTTAGCAGAAAAAGCTGTTTAATAACCATTCCTAAATGCTTCAAACTGCTACTCGACAGTCGGCTCAAGTTTCTGTTTGCGTCTGCTTGATTTTTAAAGCCGTTGTTTACTTCACAGCCAAGTACGTCTGTCTGAAACCGATTTTAAGTCACGTATACTGTAGCTTTGGAAATATGTATTCATAAGCCCTAAGGCCGAGTACCTCGTGCCTCGGGAGTCTGAAAAGACCTTTCATCTCTAGACAGCTCCCACATAAAGTGGGCAGCGATGGTTGTACGTTTTAGCGTTGTCTCACAAAATTGCTCCCGCTTTACTTCAGGCTCCTTGAAATGACTTGAGCTGAGGGAAAAATCATGGAACATGACAAGCGGTGTCTAATCCTAGGAGGGATCAGAGAGGTATGGTTCTGGAATGATCTCACTTAATGAAAGCGAACAGGTGAAGAGAGACACCTACAAGTCTCTTCTTTCCAGGGCCATCTACTATACTGTTGTTCTATCTCTGCTATATTGGCATCGAGATATCAGAATGTTGTGTAAAAGCCGAATGAGAACTGCTGAAAACCAGAGGAGCTGCACAAATGTACCCACAACATTTAATAGAAACACACATTAGTTTGCGCAGTGATTTAATAATAGTTAAAAAAATTAGCAAAAAACGTTTTTTTCTTTGTGTGGGAATACTAAGAAATCCCGCCACTTAAGAAAAAATAAAAAAAGGTTATTTGGACTTTTTATGTAACATTTCCGACTTTTTTTTTCGAATTGTGAGACGTAAAGTCAGAATTGAAGTTGCAATTACTAGAAAAAAGTCAGAATTGCGTGATATAAACTCGCGATTCCGATTCGGAATTCATGTCATTATAACAATTGTGTGATATAAAGTTGCTGTTCTTTTTTCCTCAGAATTGTGAGTTCTAAAGTCAGAATTGCGTGATACAAACTCGCAATTGACTTTATAACTCCAAATTACGAGTATATATCTCACAATTGAGAGAAAATAAGTCAGAATTGCGAGTTTGCATGTCATGTCATGTAATAACGCACATTAGCCTTAATATTTTCTCACAGATCCATTTAAATGCTTCACGACACAGATGAAACAACAGATCAGCATTAGATGTTAAGCGCTGCTTTCTATGTGACATGTCCAAGAATCCTTTATTAGATAATGCTCTGTGATTTCTCGCATAGAAGTCATTTCGCTGCCCTCAACGAATTTCCTTGTGTCCTCTACTTCTCAGGCACTTAGACCAATCCGGACTGCAGCATCACCAGTAATACTTTGAATAAAGGCCTAGCAGCAACCAGACTAGCGTCAGCATGCGCGTTACTGATCTTATTGTGAAAGATTCATTGTTTAATTTAATTTAAATTGTATCTCATAAGTTGTAATTGAAATGTTAGAATTGGATTTTCTATAAACTGCCCTTCTCCAATAAATGAAACCCTGAGAGCTTGCATTCCTCTTCCTCCACTTTTGAGTGCAACACCCACATCTGGAAATCCAATAACTCTATTTCTCATTTTTGGATAATTCATTACAGGCATGCACAAGGTTTTACAATCAAACACCTTTCGAAGATTGCTCTCTTCCTCCGCTCTTATTTCACTTACTTAAAAATGATCAGATCTGCTCTTTTCTTCTTACAGTACGTTCTGCCCTCATCCCAGTTCTTAATTTCAAAAAAGATAAAGTAAAGACTGGATTGCTAACACATCCATCCATCCATCTGTAAACACAACCATACTTCATAATTCCACATGTTCTCTCTTTGTTTAATCAGGTCACAATTATTTGATAAGCATGCGCTTTCTTTTTTGTTTAGCAGCTGGTGTCTCTCTTCTGTGTAGTTTTGATTCAATTTGATTCCCAGAACTTCGACTGCAGTCGGCAGAAGAGCCCACATCATCGCCAAACACCCTGTAAATGCTCATCCTCACACAGTCACCTTCTAAACACAAGTTTACCAAATTGGTGTCTTTTGGTATATGGTTTTTCTGTCCTGTCTTAAGGTCTTGAATCTGCTTTGGCATAGATATCCATACTTTTTTAATCTTCTCTGTCCATCCTATGTGTCCCAGGAATGTTCATACTGCAATAAACTTCTGCTTTTGAAATGTTACTACTTGATAATAATATATACTGTAATAATATAGTTGATGGATGGATGGATATGAGAAGTGTGAACATGCATTGGTTTAGATAATCACATCTTCCCAGTTCACCGCATGTGCACCAGTAATGGTTTTGCTGACATAAGTACTCCCAGTTATTTTCAGGCTTTTTCAAATCATTCAAATGGCGAATGTTGTTATCCAAGGTTCTGTTCATAAGGTTGTGGACTGCTCTGAACTCTGGGTGTTTCCTGCTTTTAAAAGACGCCACTGTGTTCACCGTGTGCATTTATGTTTTCATTTTGATCGTAGTTGAAGTTTAAACTTCTTGAACCCGCAGTCCCTGTTTTGATTTCTGTGTCCTGAGTTCAGTATGGATCTGAAACTGATGTAATTGATATAGACGTGAGAAGATTGTGTTGCGATCAGCGCATTTCCATGCCTCTACATCACTACAGTACTTCACAGTCGTGCTATCAGTCTCCTAGTTCATTTTCATTGTAAAACAGACATGCACAAGGCAAAACAATCTATTCTTAATCCTGAAATCAGCGAATCAGACTTGGCTTCGGGTTATTAGAGGGTGGGGGGCGGATTCTAGTGCAGGTAACCTGATGGGAGAACATGTGGCGCACCGTTAAGACTCTGACAGGGATCACGTCATGCGGCAGCATGTGGAGACGATTTCACCTATCATCTCCACTCAGCTGAGGAGAGAGACGCTGTCTGGCAGATCAGCGCTGCGGAGACATGCGACTACACGTTGTTTTCTACATGGGTGAGCTTCCCAAGTGAGATGCGGAATTGACTTTCCTGTAAGAACTCCCCTGTCTATGCGCAGAGGGGGATGAGCTCACATATTCGTGCTTTTTAAAAAGTTGTTTTTTGCTAATTAGAAGAAAATAGTAACTTTAATGCCGAAATGCACCATTTAAATGACGGAGGCCTTGCTGGTAATGGTCATAACACCAGCTTTGGGACTGAAGTAAAAAAATGTGAGTTGAAAACAACACAACCTGCTGTTACACAATACAGTACGTGCATCGTATTAAATGTTTAATTTAAATGTAAGAACATACTGTAGTAGTTTAATCCATTATTATATGATTCTATAATAACTGATTGGTTGACCTTCAGTAAAAATAGTGCAGATTATGCAATTTGTTCGTTTTAAATTTTTTTTAAAGGTTTATATTAGCTAATGTTTTTGTGTTTTAATTTTAGCATGTATATATTTGGAGCTAAGATGTAAAGGCTTACAGTTAAAACCTTTACCTTTCACTCACCCTTCCTCATTCTTTCCCTTGCTCTTTAGAGTAGAAACAATCTAGCAAGGGTTGGTTGCATCTAGCCAAGTGCACGAAGTAAATGAAGGTTAAACCTTACACGCCGCATACTTAATGCTCCACTGTTCTCCGATAAGAAAGAAAGGCTAATGAGAATGTAATTGCCTTTAGTGTCCAAAAATACTAAACAAAACGGACATCAAAAACATGGTTGATTATAGAAAGCAGCTCTAGCTGTAGTTTATCAGTTCGCAAACCTTGGATTTCAATTTTGCCCAGCTGGACTGAGGACGGGCTTAATTCTCAGTACCAGGACTCTGAGGGAGTACACAGGCCTCTACACAGCATGCTATTAATTTACTAACCATTAGCACCGTGGTCTAAAATCACCCCGTAAGTGTTTGCATGCAAACACTAAGGCTTGAACAGAAGGAGCCTCTTGTTTCCACACATTCCCTTTCTAGAGTTGGTAACGGATCTAACAGGTAAATATTTTGGCCGCTTTATTGATAGTGAGATCACTTTGAGTCATTATTCTGTGCTTATGTAGCTGCCCTGAGCTGATGGAGGGGAGCAGCAGGGGAGATGTATTATCTACTTGAATAATGCGCTTGTGCTTTTCGTGAATAAATATTAGGAACAGGTTTAACTTGGCTGAACTTGCCATGTCCTGGAGTTCCCAAAGAGGAAACGCACAATAAACTGTGGTTAAGAAATCCTCTGTGTGCTTCGATTACTTTGGCAAAGCTACTTTTTTTTACGTTTTCGAAAGACATCTCTTATGTTTAACCAATGCTGGATTTATTCGGTCAAAAAACAGTAACACATTGTAAATTCTTCCAATTTAAAACTGCTTTCTGCTTGAATATGTTATTTGTGATGGCAAAGCTGCCAATACTCCAGTCTTCAGGGTCACATGATCCTTCAGAAATAATGCTAATATGCTAATCTGGTCTTTAAGAAACACATATTATTTAGAGGTGTAAAGAGTAAACCATACTTAAGTAAACGCATACCATTACAATCCCACCAATCCCAATATCTCTTGAGTTAAAGTATCACTTTGGGTGGTACCTTTTCAAAAGGTACGCATTTCTACTTTTAGAGGTGCATGTAAATACGTGCGAAACATGTACAATTTCATACCGAAATGGCACGTATTTGTACCTTTTGAAAAGTGACGCCCTAGTGACAGCTTTTGTATCTTTTTTTGTATGAGAGTGTGTCTGATTTTGATGGTACTCAAGTGTTTCACTCATACTGAACTTAGGCTCAACAGCGTAGTGAAATGCCAGTGAAAAACAAGAAACAGTTGATGTGTGAAGAGAACTCGTTTATTTCGCTAAAATAGAAATAATTGCGATATTGCAATAAATCAAGGTTGGCACAAACAGCCTCTTTAACATTTGCACACTCAAGTGGCTGTTCAAAAACAGCATCAATGAATCATCTTTCAAAAAGTTTTCTTCAATATAATGGATATGTAAAGTAATAAATAAAATAAGTAAATATAGTCAAAGCCAACTGGCAGTAGATGTGCTGGTTTCGGCTTCATTGCATCTCTTAAATGAAGGACCTCATTTGTAAAGTGTATAATAACAGCTTTTCATTAGAATGCATTTATAACTATGTACAGTTCTTTACTTATAATTTACTATTATTTAATTTAGTACATAATGCATTAAATCTGTACATTCATCCAATTTCTTAAAAAAACAAACAAACAGTAGTGTTACGAAAAAACATTGTATGACATGGATGTCTCAGTACTCAGCATTTATACACTAGCCATACCCAGATGAACTGATGTTTATTTGAGATTGAGATTTAAAGGGGTCATACACTTGCGTACATGCACTTTTACAAGCTGTTTGGACTGAAATGTGTGTTGGGAGTGTGTGTACACAACCACCCTACAATGATAA
>JAUMHQ010000065.1:10595888-10609138 GCA_032361165.1 Enteromius paludinosus | reverse complement strand
CCTACATCTTGGATGCCCTGGGGGTAAGCAAATAAACATCAAATTTTCATTTTTGGGTGAACTATCCCTTTAAATGGGTGTTGAAGGGGATAGATAGATAGATACAGTAGATAGACAGATGGGTAGATAATTTCATTTGGGAGTAAATATTCCCCCCATTCTCTATATTGACCTCAGCGCGTGCGGTGTCTTCTCCGCATGCGTTCATCCAGAGTTCAGCTCCAGTTAGGGAGACACAGGAACTGACGGGTAGTCAGTTTCCTCACCTTTCCGTGCACAAGAGCACCATCGAGCGCGTTCTCTCCGTCTCCAGGAGTATCTCAGCTTCTTTCCACACACAGCCAACCCGTTTCAGCACCCCCGCAGTGTTCGCGCACCGAACATCCTCTCGCAGTCGCGTTCAGTTTGTACGGGTCCAATTAAAGTGAATTTGAAAACGACGAGGCTCAGAACGAGGCTGAAGCATCTTTAAGAGCGCGCGCATCTCTCGGAGAGCGCGAGCAACATATGCGCTGCCTCTGAAGACTCGGCACAGCACCTCAGTGTGTCTGAAAACGCGTGCGAAAACGTTTCGCCCGACCGCTGAAAACTTTCAAGGAATATTTACGAGCGTTTCGAAGGATTTCCTGTCAGTAACACTGACTAAAACTAATACTTTTGGGGATATTTAGAGGACGGAATACGAAGTGGACGCTGCGTTCCGAGGGGAATCGCAATCACGCTCTTGCAGTTATACGCTGCTTCTTCGCGGACGGAAGTTTCAGAGTTTTCTGACGGGAAAAAATGGGCATAGCTGGTTATTTTGAGCTGCAGTGGAAATGCCTGGTTGTTGTGGCTCTAAGACTGCTGTTCCTTGTGCCCGCAGGAGTGCCAGCGAGAAGCGGAGAGTCTTATTTAAAGGACAACATCACTGTCAGACAAGGAGACAGTGCTGTCTTGAAGTAAGTCAATGATTATCTTGTTTAGATTATGACAAGTGTGTATGTATATATACGTTTCATGTTATGTCCTTTTTTTATTTGAAATGCATTTTGGACTAAACGTTTATTTATGTAGCATATACATAAAAATAATCAATAGGTGTTATTTCTTATATAGTAATTTTAGTAATAAACTAGTTTTAAGTGTTTAAATGTTTTAATTTTATTGAACTATAAATATTATTATTAGCCTAATCTGGCTGCTGTCTGCGCGTCTCATTTTTCTGCTGGAGTTGTTTTGGGAATCCGTGGTGAGATGCAATCGTCTGGTAATGCAATCAGCATGCAGTCAGGTCTATCTAATCAGCTTTGGTGGCCTATTTAGATAAGTAGTTCATCAACAAATCAAATTTAAGTTCTCTATTCCCTCTCTTTTAGTCATGCTCTCTCTCACTCCTCATTCCCCCTTAGTCTCAGTCACACACTCTCATTTGTGGACGCCCACATGCACTTACAGTAGAATCATTGTTTTCTTACTTTTCCTCTAATGGTTATTCTGTTGAGTTATATAAACGTGGGTAACAAGGCAGTCGTTTTCCTGTAGGGGGACTGAGAGTAAAGTATGCCTTTTTCGTTTCGCTTTTGCCTTGCGTGTGGTACCAGACGCAGCGGGGGACGTTTTGTGTAGCATGAGACAGTGGCCTGTGCTTGTCTCCAGAACCTCTGTCTAAAAGAATGTCATTTTTGTCTGGAACAAAGCTGCACAACAAAACTGCTGAGGACCGCAACAGTCCGTCGATCTGTATAGACCCATATAGTGGAGCTTGATGCATGAAAAAAAAAAAAAAACTCTTTTGAATAAAGAGACATTTATGTGCAGAATGTTAGGTTTTTTGTGTTGCTAACACAATGAATGTGTACTGTAGATTCATGGATGAATGAACAGACGGATGACAGACAGACAGATAGATAGATAGATAGATCAATAGACAGACAGACAGAAATAGTAAATAGTGGAGAACTTTAATATTCTATTAAAGCTGGTATTTAGTTGTTCTCTTACAGAGTTTTGAATATTATATTGAATATACATAGGCTATACGGTAGGGTTGGGAGAACATTTATAATACGTTTATTTTACGCCCACCCACCCACATGCATGTGTGGTCCTGGTAAAACCTACATATAAGGCCCTCTAAACCGTTACATTTTGTATACAGTGATATAATGACTATTGCATATTCTTAAACACTGATTCATCCTTCTTTATGAATGAGACGTTGACTTTATCATGCAATGATTTTAATGACTGAAGCAATGTGCATTTTGTCAGAACCTGTATTACAAATGACATGCTCTTTTTAGTCATCACACACAGCCTCGAGTGCCTTGTTTGATCTTTGACCTTGACAAGAAAGGCACTATTCATTTTACACTAATTTATAACATATATATTTCACTAATTAAACAACATGGGAGCGAGAAAATGATGTGAAAATGTATAGATGAATTACTTGTAATGAGAAATCTTATTTAGTAAATCATTGCAACTCTTTTAACATGCACATCATTTCTGGTCCGTGTGTGCATATACTGTATCTAATTACTAAGCATTTGTTCATTCATTCGTTTAGCCATGATGGCTGAAATGTTTGCCATTTGGATGAACTGCAAAAACACTTGGGGTTTCTCTAATAAACATATCTGTTGATAATGAAACAAAGTCATGTTCCCGAGGAAACAAAAACTGAATCTGAACAATTGCTAGTGGATATAGTTAATAGGATATTGTTACTCCTACAGACATCAAAATCTGAATTACTGTCTTGATAAACAAGCCAAAGATTTGACAGAGTAATGGGTTGCTGATTTAAAGTGAAATTAAATTCTGTTGGCACTTTCTCAACCCTCCAAACTATACGCTTGAATATTAAATCATATCCTTGCCACAGTGAATGCACTAAAGATCCAAAGTGCCGAAATCAAACAAATCAGCATTAACGGAAAGAATGAAATATATGCTGCAAGTGTTGACTTTTGACTTTCTGATTGGTGAACTGTGTTACACTCATGTCTCACAGACACCAGGGAATCTCTGGACCTCATTTCTTAGTCCTTTTTTCCACTTGAAGTCCTTCCACTTGAGAATTAAATGTGTCATACCATCTGTCAGGCCAGAGTGCTGCTTTCCCCCCTCCCTCTCTCTTGATTTAGCTATTCAAATAAACTTAGATTTTCTCAGTTATGTGGCACAGTTAGTACTGGTTCATCCACTGATGATTCTATAGACTCCTGCAGATATCAGTTAAATCAGCTTGACTCACAATTGCATTTGTCTCAAAGCAGCCTGTGAGAACATAAAGCAAATGCAAATTAATACATTTCCATAGCAACGTTACATCTTGTAAGTTCATGGTTGTATTGGTGCCACAATTCAGAAGTCAGCAAAAAGGTGAAATCCGGTGGAAAAGAACATTAAGGAGTCTTTTTTGTATTGATCGCCGTCAGTCATGTCATGTATTTTACTTTTGATCACGAGCGCAGCTTCCGCATAATGGAGAACTGTTGAGACAAGCTGTCACAAACACTGTCACACTGGTGGCAGAGCACTCTGCGTGCCCCAACTCCTCTGTAGCGCCGATCCAAATGGCGACTGCTGCTGTGTGCCTGTGCACACCTGGAGATGTGTGGTGATTTATCTATCCCCCAAAGAAAAGCCATTTCAGCTCAGCCAAAGCAAATGAAGGGTGGCAGACTTTAGCCAAGCCAGAAGCCATGGTTTCTACCTGAAACAACAAAAAAAAAAAAAGAAGACAATTCCAAGGCTGCATTTTTCCTCTTGTGTTTTTGAGGGGGAAACGCACAACATGGCAGAGCCCTTTCACTCTAACTGTGTGAAAGGTTGTCACGTTTTTGATTTGGACCTTGAAGAACTGAAAAAAAGAAACGTCTGACTTATCGGTGTATTGTGAAGCTGTAAGCTGTTGCATTTCGAGGGTGTTTTAAAAATACATAAGCCGCGGTAGGTTGATTGACAGCGTCTTGAAGTCTACAAATGATTGGAATACTGACTTAGGTTTCAGTGCGTAATTTGCCAGCAACACTTCAATTTTGTGTTGTTGTTGTTGGCTTAATGTAAGTTATGAATATTAAGTGAGTAATTAATATTAGTAATGAGATTATTCATCATCTGGTGGCAAAAGACACGGAACAAAAACTAACAAGTGACACTAGAAATCTAGCTATCTATCTATTGATATCTCTGTTAATAGTATTTCTTAATATTACTGTTTTGTTATACTTTTGATCCAATAAATCAGTAGTGCTTATATGTGACCCTGGACAACAAAACCAGTCGTAAGTGTTAATTAAAAAATTTAATAACATGATCTGAAAGCTGAATAAATAAGCTTCCCATTGATGTATGATCTGGATGGACAGGGCAATATTTGACTGAGATACAACCATATGAAAATCTGGAATCTGAGGGTGCAGAAAAATCTAAATGCTGAGAAAATCACCTTTAAAGTTCTAACATGAAGATCTAATCAATGCATATCACTAATCAAAAATGAAGTTTTAATATATTTTCGGTAAGAAATTGACTAAACACCTTCATGAAACATGATCTTTACTTACTATCCTAAGGATTTTTGAAAAAATCAATCATTTGACCCATGCAAGGTATTTTTGGCTATTGCTACAAATATACCCCAGCGCCTTAAGACTGGTTTTGTGGTCCAGGATCACATATAGGCTGTCCTTCCTTCTCCACCGTAAGAAAGGATTTGAGCACATTTGGTGAAGCTGAAAGTAAACCACCTCCAGTAAATGTAAAGGTAGCCATTGCAACCACAAAGTAATTGTAGGTTGATTTAAGCTCAAAGATGGGTAGTATTCTTTATCAGTTAATTTCATGTGGTTTCCAATATCCATGTGTTGTCATGAAGAGGAATATATGCAATAAAAACAGGTTGTTTACTCTGATCTCTCCAGTGACACATAGCAACCGTTTAATGGTATTTCTAGCTTTTATTTATAAACAACCAATTATGTTCATCCCTCAGGAAACCGTTTTATGGCCACAAAAATAATGTTAATGCCAGCGTAGGAGTTATTTGTTTGTACTTTATTAAACGAGCGGAAAAAGAGCTGTCAGTCAGAGCATCCTAACTCAGGAATTCAATATCACTCTTATTAGTAGATGCATCGATCATAACCCGAGGTGTTAGGCTAACACAGAAACTTAATTGTTTGTCCGTTCTAATTCAGTTTATTAAACTGCTGGTTTGATTAAATTAGAGTTACAAGAGCGTGTGCAAGGATTGTCACTAGTAGAACCAAAAATACTTAATGACTTTAAAGAAAATTGTCTTTTTATTACTCTTTTTTTATGTTACTAACTGCTGTAAAATGCTCTCTTCAGGCCTTGAACAAGTACCAGCGCCCCTGATGGAAATCAAACAGCAGAAAACAAAGCGCTACAACATGTTATTAATTGAACTGAGGGTCCTTCTCTGAAGCAGGCAGGATGATGAAGTCTTAAGTGGACGCCCCCTGACCCGACTGTCAGAGTGACAGATGGTTGAAAGCTTCTCACAATGGTGATCTCCCTTATCAACATTACAGTGCTGGGGATTTCAGCATAGCATTTCTAGCAGAAACACGGCACTCTTTTCACAGAGTTAGCTTGTTTGATCTCAAACTGTATTGAGGCTGTCTATTCGTATTGCAGTCTATAACTCAACAAATCACTAGAAGTCTGCTTAACGAATGAATCAGGGTGGAGGTTGCATAAGAGGCTTGTATACATACTGTATGTATGTATATAGAATAGTTTCTATGCTTTCAAATGATATTATTGTTGTAAAGAGGAAAACTTTGATACGATTGTGGAAAATTACTGTGTGCAAGAATTAATATCGCAGGAATGTTGTTGGCTTTGGTAATAGTGCTTTTTTATGCATACTTTTACGTAATATTTGCCTGGGTCAGTCATTTTTTGGACAAATACTCTTCACAATGGCTCTTGAACTCAAGTATTTGAGTATTCAGTTTGCAGGGGAATTTCAAGGACTAGTACACCCTGCAATAAAATTCTCTTATTGTTTACTCACCCTCTTGTCTTTCCGACCTGCATGACTTATAGTTGTGTCCAAAAAATGAACATGATGTCTAAAACAACATAGATTTGAATTATATGGATGATTAAATGCTGAGTTCTTTAGAATGCTGTCTATGTTGTTCTGAAAAAGTTAGAGAAAGTCAGAAAGGTTTGACATGGGTAAGTTTTGAGTGAACTCAACTCAACTCAACTCAGCTCTTGCTTTACCCTTTTGTACTGTACAGTACATCCAATGCAGACAATCACTGGCTCAACAATCACATATTTAAGGGCATAAATTCAGTTGACACTAAATCTAGCACTCTATGTTCTAATTCTATCCTTAAAAAAATGACCCTTTTCATTTAGTAACTGCTTGTTGTCTTAAAAAAAACAATGAAACAAACAGTTTTTCCAATCTTTTTGCATTCTATCGGTTTTCTTTTTTATTTATTATACAATAAACAAAACCAAAAGAGGACTCTAACACTAGCTTAAGCTTACTGAGACTTGTTATAGCACTTGCATATCATTGCTCTTTTGTTGATTTTGATTGCTTCCATCGTCCTCATTTATAAGTCGCATCTGCTAAATGTAAAAAATAAACATTGAAGCTATATCTTTGCATGATTCCTGCTGCATTGCATTCTGGGAACCGTAGTTCTGCCTCCAGCCCCAAAGACACAGTTGAATTGTGCAATTGCATTAGGCAGTGTGAAATAAGCAAGCACTGCTTATATTCCACCCTATTCTATTCCAAGTCCACCCACTTGGAGATTTGAGGCATGATATATATTCATATTTTTCCAGGCATGAATTTTTGGATGAGGCAGATATGCAGAGAAAGAATGCTTTTATCAAAACCATACCTCATGAGTCTCATAAGCAGTAACTTGCATGGATATTCTTGTATTAACACATTTAAATATATATATATGTATATTAATTCTATATCAAATGACATAAACCAACAATCTTGGCGTAGCAATTGGAATTCACTACCTTTATAAATATATTCATGCAGCTTATAGAGATAATATAAAGATAATCAATAAGTGATGCGCTCTGCTGTTAAATTATGAATTTTAGGGAGTGTTCTGAAAGGGACTCTATAGTCATGGGATTTGAGCGGTCATTGATGTTATTTTACGTGGAGTGCACAGCTCTCATTTGTCTGCCTTGGGGTGCTCTTCTTATAAAATTAGCACAGGAGCAAGGGCAGGCCATACTCTCTTTGTAATGCTCCACTGGTCACTGTCTTATGGGTTCAAGTTTAACGTGATGCTTCTAATGATTTGCACACTAATGATCTGAACTTTTCTCTTGGTTATTACTTAACAGGACTAATAAGCAGTTTTACAGAAAGACTCAGTTTAAAGCATTCATTTTCTGGGGATTTTTTTTTTTTTTTATCTGAAGATTCTTTTTTGATATCTAAAAAATATATATATTTACTTTCACAGATTGTTAACGTCACTGCTTGGTATTACAGCAAAAAATGAAAAAATAAAAGTTAATGAATTCATGAATAAATGAATGCACAATTAATCATTCTACAGCATCATGGTCATACAGTCATACATATTGTGAAGTTTTCTGCATTTTCCAAAGGATCTTTCCTATTCAGACATGAATTTTTTATACTATAGAAAGCTCATTCTCTAGGGTTTCAGGGGCAGTGAAGATTGGTCTTCCCCCGCCTCACAGCTCGAGCTTGGCAATGTTCAGTTCACAGAACCTTTAGACAAAATAAAAAAAAAATTAAAGTATAATTTATATTTCATACATCAATGCTTTGATGGCGTTCAGTGTGATATAGTGAGTTTCATTTAGAGAAAAATGAAAAAAAATAATAATAATATAAATATGTAATTTCATGCAGTTGCTAATGTTTATATGGGCCAAAATCTAATTCAAATTGGTTATTAGTTATATGCCAGACTGCGTACAATGCATAAAATGCAAACAAATATCTGTCGTCACTATAAGGTTTAGTAATATGTCTTAGTAAGATGATTAGATTAGATGATGCTTAGTTTCATAATCAAACCCATAAAATAGTGCAATACAATGATAATTGAGAGATAATCATAAGCATTTGTATCA
This sequence comes from Enteromius paludinosus, assembly GCA_032361165.1. Lineage (NCBI taxonomy): Eukaryota > Metazoa > Chordata > Actinopteri > Cypriniformes > Cyprinidae > Enteromius > Enteromius paludinosus. Next base: position 10,601,008 of record JAUMHQ010000065.1, on the reverse strand, counting down.
TATTTAATGTTCACATTTGACACACACACACTAACATAATTCTTCTAGAAAATGATTAATGGATTATCAAGTAAACATAAGTTGCTGATAAGTGAGTATCTTGACAAATTACTAAAATATAAAGTGATTTGTACGTTTACTGTCCCAAAATGAGCAAAGATTTTAGCACAAAAGACTTGTGCACAATGACATAAAGGGGAAAATTTTTAGAATAATATTAAAGGCTTGTAACTTGCCAAAAAGTATAAATCGTGTATCATTTTCACAATAAGCATGTAGGATCCCTTGGTTTGATTTCTTTACAGCATTAGGCCAAGCGCAAAGTGTAATACAAGATTTTTCCTACTTAGCTTTTAACACGGTCGTATTGAATGCTGATTTGCAAATGTAGCAACAAAGATTATATTGCTCTGCTATTGCTTTATCACTGAGGGTCTCATTACACTTTACATTAGAAATGACTCTCAGTAATGTATCCTGGGAGCACCGGAGAGCGTGTGTTTTTTTTTTTTTTAATTTGACAATCACAGAAGCTTTCTCTGCACAGTTTACTGTAAGTGCCTAACGCATGTTTTAAGATGGCAGAAGCACTTTGATGTGCACTGAGGCCTGCAGCTCAGCATTGACCAATATTGACAGACTGAGAGAATAGCTATGCTGTTGAAGGCTTGCTTTGCCTTTAGGGACATTAAAAGCATTCACACTTTGATTATCTCTTAAACATACTGTCTGATATTTCTGATGCAATCCCCTGAAAGTAAAAAAGCCTTAAATTGCTTTCGTATTGATTTAATAGTCTAGATTAGTAGTCACAGTTTGTAGTCAAAGTTTTGCTGACTTTCCCCACTTTGGCCTGCCTATTTTTTCTTTGCTTCTTTGCATGCCTTATGTAATGCACAATGATAAAGCATTTCCCGCATAAATAGATTATGGTAATATGAATGTGAAGGGTGCCCTTTTTTCTTACTTTTTTGATGTTTCTGCAATGTTTGAAGCTGTGTTTATCATAGGCCCATGAGTCCTGGTAGTAGAAATGCAGTATAACTCTCACTGTGCAAAGAATTTTAATATATACTCTACATTGAAATGATATTTTGTACTGTATGTATCCAACTGGCTTAGGATTAGGCAATAAGTGAATAAAGTAATAATAGTAATAGTAATAATTTTTTATTTTTTTTTTTGGCTTGGAAAACACACAATTCAATCTTTAAACCTTGTGTTCTGGTCAACTTGGAGAGGATATTTCTCTCCCGAAAATATTTTATTACTGTTTGTATTTATTTGAGGTTTTATAGAATTTAACATTTTACACTTACCTACCAAAAATGTATACATTTTTTTTATTACCATATATTGGATTCAATGTTTTTAGCAACTTTTTATCTTGTAATTAGCTCAGATCTTGTATTTCTTTCTGGGACATTTTGAAGTTTATTGACCCAGTGAGAATTATCCACACAAAAAAAACGTGCTTTTTTTTAACTGAACAACCAAAGTGTGTAAAGTTAGACCAATGTGGCATATAACCAGTGTCTGTTCTAATACAAAAACTGTTTGAATTGAATGAAAACAAAAAGACTGAAGCCAATTTGTTGTAATAATACAGCATAATGATTTATATAAAAGGCTAATCATTTTTGAACTGGATTTCAAGGGTTAAAACAGCTGCATGTATATTCAAACTACCATTTCTAATGGTAGTGTGTTTTAGTTAAATGTGCAGTTGTCAAACAGAAAGTGATTGGCATGCTTTTGGGGAATAATAGCATTAACTATATTTCAATAGCCCTAAGACTGTATTTGACTTAAGTAATCGTGACGTGCATACACACATCTTACCGGTTCGCTTCAGCTCATGCCTGAAGTTCTGATGAAAGCAGAGAGTAGGCAGACCAGCCTTAGCAGTTATTCAGGCATAGATCCTCCAGACCCTGTCAGATTTACCTGAATCTTGGCCTCGTCTTAATTCTCTCTTTAAGCCCGACTGGATCTCTGATTGACCAGGGGCAACAGCAAGAAAGATAGTGTGAGGAAAATACTAACCGCTGGCCCATCTGTCTAAATGTCAGCGGTTGTAGGTGGGCAAAAAAAAAAAAAACTCTCAGAAGGATTTGTTTGTTGAAGTGTTTATTTCTTGACGTGTAGTAAGTGTCTGTGTACCTTTCGATATATATATATTTATATATTTTTTTACATAAAAGGGATAGTTCACCCAACAGTCTTGTTGCTGTTACCTTTTTCCATAGAGCACAAAAGGAGGGTTTTTTAAGACTGCTGTTATGCCCCCTTTCCCTCCAATAAATAAATAAATAAAAACCAACACACTGTTGTTGTGTGAAGAAATAAAGTCATGTAATAACATTAGGGCAAATACTTAGTGGAAAATATTTTATCAAAACACCAGTTCTAAGAAAATACCCATAAGACATATCTTGTAAGTATTGCTTTCATGTAATAGTTCAACAGAAAAATATGTAAATAAGTAAAATATTAAGAAGGAGTGTCAACCCGTTTTGTTTGTAGTCCAAACTCTGTGTTACCAGTTCAAAAGATGTCTATAGCAACCACTGGGCTGTTAGAATAAACAGGGAGGCAGAATGATTTTGTGTTATTGCTTTAATATAGCGGTTCAATAAACTAGAAGTTAACTGGTAGTTAATTGATAAATACTTTGTTTTCGCACTGCCACAAAAATAGGAACTCAAAGTAGTGGTGTATATTGATTTTTAATGAATCAGTATTTTTTAATGAATGATTCAGTGAGTCATTCTGAATGAATGTTTTTGAATCAAATCAGTTGAATGAATCTTTCACTGATTCAGTAGCTACTCACTGATAACAAAACCACGATTCCTTAATGATTTAGGGGTTTTGAATGTACTGGTTAAATGTATAATTCAGTCACTCACTTCAGTTTGTAAAAAAAACAGTTAAATAACTGATTCAGTAGCTCACTGATAACAACATACACTTGTGTCTCTCGGCGAATAAGGGGTTTTGAACAAATTGGTTGAATAAATGATTCAATGACACGGTTTCTTGTTTTTTTTTCCAGTGAATCAGCCGCTCTGAAGTTGGTTAAATGTATGATTCAATGTCAGAAACTCACTCATAAAGACATATACAGACTACAATGTAACTACAGAAAGAGCCATTAAATAATCCCCACCACAAGTGAACAGTCTTTGAATAATAATGTTTTCTTTGAGATGGTCAGGGTGAAGTGGCTGTCCCTAATCTAGATGCCACTCACACTAATGACATTTTGTAGTTTATTAGAGTGACCTCTGGGCTTTTTCTATAGACATGTGCAAATGGAGATTAATCAATGTACAAATATGCATTTGTTTTGTCGAAAAATTAAAGGTTTGCACTGGAACAAAGGAAAAAGAAATACTATGCACACCCCTTTTCGGGTGACCTTTTAATACAGATTTCATGGCGTGTGTAATTTCAATATGAAGCAGAACGAGAACAAAAGAGACTCAAAATGCAATTTAAATGGAAAGGCAATTGTTTCCTCACAAGACTGGATCTTCCTGTACTGCATGCACGAAGCATAACGTATCACTGCCTGGCAGCGCAAACCCCTGCTCGTGCCCTCGTTTCCTTAGAGGTGCAAATACAATCTTTTTGCTTTCAGCGCTCTCTGCGGTGTGTGTGTGTGTGCGTGAGAACTGATGAAGTGCTAGGGCTTCCAAAAGAAACACGAATGGGCTCTCAGGTGTTTTATAAAAGATTGCAGTGCGGTTTTAGATTAGTGCGCATCAGGATTTCCTTTGAAGACAATGGTGTGGTAATTAGGTAGAGTTCTGCAGTAAAAGTGGACTTGATTGTATCAGGGTCTCCAAAGAACATCATCGACAAAAGCCCAAAGTAATGAAAAGTCAAGCACTGGAAGCTATTAGGCATTCTTGTGCTATCAAAAACATTATGAGACTTTCATAATGTAGGATACGATCTGCTGACGCTCATGATCAATGTCTTTTTCGTGCAGATGTATGCTCTGAAACGGCACAGTCTGATGTGTATTTGACGGGAAACTGGCAAAATACATTTGTTCTGATCTTATTGGCTTTGCTGATGATCCGTTTTAAAGTGTAGTAATCTTACTTGTTAGTCAGACAGTCTGAGGGGGTGGATTTTGGCCACCAACTTATTAGCTTGTTACCATAGCATGCTTTTTATCTGTACTGAGTTTCTGTGGATTAATTGCTGGTTCACTTCTCGGAGAGAAACCTGAGGTTAAGTGCCCAGCTCAAGGGCACAATGGTGATAGAGCAGGACTGTGATATTAGTAAGTCCCCAGTTCCTGTCCCACTACTGCTCCGGGCTGAACCTTTGTGTCCGTGGTGCAGAATCTTAACTATTAGGCTACCGCAACCCATGTATTTGCTTGACAGAAAGTTTGACATCTTGAGAGCTAAATCATCTTGAGGTAAAACCACACAGGCAGTTTGAAGGGGCTATTGTTTTTCCCTGGGAATAAAATGTGCTGTAATTAAACTGAAATGGGTTCAGGCTTCCCCTCTGTATGACTGCCATGATTTTCAATCTGGTGGTGTGTGAGTGGGCCGGATAGATTTTAATGTATAGGCAGCTGTCACAAAAGTCTCTTGGTTTTAGAGGAAATGGATTGTCACAATCCAAGAAATGTAATTTTTTGTTTTTTTCTTCTAAGAGTGGGAAAGAACATTTCTATTATTATTCTGTATATTTTTTTTCCAAAAAGAACACCCATCTCCAAAACTGACTCTGAATTCTTGCTAACACTGTAAGTTTAGGACTTTTCTCATTAATAATGAACATGTTTATTGGCTTATTTTTAAACTTGGTGAATCATTGTTTTAAGTGTGTGTGTGTGTGTGTATATATATATATATTAGGGGTGGCACGGATCACAAAACCCATGGTTCGGTTTGAATCACGGTTTTAGGGTCACGGTTTTCGGTTCTGTACGGTTCTTGTTATTTTTTCTTTTAATCTTTAACACTCTAGAAATGAGAGTGTTAATTATCCACAATTTAGGATACAGTATTAAAAAAGTTATATCATGACATGTAATCATGCATAAACTGAATTTGACCTGACTTAAAGCACATTATTGGGAACATCTC
>JAUMHQ010000065.1:10547727-10563979 GCA_032361165.1 Enteromius paludinosus | reverse complement strand
TCACACCACACTGATTGCTCTGGACCGAACCAGTTGAAACGAACCAAAATGCAGTCATGTGACAACATCTACATCACCTCTTCAAGGGGGTCTCGGTATGCTTTTTTGGTTCGCTTTTGGTGTGTACTCGGGTGCGATTGTTACAATCACTCCTGGCCAAACGGACCGCACCAAGTAGGAAAACGAACTCTAGTGCGATTCAACCAAACTAAATGAGGCAGGTGTGAAAGCACCCATAAGGGTACATTCACATGAACCGTCAAAAAACGCTTGGAAAACGTGAGGCGCGTCACTTCTTCCACGAATTTCAAAGCGCTTGGGCGTGCGCACGCTTCTGTAGCGTCTGCTGTTACTAGGCAACCATAACGAAGAGAGACCGTGCTGTCAGTTATAGAATAATTTCTGGTTTAGATTTTAAACTGCGCGGCTTCATTGAAAATAAAGAGCTTCCGCGCGCAAACCGCGCTGCATGTGAACGGCCCCTAAGCCTTTGGTGACACATACAACACGTAATTCAATTTTGGATCTCTCCACTTTCGTCTCCTCCCACGCGGATTGTCCCGCAGGAAGAAAACGCGTCCGGGATGTCAGTGGATGACGCACACGGTCTATGAACGCGGGACGCTCAGCTTTCACAATTTGAAATGGCTGAAATCCACTTTATATTAAGTTTTAATAAATCAATTAATACCATCCAAGACTGACTTTTCCAAGACCCCCTCCCCCCTCCTCAAAAATAATTTCTCATGGGATCTGCACGATTCACGTGGGTCACCTGTTTGGGCTTCAAAACGGCGAATTTTGCCAAAAGGTGAGGGATTTTCATGCCTGAACAAGAAAACAAAGTAACTGGTGTTACTTTTTTGGAAAAGTAACTCAGTTATATTACTCTAAAATTAAAAAGTAATGCGTTACTTTACTACTTACTTGGAAAAGGTAATATTATTACGTAATTTAATGTGTTACTTGTAATGTATTATAATGTATATTAATATTGTCAATGCATTTTTATTGTAAAATTTCAAGTTTTAGAACATTTGTGGTGTGTTTTTGTCATTTTTATTAGTTTTAGGTATTTCTGTCTATTAAACAGAGTGAGAAATGCTGGCTTTGCATATAAAATTCTTCTTTAGTTCAGTTAAACTTTTAATTTAAATATGATATAACAACCCTGTCATGGACACAAATTTGCACTTTTGAATGGTGATTCATTCACCTCGTGCCATGCACTCACACAGCCTCACTTAAGCTATAACTCATGAAACTTGTTCTTTTGAAGTATTTTCAGTTTTATTACAGACAGAAAATGACTGTTCTGGAGTAAAAATTTAATTAGTCCCATCAGGACTTTCCCCCTGCTGTTATGATTTGATAGATAAGACACAATATTGTCATAAACTGGTGGCTTACTTGGATAACTGGATTTATTTGAGACTAAATTAATTTATGTTTTCCATTACACATTTGTCTGAATCATTGCCATTAATATGCTAAATATTTAACAGCACATGAGCGAATCAGCAAACGGCAGAAACTTGGAAGACTCTGACCTCAGTATCTGTATTAGCAGCTGTTTTTTGGTTTGCAGTCCAGACTTCTTTTGCAGATCAATTATTCAGTCATATTGGAGTGTGTTTGCGCACGATGGTGTACCTGTGTGTGTGTGTGTGTGTGTGTGTGTGAGTGACGTCCCTTAAGAAAAGTCTTGTGCCTGCTTGGATGACTCACTAAAACTTCAGTCAACAGAATTTACCATAAAATATTTACTTTTTCAGCAAACATAGATAGCAGACTCCCATATGAGGCAGGCCCGATAGGACGCCAACTAAATAATATCTCTGAGATTCTGGCTGCTTGGTTTATTCAGACTGAAACATGGAACGCAGTCAAGAAAACTAACAGTCTGTCTGGGTACCATTTCCAGTTTCAGTCAAGTTATAAACAACATTACCTTAACAGAGCATGGCCTGCTCATCTAATCACGTCAATCAAACCGCAAACGCGCTATTTTAATCGACTGAATGTAGATTTATCTACAGGACAAAGCCTAAAGAATCATTTGATTGATGTACAATCAATTGAATTACTGTATGGTTCTATAATTGGAAGGATTTCAAAACTCAGGGGTTACACTTTAGAACAATTTCACTGTTAGAGGATAACCACCTAATTAAAATGTGCTCAGAATTGTTATAAAGAACAGACCTTGGATTCTAGAATCAAAGTATTCAAATTTGAATCATACACCAGTCTCTATAGAGTGGAGAATAAACAAGATAGAGCTATAAATAAGCACATTAAATTGACTAAATGTGACAGTAAAAACATTTAGAATGTAATAAGGTTTTTATGCCATTTATTGGACTTACTGTTCATCAAAGAATCCTAAAAATGTGTCCACAAGATATATTAAACAGCATAGTTTCTTGAGCATATTACAATTATTTCGGAGACTCTGAAGCTAAAGCGATGATCAATTCAGTTTCGCTGTGACAGAAATAAATTACATTTTAACCGCTATAAAAAAAAAAGAGTTATTAACAAACATTTCACAATATTACTGTTTTATATATTTTCTACAGTAGTACATATGGTAATTATTTTGTAAGCTGTCACTACGAAGTCACAACAATCTGAATATGAGATCTATCTTTTTATAAAAACAGTTTTTCTTGTGCTTTGTACACTGCTTGCATCATGTTTGTTTTTCTTTATAAAATCATACAACATGCAATTGAATATACATAACGACATGCCCTGGAAAAATCATTGCCAGACTTTAGCATAAACTTTTGAAAACAGAAAATGTAAATACAACTCTTAACAGGGTTGAGCCTTACACATCTATTAAATTAAATAGTGAGAAATACGTTCTGATTAAAGACAACAATACACTGAAAACATTAATTTTTTATAGATGTTGCATCCAGTGTGTGATTACAGTGTTAAATTGTGCTTTTTTTTTTGCAGTTCCTGCCAGGATTGTAAACATATCCACGGATGTTTCAGTGAACGAGGGCAGTAACGTAAGCCTCATGTGTCTGGCAATTGGACGACCTGAACCCAGCATTTTGTGGAAATTCCGTTCTTCGAAAGGTGAAGGAAAAGGTAAAAGAAAACTTCCTTTATGTTGCAGTGCTGTTACAGAAAATATAGCATTGTTCATTAGTTAGCCAAAGCCACTATTTGCTTTTCTTAAAGTGATAGCTCACTAGAATTTAATTTCAGTCTCTCCCAAAAACGTCCTGGATATACCGGGACTCATATGAAGCACAATGCTTTTAGTCCCCTTTTGGTGTTTGAAAAAGTCTCAATCAACTTCATTCAACATGTCTGTTCACCAGTAGGCAGTGGCTCCCTTTACAAGAATCTTCATAATTTTCTTTCAATTAGATATTTAGAAATATGTCAAACTTTAGACAAGGAAAGTGAATCTGGGGCAATTTTTAAAGGGGGGTTGGATCCGACATCAAATAATGTCGAGCAGCCTCAGCACAGCTAAGAGTAAATCCCTCACGTTTACTACGTATTCATGTCTTCCTCCACTGCCCGACTTCCAGGACACTGCCTGCATTTTAATTCATCTGTTATAATGGAAACCACAGCTGTACACGAGTCAGGCAAGAAAAGAAAAAGATTCAGTCTTTGAAATCACTTTGCAGAGAAAGCAATATAAAAGTCTGTGCACAGGGTGTCATTTAATGTCAGCCAGCTTGCAGGAATAGGACGTTATCTGTGTTGACATTTATGTGTGAAGCCTAATGAAAGAAACAAGACGTGAGGGATGTTTCCTTCTCTTTTTTTCTGTCAACTTTTACAGCTGAAGTGAAAACCTGAATATTAATTTTTCTGGATTGTTCAGCAGCTTTGTCGACATGACTAAATGTTGATCTTCTTCAGTTACACAATCCTAAGGATAAACTGAGATATTTGAGAGTGTAAATTTAAATTTAGCGTTTTAAACCAAGAATTGCGTATTGGATCTTTTAAATTAAAGACAGTCAGGTTTCCCCAATAAGGTTTGGATTTCACTCTTAAAAGTAAAGGTGGCCATAGAACATTTTTGGTTTCACAAAGAACCATTTAGTCACAGGTTTGTTAAAGAACCATCTCTTTCTTACTTTTTCAACCTTTTGTGCAACAGAAATGTTAAAGGTTCTTTATGGAACCATTTAGACAAAAAAGTTCTTCTGGCATCATACAGCATCTTTAATTTTAGAATGTTGAGTATAGGAGAAATTGATCTCACTCCAGCAGTGATGAGCAGCATTATCCAAATGCACCAATCAGACATAGATTGAGAGATGATTTCACATATACAGTAATGCAGCAGACAAAATGTTGTTATGGGTCAGACTAAAGATTTTCTTTTACTCTCAGTCAATCATTGGAAAGACTAGAACAAACCTAAGAGAAACATTAGCACTGGAGGTAGCTTGAGGGTCAGTGCAAAGCAAAACACAATAAATCAGGCTGTGTGTGGACTTTCTTCTACTGATATGAGCAGTCTCTCTGTAGTGAGAAAATAGTTTTTCAATATATTGTACAACTAAGTGCTGCTGTAGAGTCTAGTGAAAACTTGAACTGCACTCTTTAAGGTTTGGAGATTTTTGCAGAAGTGCAATGGATGAACCATTTTGTGTTCGTCAAAAAACCTACCTTTGAATAGTTCCTAAAAGAAGCTTTGTGCATATGTGTGTGAAGAGCATTTTCACTATAAAGAAGCTTTGGAAAGGTTCGGTGGATATTAAAGTTCTTCATGGATTTGGGAGACTATATGTTGATAGATTATGTGATTTTACATTTCGTATTGGGATTTAACCTGACAATTGTGACTTCTCACAAAGGTGACTTTATGTCTCGCAATTGCAAATATACATCCCATAAACCTCACTTTACATCTTACATTGGGATTTTTGTCCAGCAGTGCCATAGACAGCAATTTTGTGCTTGACCAAAAAAGAACACATTTTTCTTACCATGAAGAACATTTTTATAATCTAAAGTACATTTTCAGTACATTTTGAACCTTTTGTGCATTGGAAAGGTTCAGTGGATGTTAAAGGTTTGTCACATAACCACAAGAATGCATGCAGATTAATGAATCATGAATAATGTGATTGATTAATAAATAAAACTGACATTTAGAAGGTCCTTCTCATTTACACTGGAATGCACGAGATCAACACTTGAGCTGCTTTCTAACACTTCTTTAAAAGACTGAACAGAATTAAGCAATGTCAAATGTTTTAATGTCAAATTAGATGTTTTAATTGTGTTAAATACATGTAATGGTGTTACACTTATTTAACTAATCTCATCAATTAGCATTTAAATAGCTAGCCGTAACACATAATGCACATTTCATCATTTTGTGGGCCATTTAATTTTTTGTTTGAACTGATTCCATAACCTGTTATGTTGGCAAGAGAAATTCAACCACTGAAAATTGCTATTGACAAGGTTTGGCATGAAAAGACAGAAAATAAGATGTCAATACATGAAAGGCAGTTGCACTCTTCAGAGGGTATAATACTTTTTTTGGAAACAGAAAATGCATTTTGAAAAGTGCTTATCAAATTGTTTGAAGAACGTCTTTGAGTGCACTGCACTGACATTGAAATAACTGAGTTTTTTCCTTAACATGCAGTAGAAAGTTCAAGGCCTTTAATTTGGCATTGTCAAGATTTGATTGGCATGCCGGTAGCACAGCGGTCTGATATTGTGGTGTTCCCGTTGAATAGCAATCATACTGTTATCGCAGTGCATACTATTTGCAGAGGTAGAGCTGTCACGGGCAACAAAAAAAGCAAAAAGTTGGCCCATGAAAAAAACTTGCTTTTATTTTGATACATGTGCAATGAACCTGCGGATATATCATTACTTAAATGAGTAAACATGCCTCATAATGCAGGGCGAGTTAATGCATGCTTTCCTTGCACTCGTACAAGAGCTATATTTTTACGCCATTAATGATAATTGAATTAGACGGATCTGCACTTACACGATGCAGCAATGAAAATTGTGTTTTCGAGTGGCCAGCTGTTGTTGTAGTTTGCCGGTTCTTCATTCGCAGCATATGGCAGACTGGATTTGTCCCCTACAGATGACATTGCACCATTTGGCACTTTAGAAAATGGATTTGCACTCATCACGCGCAGTTTGTGAGCACCCACAGGCTGCGTGTCAGTGGGAATATCCCACTCTAATGGGTTTAATTCTGAGGGCTCCCGTTGTACTTGGCGGGTTCTCATCCACTCATACAGAACTCTAGAAAGACAGTGAGCACTTCGGAGGAAAATTTAAATTGGGGGCTGTTTTCAGACTGATGCACACATGTAAGTACTAAATAATTTGTGTACTATTGATCTTGTTTAGAATTTCCTCAGCATCGCTGGTTAAGCATGGTTTAGCATTCGCACACATAAACAAGGTCTGGAGCTGCACAGCATAAGCATTTTTAAGCCTTAAGGCTGAAGTTTAGAATGCTGACACCATGAACTCGCTTTCATGCCCACTTGAACATTAGTTGATCAGTGTGTAAGTTATGGACGCTTTTTTTGCCGCAAGTGTAGAGCAAAAATGTTAATGACATAAAATCTCACAGTTGTAACTTTCTATTTCACAACTACATTTCACAAATGTCTATGTCTCACAGTTGCAACTTTATATCTCATAATTGCTTTTATGTCACAAATCCAGCTTTACAACTCACATTGTTACTTTATATTTAAAAATGTGAATTTTCTCATATTGTGAATACATCTTTCTAAAAGCAACTTTGTCTTACAAACTCACATCTATGGGGTCACATCTATATCAACTTGTTCTCACTCTCAACTTGTCACGTATTAAAGCTTGGGCAGGATAACCAGTTAGTTGTTTGTCTTAATCTAATGGTTTGCATGTAACAAATCAAAAATTTTTATAGAAATATATACTTTTATTGAAGCACCTAACCCCACCCCTACCCTAAACCTACCAGCTCTGAACAACATAAAACAATATAAAAAAAAATATATGAGAAGAAGAGACTAAAACAAGGCTCTGATCACTGAAAAAGATCTCACTCCATTAATGTGCTCACATCTCATTCGAAAACATACTCCATCCTGTAGTGTGATGCAATTGACACACAAGAGCCAATACTGTAGCATTTAACAACCAAAGCTGATGTAAGGCTTCTTCTGGCAGCATCTTTTGAATTGTACACAGACTGCAGCACACAGGAACAGCTTTACAGTAGATAAAGACAGGGATCGAGTCTATTCTTCTCACAATTCGTTTATTTTGCCTCGGAAGATTGGAATATTAATACTTTCTGAATGAATGCTGACTGTAGTTGCATCTTGTGTTTTATTGACAAATGGTAGGTTTAGGGGCAGGGGTTGGGTTAGGTTCTCATTAGGGATGCAACAATACAGTTAGCCTACAGTTCAATACATACCTCGTTTTTTAACACGGTTTTCGGTTCGGTTCTGATGGCTTGACACATAAGCGTTTTTTCTTCCTCTGCATTATACTCAACGGCAAAACCGAAATGTCCCCACTCCGCGGATTTGAAAGACGCTGGCGCTTCCTCGTACGGTTGCCTCACTTCACCGCCGCTCGCCATGTTAAAGTGTGGAATGATGGTTAAGCACCCCTAACTTTAGAGCATAGTGATAGAATATTTACTCGCGGGGAGAAGTTTCCTCATATCAGCTCGTAGACTTCCAGGCACACACAAACAGTCAGTTTGGAGAGAAATAAAACGCACATAAATTATTTAAACGTAAAGTCGTACCGAACGGTTCAATATTATATTGAGAATTCTGGCATCCCTAGTTCTCATAAATGTGTTAGTAATGTAATATAAATAAAACTTTGGTGTTTACATCTAAAAATCACACCTCAACATATATGCAGTAATGGCATATATGTTGCAATATTATTACCCAATATAAATGTAATCATGATGCAAAAATTCCCAGTACCTTTCGTGTTGGCATGTTGACGCCAAGGGTATCTTATTTAAAGCAACATTGGACCTTCACATTGAAAAATGTTTCAAAATGTGTCTTAAAGTAGCATCAAATTGGGCAAATTCAATGACAAATTGGGTATGAGAATGTAATGTCTATATTAACCAAATTGCTATCAAATATTTTTCATACTACTTTTTGGGGGATTTCTACCAGCAGTGTTGGATTAGCCTTTTAACATGTTTTCTTACCTCTTGTTTTTGGAAAAAAAGCTCATTATTTTACAGCCAGAAAAGAAGGTGCTTCATTTCTTCCCTTGCGTATGCTGCAGTGAAATATTCAGCAAGAAACTAGCCATGCCTCAGTGACCATGTCAAATAACGCTTGTTGTCTGCAGATGAGGTTGTCTGAGGTAGTGCAGGCTTAGCTCTGCTTCCCAACGGCCACACGCAATGGCTCGGAGAAAAATGAGAAGCCAATGCCTGAAGAGGAAATGGGGGTCAAGGGGAGAAATTAGCTTACACGCAGTGCCAATGTTTCTCAAAGGCGCGTCAAACCACAGCCGTTTTTCAGCTGAATGGAGGACAGGTGTGCGAAACCTCCGCTCAATGCTTTCTGTGCACGGCCGCCTAAATCAGCAAGCCAACAAACTCAGCTCATTCCGCCTGAACTTTGATCATTAATAATTCAAAGGTGCTGCAACGGCTTCTGCCTGTGTCTGGAGTGTATTTTGCGTGAAGGCACTGGAGTCTCATTTTGCCTGACATGATTGGTCTCGTTGGGTTTCTCCATGTGGCAGCCCCCCCACCGGTGACGCAGTTGGAGCCTGGAAACTCGGCAATGCGAGTGCTTCATAACAGCTTAATAATGTGTCATCGCGCGCCGCTCCTATGAGTTCCGACTCTGACTAATTTTTAAACATAGCTAATTCATCATTGCGTGTCCCTTTGTAAAGCCTGTTAAAAATCCCTTCACGGGCTTTTGATTCTGACACTGCAACAAACAGAAGAGTTTCGGTGGCACGGTATGAGATTCGTCAATCTGTTTTTCTCTTCTGTGACTGCATAAAGCAAGCTGAGAGTCTATTTGGAGATTAGCGACTTCTAATGTGTAAAAAATTTGTTTTACCTATAATGTGTATAGCTGATGAGAATTATCCTCTCCCATTATACAGTAGCTTACAAAATGAGAATGAATCTAAAACAACATCCATTTCAAAACATCCGTGCAGTCATACTGTTTCTAATTTCAAATCAAGCACAATGAATAGAGATTTGTGTTAATTTACCAGAGAATTCTGTTCAAGCTCTGCTGACAACTTTTGTATTGAAAGTGAACCCAGGGTATCTGAAAATCAGAGAGTGATGAATCTAATTGCAGTAAATTAGGCTTTCTTATTCTTTTGACATCTTTTTTCCCATGTAATTGTATTTCAAGAGATGCCCTGTTGTACTCGTTTGATCATTTTGACTATTTATGCCGTTGAAATTATACACTATATTTCTCTTTCACCTGAGCAGGTCTTTTTTCCATATAGTATACTGTATTATAAATGTATACTAAACCTCGAATGTCTTCTGTATGGCAGTTTGTGTAAATGTGGACAGACAAATTGGTTGTCACAAGAAAATTGTCACTTTGCACCTGGAAGAAACTTTTCTAAAGAAACTACACGCCAAAACAGAAACATCTGTGTTTATTCACAGAGTTGTTTATCTTTATTGGAGTAAGACCAATTTTTATTTATGAATGCGGTGAAGAATTTTACTAGTTTCCACTAGTTGTAAATGGTTTTAGCAAGTTTTAGTTGTTTTTTTTTTATTTGTAGACTTTGTAGACATTGTATTAACAGTAACTTTGCGACTATATGTCAACTAGCAGTCGTTAGAGTATTAGTAGACTGTCTGCTTAATATCTTTAAACATTTTATTTTGTTAAAAAAGTAATACATTACAGTATTATATTACTTTTTGCTGTAACGCAGTAGTGTAAGGCATTACTATTCAAGTTTCAGTAATATTTTGTGTTTATTACGTTCAGTAATTAGGGCTGTAATGATAGACCAAACCCACGATTCGGTTCGTATCACGATTTTTTTTCGTGGGGGGTTGGGAGAAAAAAAAAGATTTTTAAAACAATTTGCGCCCCGGCTTGGTAATAGATAACGGGGCTCGAGCACACTGAGTAAATACTTGAACCCCTCGTTATTGACAACCCTATGGCGGCAAATCTATGCCAATAATACGCGAGCGCACCACTGATGCTGGCGCGCGCGATAAATCACATACGCCAAAGGAAAACAGATCTACACGCAAAGAAACGGGAGCCACGAGCTCATTTCAAAACGGCGCGCAATTGAAATGTCATCTGCGTGCAATTCAAGCACTCGCGCGCGCATGAAATGTCATCTGCGCGCAATTTAAGGTAGTCACGGGGGGTGTCGCAACGCACCCTTATCACACCGCGACACAGGATCGTGGATCTGAGTGTCGCGATTTCGGTTTCATATCGTGTATCGTTACAGCTCTACTCAGAAAACATTAAATAATTTAAATATATTCCTTCTATTTTCCTCATACATATTCCTGGTAATTAGGCTACTTTTGCTGATGCTGTGACAAGCTGTAGTCTATTGCATGTATTTGAATGCAGAACCCTACAAGTGAACCAATGCAATGATTTTGCATATTCAGATTTTTAACTCAAGCCTCATCCACATTATAGCCTATTTGGAGCAAAGAACCCTCTGTGCTTTAACTGCAAGAGGCCATCTGACCTGCATGACCAATCACATTTAGTCCATTTCACTGACCGTTAAGGAATGGATAATTCTGAATCCGAGAAAACAAGCAACACAAATGCTCCTTGTAAATGTCATGTGCACATATGAAGCAGTCGTGTACTATATGCCGCACATGCTAGTTTCTCCCAGCTCCCTCTGCCCTTTGAGTCACCCCGTGCTTGTTTTAATTAGACTTTGAGGAAGCAAAGCTGCTTATTGATTGGTCATTGTTTTCTGGAAAGGTCATACATCTAAATAAGTGTGGTTGTGAGACCCGATGTCAGATCTCAGATTAAGTTTTGATTCTAACAGGGGGAGTAGCCAGGGATGAGTCAGAGAAGTGGAGCCTGATCAATGTGGCGGCACCAAAGCCCATCGTTAAAGGCAGAGAAGGCAGAAATAAATTACTGCAGGATTTGAGGTGTTGGAGGCCTCTCAGGGTGAGTCGGCAGACTGAGAGTTTGCAGTCATTTTGTCCTCAGGTGGTATTTCACACTGCTCTGTGAACACACTGGCCACTACGTATTGGAGTATCCATCCATCCATCCATCCATCCATCATAGTAGAATTAAAAGTGTAAATAATTTTAAAGCACTATTTTTTACATTATTTCTATTTGTGACCTGCTATGAATATGGATATACACTATTCAATATAGTCAATACAGATAGCAAATAGCATTGATTTAAATCAGTTCAGATTGATTTAATTTCACGAGAGGCAATTCATGAATTACCCAGACACCATTTATCACCCAGTCTGAGGTGTATAATATCAAACACAGGCTTATTGTCCTTTGCCACAAAAAAAAAAAAAGCTGAAATGAAAACTAGTGGCAGTAAAACAACTTTTTATTGCTTTTCATACAAATTATGATTAAAAGAGGCAGATTGATGATTCCAAGTGACATTTTTAATGCAGTCATTACATTCTGACTTTTGTGTTACATAAGCAGCTCTTTATGTGTGGCTTTTCTGGCAGTAACTCAAGTACAGCATTGCACTTGAAATGCGATCAGGTATGATTTCTATGAATCATGATAAAAGAGCTCAAAGACTCGTAGAAATAAAGGGTTTCATCTTAGTATCACTCTCTGGACATTTCTTTTCCAAACTGCCAAAATATGTAAAACAACCACATAATAAAACATTGCCGGACTCAAAATAATCTGCTTCAGGAAAAAAAACAAAAAAACCTGTCACTCAATGGACATTTCACTTTGAAAGTGTCACAAAACTTGCGTAAAGCAATGTAATATTATGTGAGTCTGGGTTTCATATCTGTGTTTCAAAGAGAATTCTGTTTAAGGTACTAAAATAATAATAATAATAATAATAATAATAATAATACAAACAAAAAGTGGCAGAAAAGAAAGGCTTTTAAAGGTAGTTCTAACAGTAATTAATTGTTTTACATTGTTTGTAAATTATATTTGCAGTTCTTTTGGTGATGTTATTATACAGCAAATATTAGCAATTATTTTGCAATGAATAAAATCTGTTATCCAAGAAAAAAAAAAAACACCAGCAGCACTTTCGAAAAGCACCAGGTGCCACTAATATTACACCATCTCCCTCCATTTCATATTTCCTCCCAACTCTCTCTTTCATTTAGGCATCTGTGAAATGTGCAAATGCGACACCGTGTCAGCTAAGCAGAAGAAAAGCTTTGCTTTGAGAGAATTTGGTAACTATCAGACGGAGGCGAAGGGTGTTTTCTCAGGTTTGCGTCATAATTATTGTAGTTTCTTTTGCCACCATGGCTCCAGGCACAAAGTGACCTCCGGTGAGCGGCCCCAGGATAATTGTGTAGTTATTTTGTGGTAATTAGGGCATTGTAAAATAAAGTGTTATCATTTTTCCTCATAACCTTTCTTTCTGCTCTGCTGAGAAGGTGTGATTGTATCACCATACATCAAATTAAACTGTCCCCATTCTGTCTGTGTCTAGAAAGCCCAGCCAGGAGAGTGGAAGTAGTTTCCTGGCTCGGAAAATGTTTTCATGCTTTTTTTTTTCCCACTTTGAAACCGGATGTGGGTCAAATGTGAGTATGAAACCAAGCAGATGTACTCTTTAAAGTAGAGGTACTAGAAGGAGCAGAAGAGGCTTGTTTACTTTGCCTGCTGCTTGTCTGTGTGTGTGTTTATGTGTAGGCGGGTGAACATGTATGCATTTGCTCTCATCATGTGAGTGGGATATATGTGGGCCAGGCAGAGATACAGCTATAATCTCAAGTGTTGTGTTTTCATCGTTGTCATATTGTTTATTTATCGCATTATCTCTCCCAGTTCGGTCTAGCTCTTAAGCACACGCTCACATCCACAAGCGTTATTCTCTTACAGGCTAATTAAGTAAATGCTCCCTTTACAGCTACAACTCCGAATTCAATGAGATTTCATTTAAGCGCTTTAGCAGCACGTTTCTGCCTACCAGGTACGACCGCTGTAGCAAATTGGTTTAAAGAGAAATCATTTGGATTACTTTTATATCTCCATAATTCTCACTGTCTTCTTACAGGCTTTTGTATTCACCAAAGAGATTTAGCATAATGCAGCCTCATTTTACACGCCACAACACTGAGAGGATCAACACTGGAAATACACAAAACAACAGAATTTAAGTTTCACTGGTCAGTGGGTAAATACAGTCCGAGAGAGAGAGGTCCAGTTACACAAATGTTTGTACCTCAAACTGGGATCTTTTTGTGAATTTTATGCTCAAAAACAACAACAAAAAATTTCAGCACTTGGACAAACAAGAAAAAAATCTAAACCAAAAAACCCTGAATAGACAGCAATATAATTAAGGTAGGAGAGGTTTTTTTTCTCTCATAAACATCTGGCTAGGAGAATATTTATAATGAATAGTCAAAGGTTTAGAAACAGTAGGATTTGTTCATCAAGGGTTTATTTATTTGATCAAAAATACAGAAAAAAAGGTAATATTATGAATTAATAATCCGATGTAAAAAAGCAATGTTCTATTTTAATATACATTAAAAATTTAATTAATTCCTGTGATGTAAAGCTGAATTTTCAGCATCATTACTCCAGCCTTTAGTGTCACAAGTTCCTTCAGAAATCATTCTAATACGCTGATTTATTATCAGTGCTGGAAACTGTTCTGCCTAATATTTTTTTGGAACCTGTGATATTTTTTCTTTTAGGATTCTTAAATGAATAAAACATTAAAAAGAAGAGCATTTATTGTCAATAGAAATCCTTTCTAACAATATATGCTACCATTCAAAAGTTTAGGGAAAATTGTATTCATTTTTTTTATTTGAAATAAATTAGTGGTGGGCCGTTATCGGCGTTAACGTGCTGCGTTAACGCAAGACTCTTATCGCGCAATAAAACAGAACAGAACAGAAATAAGATGCTTGTCTATAGCCTACTGCAGTATAAGCCACGGTTCAGCTGCGCATGACAAACGCTGCCAGAATGAAAGCACAATCGGCACGCGCTGCACCTGCTCTTAACAGTTTAGGTGATCTGGCTCTTTATTGGTATTTATTTATTTATTTCTTTTGTACATCAAAATATATAGTGTGGTAAGAGCATCTACGGCATATCGTGTGGGCCAAAACACACAAGGAAACGCATTGTGAAAAATAATCCAATATCGCATTCAGACTCTAGAATTATCACAGAGGTTGTGAGAGAAAACACAGACTGGCTGATTCGGATGGGATTAAAATCACCAAGTACGTCTGTGAAACAAAACATTCTCTAATGACCCCCTGTAAAACTAGTCCCGTCCGAATAGGGCTTTACATTTAGTCATTATTTATGTAGCACACATATTCTTAATGCCTTTGGTAGAATTCAAATGAGCCATTTTAATATAGATTAATCTACATTCATTTCAAAATTAATTAATCTAGATTAAAAAAATGTTTCTATGCCCACCCCTAAAAGAAAAGAAAACTTTTATTCAGCTAGGATGTGTTAAATTGATGAGAAGTGATGGGCAAATATTTATATTGTCAGAAAAGATTGATATTTTTAATAAATGCAGTTCTCAGTTTTTATTCATCAAAGAATCCCCCCCAAAAAAAATATTTGCCATTACAACTTTGCCAACACTTATAATTCTAATAATAAATCAGCATATTAGAATGATTTCTGAAGGATCATGTGACACTGAAGACTGGAGTAACGGCTGAAATTCAGTTTTGCATCAGAGAAATAACTTAAATTTGAAAATAAATGAAAATAGAATCCCATTATTTTAAATTGTAAAAATATTTCACACAATTACTTTTTAACCTTGATGAACATAAGAAACACCTTCAAAAAATATTACAAATCTTTTTGTAGTTAAGGGTGTATGCCTATAGAAATTGAGGCTTAAAAATAAACCTAGAAGTATGGAAGTATGTCAATGATGTCCAGTCATAATATATACTGTACGTACATCATCTCTCTCTCTTTCCTTGTTGGGATTTCTAACTATCATTTAACCCAAACTTTTACACAGTTTTTTTCTGCCTTGCAACCATGGGTATTTCCTTCAGGGTATGCAAATCTAGTTTTATAAACAACATTTATTCAAAATGCAATTATAATGAGGAAAAACATATAAACAAACAGGCAAGAGGAGGCATACTGTGAATGATGGGAGTTCGGATTTTGCAGAAGTCTGCTTGGCAAAATTGCAGGCCTAGTTATATCTACATATTATATAACTTACATGCACATATATTCATGCAGTTAGTCCTGTGAGAAGTTATGCAGTGGATATATGTGGAGATGTGACCCCTACAGCAGTGCAGGCTTGGTTATCAGCTATCTGTCAGATTAACAGTGGGATCAATGAAGAGCTGCCAGGACAAGCCTGACTAATCTACTGTAGTTTAACTCTGACGGGATGGGAATGAGTGCGGTCGCTGTGAGACTCTTTTAAAGCCTTTACTGTAGATATTTTATCTCTACTATTGTGTTGAGGATTCATTTTGTCAGTAAGTGAACAGTGCCACAGCAGCGTCTTCCTTTAGCACAGGCATAAATTACAGCATAGTGTTTCTAATGCAAAATGACACGAGGACAATTGCAGTGTACATTATTTGTTACATTATTCAGTTTTGCAATGAGCAACTCCTGCCTCTGTGTGTTGGGGTTTTATGTGAAACATCTGAGGGAGATGGCATTATCTGACTGTTTCATTATTTGCTAACGATGAACATTTTGACTAATACTTTCACACAGGGCCTTCTCTCTACCCGCTGAGTGAGGAAAAACGGATTGAAAAATTTCACAACCCAACTATAGCATTGGGGACTTCAGTAGTGTGACAGAAAAACTCTTTTTTTTTTTTTTTTTTTCTGTTCTAGGTTATATCTGCCGTTAAACATTTTGGGATGAGTAGATATTTTATGCATTCAGTAAGGGTACATTGAACTGAACAAAAGTGACGGTAAAGGGGAAGGGGAAGTGACAAGTGGCCAGGTATGGTTTCCCATACTAGGAATTAGTGCTCTGCATTTAACCCACCCAAGTGCACAC
>JAUMHQ010000065.1:10515665-10529097 GCA_032361165.1 Enteromius paludinosus | reverse complement strand
AGGACCATCATCTCCATCTTAATATGCTGTACAACGCGACATACATTCACATCAGTGTTAACTCAGTGGTAGAATTACACTCACCAGACACAGCACTTATTCACAATCACAAAAGTACATTATTCGCTTTAAAGTCTTGCAGATTAAATATTTCATATGCGTGTTGTCCTGATGCGCTTTTCTAGCGTGTAACGTTTCAAAGCGCGCACGTGCTAAAAGCCTGTCAAATAGCGAATTATTACTGAACTAAGATATTTAGCACAATTGATTGTGGTTATACTGTCAAAAACCAGCGTTAAACACAGGTGCTTGTGTCTAAAGTGAAATTGAACAATCATGAGACAGCGTGTCAGGATATCAGACGCACGCATGCCGTTTTTAAAGGGACAGAACTAAACATGCCGGCGCTTGTAGTTAAAGGGATAGTTCACCCAAAAATTATAATTGTCATTATTTACTCACTCACATGCTGTCCCAAACCTTTATTAATTTCTTTCTTGTGCTAAACACAAAATTAGATATTTTGAGTAACCAAACAGCAGCTGGTCCTCATTGAATTTAATGCAATGTTCAACAGAAAAAAGAAACTCAGATTCAGATAAAAACGAGCTGAGACAGAGTAAATGATGGATGTAGTGTAGAAGTATATAGTATTTCCCCTTTCAATACTGATGAATACACCTGCTCTTCCTGAAAAATAAAAGCACTGTTTGTTTTATTCATATTTTGTTTATTTGTAATGTGTATCTATTCAAATAACAAAGATAAAATGACAACAATTTTTATCTTTGCTCATTTTGGCCTAAATGTCTGCCCTTTTTTATTTTATGGGCTTTGTTTTAATTAGTTTGTCTGTACTGCTCAGACAACTTTCAAAAAGTAAAATCAGTGACAAAGAATCATAATAAAATATGATACTTTTGCCATATCGCCCACCCCTAGCTCTGTAATTTGCAAAATAGTTTTAAAAAAACAACTTGAAAAAGAATCGGGATAAAAATCGAGAATCGTGATTTCCCAGAAAAAATCATGATATTTTTTCCATATCGCCCTGGATGAGTTTCGGTGGACCGATAATACTGGAGCACCAACTAGCGTTCAGACAAAAACAAACCAAAGCGAACATGGATAAAGAAGCTGATGAAACTGCTTTGGTTGGCCCTGTGGATGGGAAACGTAGTTAAAAAATGAATGGATGGAAGCGTCGATAAGGGCATTGTTTGCAAACTACTGTATGCAACAAAGGAACACATCAAGACTCAAGTATCACCTCAATGCTAAACATATAGCAGCTAGCGTGGTTCTCAGGTCAAATATTTATATGCGATTAATTTTGATTAATTAATTACAAAGCCTCTAATTAATTAGATTAATTTTTTTAATCGATTCCCGGCCCTAATTGCTTTATTAGCAACTACATAGATCCATAAAGTCAGAATTTTTAACATCGCTGAATCCCTACTTTTAATTAAGCAATAAAGGTCACATGACATTGTTATATATTCATTGCTCGAGGGTTAAGAATAAAACACATATTCACAAAATTCAAAAACACAACCTTTAGTACATTAATACTAAAAAAAAAAGGGTTCTGCATGATACTTTATAATTGCAATTTTATTGCATTAGGTGCAATCCCTCGGCTAGAAGATCCAGCTTCTGGCAAGTAATCTTTTCTGGCCTCTGCTAAGAGCAGCTGATTTAAAGAAACAGTTCACCTCTTAAGTGTATCCTCTGAAGTGAATGGGTGCCATCAGAATGTGAGTGCAAACAGCCGATCATTAAGATGTTTTTAACTTCAAACCATTGTTATCAGCTGTTTAAACTCTTATTCTGACGGCACCCATTCACTACAGAGGATCCATTGGTGAGCAAGTGTTGTAATACTCCTATAAAGAAACAAACTCATCTACATTTTGGAAGGCCTGAGGGTGAGTACATTTTCAGCTAATTTGTATTTTTGGCTGAACTATTCTTTTTTTTATAAGAATAAGAAACATTATTGTAGTCGACTCAAAATGTCAAAAGCCATTGTACCCTAACCGTGCTTAACTATTGCACAGAGCACTTTTTACAAGTTTACCAGTGTTGACATATTTTAAAAGACACAGTTTACCTTGTTAGCACATCTCTGCACTACACTGGTCCTGCTCTATTGACGATACGCTCACGGTTTGGCTGTGGTCCTAAAGATAATGCAGCCAAGAAATGTCATGTCAAGTTAATGCGGTCTGTATAAATGCTTATTTATTCATATATTTGTCTTTCCGAATAAGCAGCTCTCATGGCATGTTCCAGAGCGCAGCTCCTGGGCACTAAGATAAAGAAGTCCACCAGGAGTACAGAAGGGAGGAACTGAGCAGGCTTTTGTTTACTTCAAGGGAGGTGATTGTCTACCTTCACCTCCAAGCATAAAAGGTGATCATTCCCTGGCTTCTATCTTTTGTTTTCATGTCGAACATTAATAGCCTATAGACAAAGGATTGGCAAGAAATCGACGAGTTACATAACATTTTTCTCACCTCCACCACCCCCGTTTTAAAACTCTATGAATATTCAATTTCAACATCTGCCACTTGTTTGTTAAAAGCCAAATTCTAGTTGCGACATCTTCCACATTTGTTTCTTGGAATCCAAGTAAATTTATATTTATAGCCTCATGGTAGGATTTTGGTCATTTCTGTATACAGTAGGAACATTCACAAGTCTTGGCTATGAAAAAGATACTATCTGTGACATGTTTCAATAACAGGATGCAAACACTTTATACTCAAACCACAGTTGTGTTGATATTCTGTATTAAGTAGCTTGTTTTTAACTGATTGTGCCAAAATGATAATAAATGGATAAAAAAAAAATACAATTTCAGCAGATTTTAGTTCATTTTTTGTTGCTTGTGTTCAGAAAGCACAATTAGAGAAAACAATCATTTGTGCAGTTGTAAATTTGATTGAAATACTCTACTCTCTTCGAGTAGAAACCCTTGTGACAACTAGCCCCAGCCTCCAAAATACATCGTTCATCCATCCAATTTGATATTTTTGCGGCCGTCATTTTCTTTTAGATATGTAAAGCTGATCCGGCTGTTTGCCTGCGTTTTCAGCTGTCTCTCAGTGCCACCTAATTGTCTTCCATACTGCTACGTTTGTCACCTGGTGCCTCTCTAACTAGCAGCAGAGAGTGATACTACAGCCATCATCTACAACCAACAATCACGAGAGGGGAAAAAAAAGACAGTGAAACGCGAGGCTTTAATTAAGGGTCCTCACTGAAGCATTTTTTTTTTTTTTACTTCAATCACAGACGGCTCTCACGTCATTCAGAATGGATCTCACAGCTTCCTTCTCGAGCTCAGCACTTAGAGCTCATGTGCATCACTCCCACAGGCCGTGTCTGTCAAATCCCTTTAAAACACTAACCACACTGACACCAGGAGATCCAGGTGCTGCTTAAGTGTTCTCAGAATTGGGGATTTGGGTTATTGATTTTGAATCAGCATGTGTTGGTGTGGATTTGCTCTGGTTTCTACGAGTGTCTATACAAAAATTAAGTTTTTATACAGTGGCGCAAAGACATTCATGCAACCAATGAGACCATATGGCCATTCAGGTACATGTATATTTTTAACCTGGTCTCATAAAAATATGTACCTGTGTTCACTTTTTGTGCAACATCGTTTTTTTACATTTCCCCAAACGTCCACTGAGTGGCGCTAAAACGCAGGTTCAATACGTGCAACCTGGTACATTTTTATTATGATTTTATCATTATTGATATAGATACGTATTGCGGCGTACCACTAGTGTACCGCGGCACAGTGGTTGAAAAGTGCTACTGAAATACTGTACCGAACAAACCTGTACAGACTATGAAAAACCATAGATATAAAGCCGGATATGTGTGATGCTATTTGTTTTCAAATATCTTAGTATTTTAATATTGCTTTGAAGTCATAACATTATATTCTTCAAGTAATGGTGTGAAAATTACACTTTATTAACTGAAGTTTTACTGCCTTTAGTGTTCATTTCTTTTGGAAGCTGCAGTGATATGTACTTGTTGGTACATAATTTGTGATTCACTAAAAAGTTACGTTTATGCCATGAGACCAGTTAGTATATTTTATATTTGCAGACAATTTATAATAAAATCGATCTATATGTCCTTTCTTCAAGAGTTACAATAAAACTGCAGACCAATTCGACTTAGATACAACATTTTATTATTGTAAGTCTTAAATATGAACACACCATCTCCATTAAAGGAAAAACATATGACGCAACAAATTCTTTACAATACAAGGAGTTAAAATACTTAATTTGCTCCTCTCCAGGAAACCACCAGAGACCAGTCGAACACAATGAGCTTCTACAGGCTGGTGGTTTTAAATGTTGGGATAGTGGGAATTAAGTCAATTTATCGTACCAACTTGGACATGTGAATTGAATTACAGCCATGAACAGATGAGTCTTGTGTGTCTGTTAATACGCTCTCTTTGATCAGCCTTGATCCAAAATCTATTCCACTCAGGAACTCAAGAGTCATAATTTGACTTGTGTTTTTAAATGAAAAACTTTGGGATTTTGGAAACATGTCAACTGTTCTTAATCTGGTTGTGGTCCCTATATCTCAAAGGAAAAAAAAAAGCCATAATGCTGAACAATACAAGTTTGGGGCAAGAAAACACACTGTCGCTCATTACACTTCACATATATCACATTCCCTTTCATTAACATACAACTTGTGCTTAAAATCCACCGGACTGATTTCCATCTGACATGTGGTTCATGATATTTAAAGAATTGTTCATCCAAAAATGAAAACTGCCATCATTTACTCACCCTCAAGTCATTTCAAAACCTGTATGATTTTTTTTTTTTTCTAAAGAGAAGCATGAGAGTGAACAAATGATAAGAGAGTTATTCTTTGGCAGAACTACTCCACCAAATTAAAAATTAATTCTCACTTTTTTTTTGCCAGATTTCAAAGGACATCTGGACATCTGCTCATGATGCGATGATAAAGGGTAATGAGTCTCATCTGCTTTTTCTGAAAGCACAATATTTAGACGTCAAATTTCACAATGGGCAACTGCAATGAGCTGGTATCTACCATAATACCGTTTGAGAAATAAATTACACAGCTTCAGAAAAAGGGAATAACAAAAAATAGAAAACGTTGCATTGTATTAAACGGTTTCACAATTTTAGTAAAAACAAGTGTGCATATTTTCCCTTTGTACAAGTTATATATATGCATATACATACAGAGATGTTAGCAGGAACCACGTGGTTTTAAATAATAACGAACATTTAAGCGCCCGGTTTGGTTTGTATAACATTTGAAAAACTATTGTGGTAACAAAAATAAAAAATGTATTAGCAGATTGCTCTTTGGGCTTTCAAATTGGATCCAATTTGTTTGCATTACACCAATCGCAAAGCTCCAAGTTCTTGTGTAAATAAATTGATTTTACAGCATATAGAGCTTTTATATGGTTCTGCATAGTCCAGCGTTACCATTCTGGTCCTCAAAATAAAAACAAATTGATACGTACTGCATTGTTTTGTGTGTGTGTGTGTTAAATAAAGATTAGAAGTACTGCTTATTTTGATCGACTGTACAGTTATGATACAGTAAAAATATATATTGACAATAAAAAATAACTAAATGAGAGACATATGCCCTTCCTTATCGCATGCCTTCGACTTGAATGATTTACTCCCCAATCAAATGTATTCTATATGAATTCTTAAGTGTTACAGAGTTAAATTAAAAACAACAGTCACCAAAATAAATTAAATTAAATATTTCAAATTAAACATGCCTCGCTGTCATTTGCGTTTAGTGAATACAAACCGTATTCAGTGGGGGCAAAACAGTGCGACAATTAGCAATGTAAGAGAAGTTACATTATTAAACTCTATTATAAACAAAAGAAACGCATGATTACTTTATTAAAAGGAAGTACTTGGGTACCCCATGCACATTTTGGGCATTTTTGGTAACCCATGCACTCTTTGAGACTCCAAGATGAGAGCGATGTCACACAAACTGTGATCTTTAGCCACTGGAAAGGTCTTCGGCATCAAAACCTGAGCAAGAGTTGTAGAAGTACGACGAGAAGTAGACAGGTGGGCGTGAAGACCGTTGACGTGCCGCTGTTGCCATCCTGAACTGCTCCGGGTCCTAAAGCATTGAAAAGATTCACACGTGTCATGAAAAACAGCCCGGTCTCCAGCTGTGCTGTAAACTGGCTCGTTTTTATTCTTCCGACTGTCTGTAGCATGGCGTGAACTCTTATGTAGGGCGCTCACCTACGCATCCGCACTTCTGATTTTATCTTACTTCCTCGGTATGATCTCCGTTCGTTGTCAGCTGTCAGCATTTTCTAGCTCTACAGCGCTATTTTCTAGTAACGTTAACATCTATGTTAGTATATTACAGCGTCTCCTGTTTATGTTGATGAGTTTGTAGTGTGATTAGTATTATTTAGTAGCTTGTGTATCACAAACCTTTCAACAAATCATTGTTTTCAAAGGCTGTTTGCTCTAAATCGGCTGAAGTCATTTCTAAAACTGAAGCCGTCTCCGCTAAAAGAGAGATTATATAACAAAACACTTTATAGAAAGACACAACATGCAATATGA
Organism: Enteromius paludinosus; assembly: GCA_032361165.1. Taxonomy (NCBI): domain Eukaryota; kingdom Metazoa; phylum Chordata; class Actinopteri; order Cypriniformes; family Cyprinidae; genus Enteromius; species Enteromius paludinosus. The sequence continues at coordinate 10,522,447 of JAUMHQ010000065.1, read as the reverse complement.
ACTCCCTATAGTACATCAATCCCATTAGGCGCATATTTTAGTCTAAATGAGATATTGTTGCCTAAAAATATTAATCAAGTCAATCTAGAGTGTTTTGGCATGGTCCTGCTGGCTCTGTTGTGGTAGCGGGTCATCTAACTGGGACGAAAGCGCTCCAGCTCGGCAGATTAACGCCTAAGCGAGGGTCTTTAGTGGTCACATTTGTAACGTAGGAGCATCTGTTCTTCTCATTTCAAACCAGCACATCCAGTCTCCCTGTGCTCTCACCATTATTACCCTACTGTACGCCGCATCCTTGACCAGTCAACCGCCGAGGTCAGCCGTAATTGCTGTTGCTTATAAACAAGATAATCACTAGAGGTGAAGTTTAACCAGATTACTAAAGCAGAGGAGTAGAACAGATGCTTCAAGTGCCACCAAGACAACTGTGTTGTCATAGTAAAACATGAAAATGAGAAATATTAAGTATGGCAGCCCGATATGAAAGTATTGCGATCGCATTCTGATGTGATGCAATACAATTACATATTTTGTTGCATCACATTACATATATTTAAATATTATGGATTCAACAAACTTATTTGTAATAATACCGAAAGTAGAAATTATTACGTGTATTAAAGTACTGTTCAGAAGTTTGAGGTCAGTACAAATATATGCTCCGTATTACGCTAGCAGCCTTTGGGTTACATCTGCTTTTATGTAGTTTTAGTTAAACATTAAACAAAAATATGCTTACATAACATGGTGATTTTCAGACATGTTCCATCTTGAAACACCATATGTGTGTATATTTATACCAAAGGGTTGCAATGACTAGTCAACTACTCAGTCAGCTCTGCTAACGGCTTCCTTGATCCTGAGTCATCTACTCACAGATCACATGACCTCAGCAGCGTTTGTTCAGTAGAACGCAATAGCTGGGTTCCAGAGAGGAAATCCCATTCATTTTCTCCATAGAGAAATTGATTTTCAACATATAATTCTTTCAAGCCAGACCTACCGTACACTTCAAATGATAAAATATGTATGTATAAAGGCAAAAAGTCTGTGTGATTCCAGCTTCATTCAAAATGAATAAATAAATAACTGAAATATCATGTTTGATAGCCGCGTTCTCAGTGAAGAACTACATTACTCACAGTCCTCCTCGGATAAACCCTTCAGAGATCTATGGTTACCAAGGAAATGAGATCCAAGGCAAAAGAGCTCATTAACAACCACCCACTCCCATGATACACTGCGAATGGCACCAAGACATACACTATTTATTCATGTATTTAAACATTTTCCAATGCATAGATTTAATCAATAACAGTATTTCATACTTAAAGCTTTCGACTATGCCAGTGCTGATAACCTCGGGTGTTACAAGTTTGAATCCCTGCCCTGATGGCGGTGTTCCACAGGGACATATCCTGGGTTATCTAGAGTTTACTAGGGAAAATGTAACTTAATAACCTCCCTCCCCCCAATCACTTCCTCTCAGATCTCCATTGTCCTATCAAGAAAAACGCGAAGACTATTTCATTATAAATTGTTACTTTTTCTATTTGTTTACACCTTTGTGGATTCAAATGAAATGAAATTGGAAATTTTTTTAGCTTAAATCATGTTATTACCAACTTTGATTTCATCTCAGAGCTGCTTGATTCACGCCTTACACCTCTTGATTGACTGACTTTCTGAAACATTATGGAGAAATCATCTGTTTTGGATTGTAGCGCAATGTGTAAATGATGCATCATGTTCCTTCATAATCCCACACACACTGCTCTAAACACTGTTCGGAGACTGACAGAAACTATAAGCAAGTATGAGGTGTTTTTATACACCGTTCATCACAACATAAGCAGCATGAGTCTGGCAGTGGAGATATTGCCAACATCATCTAAGCTGCATGGGATATATTCTTGTTATTGCATACTGAAAAAAATGTGCTGTATGAAGTGTACACAACTTCACTGATTCAATTTGGTTTCTACAGTGTAGACATGCTGTTATTTGGACGGCTGACAGCTGAATGGCATGTGGCATGTCATTTAATGTACAACACAACAGACCAGTTTTCTTTTTTGGCCAACTAGTCAATTAGTAAAAGAACAGTAGTCATGCAACCCTCAGTATATACACAAACAGATGGAAAGTTTCAAAACTTTTTTCACTCTTAGTTTGAATCATGTTTTTTGCTTCACGTTTAGTGTGAACGATCACTATTAGAGAGCAGCAATATTGAGTCCCAACAAAACAAACGTTATGTCATGGTATTAGCATTGATGTCTATTAAATCTTTCTCTTTGATGGGCCTTTTAGACTGAAGTCTAATTTCCCCTGGATTTCGGAGAGTACGGTAGGCTTTCTTTAGGGACAGCTATCCAATTATTCTGCAGCCACAGCTTAGAGTAAATCCTGCACAAGTGTAATTATACTAATGTGAGGTTCTCACAATCAAATTCAATGCAATTAATGACTCTCCGGAGAGGACATGGTTACCAATCCCACGCTTTTTTTTAGGCCAGACAGTGGAGAAAAGTTGGTCAGGACAAGATTTCTATTCTTGGCAGAGAAGAAAGATTAAAGGACAATGCAAGGACAAATCAGTAACAACCATCAACAACATACGCAGGTGAAGAACGACCCCTTACAAAAAAGTAGGAAAGACCGGAGACAATTATAACAAGCACATTTTTAATTACAAACAAGTCTGAGCAATATTTATTCAGCATATATGCTCAGTAAAGACGGAAAAAAGTGTAATGGTTTGGCAGAAAAATAAATAAAATTTAAGGTTGTATTTAAAAAATAAATAAATAAAACAATGACAGATCGTAAATTTAAATATTTTCTAATTTTCTCGTTTTATCTCAACATTTGTTGAACGACTATTGATGAATATATAATTTACATTATTTCTATTTAGGAGAATGTTGTTCTTGAGCAGATAATCAGTGTATTTGAGCAAAAAATATTTCAAATTCTGTAATGTAGGTCTCAGTTTTTAAACATATTCAACATAGCTAAAAGAATCAGTAGCATACAAAACTATTTTATAAACTGTTCAATATTAAATGAACGACAATGACTTTATTAGCTGCCATTTTAACATGACTTCTCTGAAACGCAGTATGACTTTTGTCTATGCATGTGCATTAACGTCAATATTACATTTGGCACATTCATAGGTTTGATACCACAAGATGGACAAATTGCAGTAGTCAGAGTAAAATGTCAAAAGTTAAATTGACCGAGGTCTCTCCTACTGTGGCAGTACAATGGTAAATTGAGTTGATATATTGATACAATGGTACTGTATGATTTATGTACAATCTTAGAAAAAAATGTATAAAAGCTGTCACAGGGTGTACCTTTTAAAAACGTAAACCTTTGGCAAATGTACATTTTAGCTCCTAAATAGCACATATTTTCAACCTTTTGAAAAGGTACTGCCCCACTGACAGCTTTTGTAGAGTGTACCATAAACCATTGTGTATTGCCAAAAAGACCATGGAACTTTTTTGTAAGGGGCGAATGTACAGTACATTTAAGATGATTCACAGCTCAGCCCGAAATGAGAATGTTTGTCATCAATTTCTCACCATCATTTTATTCAAAACCACTACTTACTCACTGATTCTTTTTCCATGCTACTGTAATGAACAGGGACTGAAGCTTTTAGGCTTTAAAAAGGATGCAAAAGTACTATAAAAGCATCATAAAAGTTGTCCAATAAACTCATGTGTTATATTTTTGTGTTAACCACTGCAACAAGATTACTTGATCAGTTCAATTCAGACTGAATCAATTGATTCATTAAAAAATAATGATTCTTTTATGATTAGGACATCACTGCTGCTCTCCAACTATTGTATCACTTCAGAAAACTTTGACTTCAGCGCATGAGTCACTTTTATGATACTTTCATGCTGACTTTCTGTCCGTTTTGTCCAGTCTATGTTCACTGTAATTGCATTGGTTAGAAAACAGCATTAAATATTTTTCCTGTTCCACAAAAGTATGATTGGTAAGTGGATGATGACAATTTTCCTTTAAGTACTTTTCTCAACAGCTGAGTAATAATGAATCACTCACAGTTCAACAAACATCAAAAAGATCTCATATGATGCAAACATGTACTTACAAACAGCGGATGAGAGCATGCATTGACATAATGAAGCCATGCCATGGTGGAGAAAGGTTAGAGAGGAAAGAAAGTGACACAGGAGAAAGAGAAACATATTTAGGCAACAGAAACCAGAGACCTATTCATCAACCCACAGTGACTGAAGGCAGATTGAGGCATGTCAGTACCCCGCCAATCCCAGAGCGCCAATTCAAACTGTCACTCAATGCACTGAATATATTATTGACATTGCAAAATGGGATTTTAAGCTAATAACCCTCTTAATAGGAACAGCTAGTGACCAATTTACAATCTGACAATCATATTCTGTCAGACGAGGCACGACAATTATATTATCCTGTTCAAATCAGGGAAATTTGGGGAGCCACCCTTGCCGATGAACTTGAGTGCCATATCAACGACTTGGCCTTGTCACATTGCGGTTGATGTGAAAATAATCATGTTTGCATCTTCTTTACGTATTAAACACGCTGGAACATGCTTTAGGAGGCCACATTCCCATGCACTCTACTAACCTTGCAATAGCGTCGAACTAGTGGGTTCAATTATTTCTACATCAATAAAAACAAACACAAAAACATGTATCAAAAGCAAATGAAGGAGCATCCTGAGATGAAAATCTCCAAGATTAATAGTTGAATGGGCCAGAAACTACCAAAAAAGGAAAATTCTAGTGTTTACAAGAACGTTATCAGCATGAAGTTCTGCTTTTGTTCAGCTTTTTTTTGACTGGAAGTTTAAGCACAAAAAAATTCTAACTACTTCATGCAGTCAAAAAATTGTGAAGAGGCTCCAAACAGACTTGACTGAAACCAGCAACTATTGAAACTCACCGTATAGGATGATGCTTGTGTTAGCGCTGCCAAGTTTGTTGATAGCGACGCAGGTGTAATTGCCATAGTCTGCCTCGGACACGTTGAAGAATGTCAGCTTTGAAAATGCTCCGGCATCCTCGATCTCAATGCCATCAAAGTCATTGAAGATCCTGGGAAACAGTCAGCAAATGGAGAGACTTGAATCAGCCTGGTCTTGTTTACGCTACATCAGAGCTTGCTTTGAAGCTAGAGGTTACATTTATAACAGCATCAACATTTTTGGACGCAGATTGCGGTGGGCCTGGATACATTAAATGTAAATGATTGAATTACTGGCAGTGGCACGCAGAGGGACAAGCACATGCGTGCTTATGCACATTTTATTACAGTATATTACAATATTGTGACAACTTATTCTTCACTTGATATCAAAGACCATTTGAGAGAACATACTGAGACACATTCCAGCCACAGGCACTCTTCACATCTGTTTTTAACAGTATTTTTAACAAATGACAGCACACCTATGCAGACATGTACAACTACTGAAAAATATTTGTCCTTCACCTTACAATGTCAAATCTAATATTATACATCTGACAGATATACAGGAAATACAGAACACACTAACTGCTTCTGTACACATTTAGTACACACACACACACACACACACAGAACTATACATCAAAAAGGAAAATGAGAAATTACAAAGCGTACACAAACAATCTCTTAGTGGTTCTCACATTGAGACTGGAAGGACTCAATGTGTGTCCATAGAAAATTATGTTTCTGCTCCTTTAATAGTGAAGGCAAGGTGTTCCTCAAGGATCGATTTTGGGGCCAATTTTATTTTCTATACATAAATGAACCTGGTAAAGCAGTTGAGCCAGCAAATGTACACTTTTATGCAAATGATACTATTATCTTCTACACTATGACTATTTTAAAGCATGTCTATACACAACAGCGTGCACGTTTTAATAACTGACTAGAATTGGTTTTATTTTTTAGAAACTTTTGTGATTGCTCATCGTGTGGCGATATGTATTTCTTTGTAACTTTGTCCTTTGCTGCCTATATTGACAAGGACTCCCTGGTATAAGAGATATTGTATCTCAACAGGACCTTCCTAGTTAAAAAAGTAAATAAATAAAAACAAACACACACACACACACACACACACACACACACATATAAATAACAGAGTTAAATTAAGGTTATGGTTTTTTCCCAAAGAAAGGAACAGATGAAGCAGGACATCCTGAAGTGATATGCCATACCTCCTGTCATCTCTGTACCACTCAAAATCTGCCTCGGGTACAGCATCTGCCTCACACTGCAGGACACCTCTCTGACCCAGGGTCACGCCAACATCTCTGCCATCTGAAACACTGGGAGGGTCTAAACACACAAAACCACATAAAGGATCTCTGTTAGGGACTGTTAGTTACTTATTGACCACAATAATGCTTCACACAATAAACAAACAATCAAACAAATTAAACATAATTTGTATAAATGAAGTGGGATCAAAAGTCTAGTATCTCTATTGATGATGCTTTTATTACGCATTTCAAGACATTAATTTACAAATTATATACATATTATGAATAAATAAATAAACTTTGTACACACGTGTCACGTTTTAAATTTATATAATATATAATATAATATAAGGTTTCTGTTTATTTACAGGTTAAATGTTAAAATAACTAAAATAAAGAGGGGTTAAAAAGTCTTTAGCCACTATTAATAGGGATGTAACGGTATTGTAAATACCGTCGTACCGCAATATAAATTTTTTTCGATAATACCGTGGTCGCGTG
>JAUMHQ010000065.1:10502949-10515565 GCA_032361165.1 Enteromius paludinosus | reverse complement strand
TTCAATAAATACCGTACCGTGCCATTCATACCGAGGTATTACCGTACCATGAAATTTTGATACCGTTACATCCCTAACTATTAATGCTTTTATTTCGCAGTTTGAGACATTTCCTTAAAATATACATTATCATTTTAGAGTTATTTAAATAAAATCCTAAAGGTTTAAACAAGTTTTACACCCAAAGTGGGCTTCAAAAGTCTAAATTTAGCATGTCAAGACATTGCATTAAAAATGTAATATTTATTTATAAATCATCATTACAAATGTATTTTTTTAGAAACCCAAATATATGTAAATAAGGAAATTATAATTTTATATTTATTTAAATGAAACCTTAAAAGTTTACATAAATTAAATACATACACAACAGACATACAGTAGGGTTCAAAAGTCTTAATTTAGCGGTGATGCTTTTCTTTTGCATTTTAAGACATGCATTAAAATGAAAATATCATTATTTATTTATATAAAAAATGTATCCTTATGCATGCATTTCATTTTTTATATACAAATTTTTGTAAATAAATAAATAAAATAAAGTCTGTAAGTGAATAAACAAATTATTTTTAATAGACTTTTTGGTCCCACTCTATGTTGCATATGTATGTAATGTTGATTTACTGTAAATTAATATACTTACAGTTGACCGTGAGCTCAACAGTCTGTGTGTCCACTGCAATGTCGTTGGATGCGGTGCATTCATACACTCCGGCTCTATATCTGCTGATGAAGGGAATCTCCAACACCTCGCTGTCTGAGCTTAGGCTGTCATCTGAACAAGAAAACATTCAATTATGACTAAGTCATGATCGGTTTTGGTTGTCTATGATTCCTCAAAACACAGCTACAACAAAAAACAAATGACCTGATTAAATGGATAGGAGTCTTGATTCTAAAACAACAAAGATTTACTTGGGTAAATCACATCATGCTGCATGTGTCTCAATATCACCCAAGAGCTGAAATGTGTCTGATTTCCCAGTACTTTGCTTGTGTACAATAAGCCACGCTGTAGAGCTTCTCTGCAAATTCAAACCTCATCTTCCCTGAAATACCGATGCTCTGATGTATTTATAGTCATTTGTGTCCTATTGTGGCAGAAGGCGACACTAGAGATATGAAATTCAATTCAAATATGTATCTCAGTCTCTGCGCAGCTGCTTTGAAGTGTTCGCATATACACCAGAGTCAAACTGCTAAAACATACGGCGTCTTTTCATGTTCATGAAACCCAGACTGGGGAAAGAAAGAGATTCTGGTTGAGTTGAGTCCTCAACGTCAGGCAGTAATACGTGGTTGACTTAAATAAATAAATATCATACTCAATGTAGTTTCTGACAGCAAAATAACACACTGCATGCACTTAAGTATGTTCTGAAAGACAATGTCTTACACCTGGGAGAGGCTGTTAACGAGAAAGAAAGAGACACTTCCTTTAACCTGATGAGGAGTGTCAACAGAGTGCTCTGGAGAAAGAAGCTCATTACCGTTCAACACCATACACACCTCGCTGCACTGAAAAGCAGCTTGAAGTCTGCTCAAAAAGGCACTTGTATAATTTTATTGTTGCATTGTTTAAAAAGATTCAGTTTTACATTCAAACAATCCACTACACCTTCAAAACTAACCAATTTGCAAATTGAGCCACAGAAGGAGAGCTTCTTCTTCATTGAAGGTGCTCATTTGAATGTTTCTCACAAAAAAAAAGGGCATGTTTGTTGATGTTGTAAGCGCTATGAAAACCGTTTGATACTTGGTCCAGCAGAAAGGAAATGTGCTGCTTTGGCATCAGGTGCATTGTGGACTGTCTTCCATCAAAGCGAAGATTGACAAAATGGGACCGTTTATTTCCATCAGGGGCTTTGGGTTTCACGGCTGCCACGGAGGATTGTATCAACACGAAGTACTTGAAGACTGACATCTCAGGTTTTTTTCTTCATCAATACACTCCTGAAGCACATTCATTATGCATATCTTACATAATGCAACCGCTTTTGTATATTCATGGCCCCCTATGGCATTATAAGTGTCAGTCAATAATACGCCAAGGGTTTGATTTGTGATATTATCGCAAGTTAAAATCAAATGCCTCTTGAGTTGAAATGGTACAAGTATCGTGCTGGGTGTCATAAAAAATAGAACAAGCACCAAACAACTTTATTAATGGGGAAACCAAAGCCACAGACATGAAACAGGCTGCCCTCCACAGTTGCATCCTCAGACGGCATTCTCACTGATGAATACTGCTCACAAAAATGACAACAGCTATTTGAAATCTCCATTTGCAATCCAACTGCAATCCAAAGTTATACAATGGACACTTGTATAGAACTAATTACTTTGTGGAGGTTTTTCTGTTAGTGCCATCATATCTCATCCAAAATATTTAGTTAGTCTTGGCTAAGGCCCTTAACAGAGATGAAAGAGATATTCAGAGACAGAACTAGATTCATTTTTAAATTATTAAACTATCAGTACTTAAAGGTATAGTAAATAAAATAAGAAAAACTGTTATAAAATAAATAAATATAATTAAAAATTAATGTAAATAAATAATATAGTGAAAGTATTGCCGTGTTTTTATTCAGTTACATTTCATGATGGTTCAGAATTCAAATATCCGGGGACTGTTGCTAAAAGTTAATGCTCTATCATTTTGGAAAAAACAAAAAAACAACAAATCCAACCCTAAACCTACCCGATATTGTTAACAAATGCAAAAATAATATCAAAAGGCATTTGTTGATGCAACAGTGCCATTTTAACTTCCTTTTATGCAGATTTGATCCGGTTTGTCAAACCGTAGTTACACAGGATTCAAGCCTGAGCTTTCCAACGCCTAAATGCAACACCGTATCATGTGAGTTACCGAGTAAACTTGACAACCCACAGATTCAGTATGAAGCTGGATATGTGTGATACTAACATTCAAAAGCATCAGTTTTCAAATTGATTTCAATTTGTGTGAAAGGGAATAAAAGGTGCACTGATGTGCTCACTGGTACATATTTTGTGTCTCACTAAAAAGTGCGCCCAGGTACATTTATGTCATAAGACCAGGTAGATAAATACTAGGTGTGTAACGGTTCACAAAAATCATGGTCCGGTTCGATACGGTCAAATCGTGAAAGCTGAGCGACCCGTGTTCGTAGACCGTGCACGCCTTTCACTGACATCCAGGGTGCCGTTTCTTCCTTTGGGACATCCGCGTGAGGGTAGACGACAGGGGAGAGATCCACTATTTAATTTCGTGGTGTATGTGTCACCAAAGGCTTAGGGGTCGTTCACATGCAGCGCGTTTTGTGCGCGCAAGCTCATCATTTTCAACGGAGCCGCGCAGTTTAAAATCCAAAGCAGAAATTATTTTGTAACTGACAGCGCTTTCATGGTTGCCTAGTAACTGCAGACGCTACAGACGCTCGAGCGCGAAGCGCTATGAAATTGGTGGAGGAAGCGACGCGCCTCGCGTTTTCACTCGTTTTTAGACGATTCGTGAACGTACCCTTATGTTACATTTAATGCTAAAGTATCGTTAACGCCAGTACAAACATTATTTCAGTGTGTTAGAGCAGAAAGATGCAGCTCTGGTTAAACAGCTGGATGCTGGGTTGAAATGGCAAAGGGAAATGCCTAACGTTACCTGAATGCCGCGGGTGATAGTTTCTATTGTGTGTTTCTGGTTCTCATCTGTTTGGGGGTAGGAGGAGCAGACGCGGGTTCCCCGTCCCGTCGTTTGGGCTGGCTTGTTGAGTGTAGCACTGAAAACATTATATCGTTCGGACTGAACCGAAAGCCTTGTGCCGAACGGTTCAATACGATTACACGAATCGTTACACCCCTAATAAATACATACATAAATACACTGAGCCATATTCAAAATATCATCTTTTGTGTTGAACAAGCAACTAATATTTTAATACTTCTGAGCATAAACCATTTTTTTCAAGGCCAATTTGTTATCGTTGTATCAATAGTTTCAGCCCTGAAATTGCAAAAGTTGTTTCTTGTCACTCAGACAGTATCCTCCTGTCAACTAAGGTGTTTTTTATGTGTGTCTAGAATAAGATGCAACTGTATCAAATTTGATATTGATATTCAAAAGTACAACTATATAAGATAGCAGGCGAAACTAATCTAAACTGAACTACAAAGCGCTGTTTTAAATTCACCATCTAGACCTATCAGACTGTCCTAGACCTCAAGCTAAAGCAGCTCAGTCCAGTATGAGTGTAAAGTACTGCAGCAAAGCAGAGAGCGAAGAACTAATACTGCAGAGCTGTTGTACACACATACACACACAAAACCCCAGAGAGGAAAGCAGAGTTGGGCAAGGTGCTGAATCAATCCAGGCACAGCTGAATGTGTCATCTTACGAGCGACAGGTTCTCTGTCTGATCCCTCCACAGCAGCGGGGCAGGAACGCCATTACCGCACCACCTGATTTCCTCCACTTGTGTTCTGAACGTGAACCAAACACCAGATCCACAGATCCACTTACATCAAGAGGCCACAAGATATCCCAATACCCATTACTTGTACATGATGCAATGGGTTGTTCGATTAGTCACAGCTATGATGAGGTTTACATCCAGGTAAGTGTCGGTTGAAGAAGAAGAATCTGTTTATTAATTTAGAAAACAAAAGGTCTATAAACTGACATGAAAATACAGACTCGACTAGTGCAAAACCTTCAATGCATTATCTGCTTGAGGAAAACAAACACCGATAGTGTGAGTCACACACATGCCCTGCAGATATTTATTGGCTTTATTCAGCTGAGATTCTTGTCAGCAAAGATAATGCAGTTTGACAGGCTTGCTTTGATTCCAGCCATCAAATATCTTCAGTCCTTGAGTCTTTGTTTGACTTAAAAATGCTAAGTGAAAGGCACAGCTGTTACTAATGCTGAAATACGCTTTTGTTTGTGCGAATGAGTGCAAATGTGTTTGCGCGACTTTTGTATTCAGTATATCAACGCAAAAAAAAAACACCCACCCACAATCCAGTTTAATCGCCTTCTAAATGTGCTGAAATATCTTAATTAGGTTGTTTTTATTCTCTCTGGCTTAAATGCATGCACGAAATTGGGTGTTTCGGTAAATTCGGCTCTTGAATGGAGAGTAGATGGAACAGCGGGCTGCATTTGATTTGAGAGACAGACAATACAAGCTTAAATGCGAATGAAAAGATAAGCACACAGCATAGTACATTAGCATGGGGTAGTTTGCGGCTCCACAAAGTAGTTCACAGATCCGCATCTTGCTAAACCCTCGAGGCCATTGCTCAGGGGAGAGAAACACCATAACCAGATCCGACCACAGTAATATCAATCTATAACCCCACTCCAAATGCATTCATTTCACTCTGTGTTTCTGTCATCCCGCCCCCCTCCCCAAAAAAAAACACTCTCGAAAATAACTAGAGTCAGCACAGAGTCGAGTAGGGGAGGGTGAGAGAAAAATAGTGAGCGAGATCGGCAGAGTAGAACTGTATTAGCAGTTAGGGCTAGCGCTCAGAGGATCATTTGGTTCCTGAAATGGGCTGCCGAACCCAAACACACAGCAGCCTCATTACATAGACGGTTATAAACAGGATTAATGCAATCACAGCTCAATAAAAACCTCAAGCAATGTGCTCCACACAATGTGCTCTTCACTGAGCCAAAACCCTAATTCGCTCTGATCTAATAGCAGCGCTCGCTCCTGGGACACAGATGCTCATTAAAAACAATGTTTATTCAAGTCGATTAAACAACAGCAATGATAAATTAGCAACATTATTGACCCTATTCCTCACCCAAAGGTAAAACAACGCACTAACACAGAAACAACACTTTTACCCTTCCCATACCCACAATGCAACTCACACGCCACTTGCTCTGATCTTTAGCTGACTGGATTTTACACTCAGTCAGAGAAATATGGAATCAGTAAACAAGCCTTCCCACAAAAGGGTTTTGCTCTGATCACATGGAAGAAAGACCATGCACAGCCTGCAAATGATTCATTCAAGTGTGTAATATGTCTACTAAACAGCCTCAGGGGATAATAACATTAATATATCATCTTTATAGATTCTTTTAAGTATAAACGAACTGTTTCTTTGCGCGTGTAAGGCAAAACATTGGCTGTTATCCACATCCTCCACAAATACAGAAGGACGTGAAGTATTTCGTTTGAGAAAGGCCACTAGTGCAATGCAAATGAAATCATTCCTTAATTAGTATAATTTCTTTTTAAGTAAATTACAATATCAATTTACTTGAGAAGCAAAACTGTGTAAGATAACAATGTTTTAAAGAATGCATCAATTTTCAATGATCATTTTTAAGCATAAAATCACTATATTTAATAAAATGTATGTTACAGGAAAAATAAGTAGGCTATATGGTAAGATAATACAACTTCAAATCGTAATGCAGTATATTATATCTAATTTTACTTATTTTTAAATACTTTTATTTTGAAAAAAGTATAACTGCATCATTGGAAAGGTATATATACTGTATATATATATATATATATATATATCTGGATTTCTAGAAACAACATAAATCACTGATGTTCTGCAGAGTAAGGTTATGCAAAGGTTTCTGGGAAAAGCACATACTGTTCTACAGTAGCAAAACAACAAGAGAGCATATAATCTTCATGATTTCAGCAAAAACAACTGGTTTCGTACTAAGTTTTAGTTCTTAGTTGTTGTAGACTTTGGGCTTGATCAATAATTCAGATTGCTAATAGCCAGAGTCACACAGAATTTTAAAATCTGTGCCTGTAGAACTGCGTATTTCCACAGAGCTGGAATGTCTGTCTGAGAGTTCTACACATCCAATGACCCCAGTCAGTTCATTTACAAAATATTTTGGCTAATCTGAAAATGCATAAAAGTGCAGCGCTCTCATTTTACATTTTCTGCAAAATTACGGCAATTTGACATCATAAACTGTGCCGATAATGGCCTTAAATCACATTCCAGCGCTTTTTATGTAAATGTGTTTTGCCACAACTTCCATCTAAACCCAATTAAATGATCCATCAACCTATTCTCCGTGACAATATCACAATATGTTGCCGTTAGCATTCACTACAGCATTCTGCACATGAAGGTGAACTCTAGAAAGTCATTAAAGCACAAATAACATTGCTGTTGCATGTTTCTTTAATGAGAATGGATGATAGCAGGCCAAGCTGACCTCTTTAGATTAGGATCTAGATAAAGAAAGGACTGGGTGTGATCGTAATCTAAAGAAAACTTACAAGCGACTGATGTGTGACTGGAGATAGGGCCTAACATCATGAAATCTCTCGGTTTATATAGGGAGTCCAGAGAAAGAGCCGTGTGGCTTTGAGCGAAGTGCCATTTAAAGGTCGGAGATGTGTACTTACAGAACTAAGTGTGACTGGCAGACTTATTTCAGCCCTTTATTGAAACAATGTGGAAATGCTGCGGTAAATCTAAATGACTGTAGTACGGTGAATGCTCAAGGGAGCAGGTGCGATTGACATCAGCAGGCACTCTTGTCTTTCCAATATAAAATTTTTAAAAGAAACAAATCTCTACAAGACAACAAATCCTGGTGCTATCGAGATATTAAGATCTTATCGCAAGGGGGTCTGTGTCTTAATTAAGTTTCACACGTCGTTTGGATAGCTTCCGACTGATTCCAGCCCCATCTAGATTCCTGGTTGCCAGCTCTTTGAAGATTATGGCATGCTTTTACAAAAGCAAATCAGATCTGAGAGCCAATGAAGTGTTAAATTGAGCAACCAGCACAAAACCATAGCGTTTATTAGTGGTGTAATGTTAGCAATGACAACACCCCACCATTGCAGAGATTCATTTCATTGTAAGTGTGTGCATTTGGACATTGTTTTAGCAAATTTGCATATGGTCTACCTCCATTCTGGTATGTTCATTTTTCAAAACCCAATCAACTCCAGGCCATTTTTTTTTGTAAAATGTTATGTATATGTAACACTTTTATCATTAATTTTGCTATTGAGGAGACAATGCACAGCAAATATTTATAAATATTATATTTAACTTATCATCATAAATATTGCATATTTATATACAGAGCCTGTTTATTAATGATTCAGTATTCGGCCATGCGATAAAATCAGTGAATGGACTCCACTGGCTTTCATTGTATGGACCAAATAAAAGAAAAAAAAAAGAAAAAGATGTAGACGTTTCATAAAATATCTTCTTTTGTGTTCATACAGGGACAAGGAAATCCTTACAGGTTTTACAATTTAAACTGAATCGTCCTTAATCTGGTGGAATCTGAAAGTATATAAATTAGCGCTATCAAGCAATTAATTGCATCCAAAATAAACATCTTTAATTACATAATATATGCATGTGCACTGTTCATGTATACTGTAAATACACACACATGCATGTATATTTTTTAGAATTTCTTTTCTTTTTACATATTATATTATATTTAAATTTAGAATATTAATTAAATGAATATAAATATACATATATACATACATATTTTCTAAATATATACTCTATGTGTGTGTATTTATATGTACATAATAAATATAGACAGTTTCGACGACAACAACATAAACAAACACTACTGCGCATACGTACTTTTGTGGCCCTAACTTAACTTCTGGTAGACATCCAAATAGAATCAATAACAGCAGCTATGTCCTTCTAGAGCAGATTATAATCATTTTTTTATATAACAAGCAAAATATGTTTGCTGCGAGCAGGAGGTGCTTCAAGCACAAGAAACGAGTGGTTTCCCTGGTAACGGCTGTAGACAAAGCAGCTATGTGTTTACAAACAGCCTTATATGCAAGATAAAATGATAACGGCATTTTCTACAGACAGTCTTCCTGTAAAAACACCCACGCCTCGGTTAGATTTTTAATTAAACGTGCTTCACGTGCTCATGTTTAGTGAACGAAGCCTTTTGGAAAATCGGTCTGTTTAATAAATAAATATAAGTGATGGGAAACACATTCCACAGCACAATAACCTGAAGCCAACTTCATTACTCATTATTAGCTGCGTTTGTAGGCAGCATCACTAACCAGACGATAAACAAACACAGACCAGAAGTTAACTTAGGTCCAGACGTGTGCGCGCGATGAAACCGTCAATATACAGAACACACACACATATATTATGCAAACAAACACTTTTTGGATCTTATTAATCGCAATTAATCATTTGACAGCACTAATATAAACGTGCCCACCTGCCAAACGATGTGTGAAAAAACAGGCAGATCCTGTGGTCCAACAGAACTGATTTGACAAAATGTTCTCTGAAAGCTGATCTTTTATTCCTAGAAGCAGTTGAAACTCTTAGCATACAACTGTACTGTATCATAATGGAATCCCATCTGAAACTCTTTCACTTATCTCCAGACACACAAAAAAAAAAAACACAGAGCAGTCACTTCTGTGTCACATTAACATTTCAATTACCTGATCCTTGTAACAACACAAAGGAAGAAAATGGGGGGGAGTGCGGGGTGCATGAGCAGGTACAGCAGTCCAATTGCACCCCATGAATCATAGCACATTAAAATGCAGTTTTTCCCTGATTAAGTGAAATGGTGCACGGCAGAACAGAGCTGCAGACAGGCCCAAATGGAGCTGATTTGTTCATGTGGCCTGAAGATAAGCAAAATGGACCACTCAGCTTGTAAGGTGCATACACAAACACACACATTCACACAGTCAAAACACACACACACACACACAGAGAGCTCTCAGTGAAAAAGACACCCGATATATTATCTTACCCGTGCTTAATATGTCAGTGGGATGCAGTATTTTGCTAAATCATCAAGGAAAAAAGTGCACCGTTCTTTGTAATGGGAAAATACATCAGCAGTACTGGACCGATATTGAGGATTGCGGTTTTGATTTTAATAGCAAAAGCTATTGAATAAAGATTTGCTTACTTTTCACTGATTATGGTAAATATTTTCTGCACACAGAAGCATGATTTGCAACTTACCTGAAGGTGATAACATCCTCCAGCCGATGGTAGGTTCTGGTTTTCCGTTAGCCAGGCACATTAAAGTCACGTTGGAGCCTTCATTCACCACAAGGTCCTTCGACAGGTTGATGATCTTTGGAGGAACTGTACAACAGAGATATTATTAATATCTCAAAAACAAACAAACAACAGTATATATTGGTCCCTTGTAGATAATAACATATGATTCTAAGTCTCTTTATTATGAATACACAGTCATAACAAAGAAATCAATGGTCTTTTTCACAGAGCATAAATGTAACATTCAATAATAAACTCAAACAAACACACTAAATATGATTAAACACATTATATCATAGCTCATTCTCAATCAGTTACCTCACTTCAAAAAGATTAATATGTTTCTGTGTTGTTTTGAATTGGAAAACTTCAAGTAAATATTACAGGAAACAAAAACTAAAAAAATCGGTAACATATTTCTTGGGTACTATTTCTATTTGGGGCTGAAAAATTGCAAACTAGACACATTTCACAAGGTTGATTTATTGATTGCCTTTGCAGTTTGAACACAATTTAAACAGACTGCAGAGCAAGCCACAATTCAGACCTTTATGAGGGCCTTGCAGATCTCAAAAAGTCTACAACTCAGCAAAACTAAAGATGTTACAAATACCTTATTTAGTTACCCTACTGGGAATATCAGTAAAGAGTGTAGACATCCTCACTTCAGGAGAGCAAATTATGGCCAACATTTCAAAGAAGAGTGTTAAACATTTACTTCAACACTCACAGAGGATATGTTTGCAAACAACCAATCAAATGTTTTTGGGGTGTTAGATTAGTAATGAGGAAACTACTTTGAAACTATTTTTAAAAGTATGCAAAGCTACTGTTGCTAATTAAAACAGTAAATTGCAGTCAAGCAATAAAAAAATTAGTGTATATATTTGCAAAGATATTAAGTATCTTTGCAATGCAGTTAGCTATTTTGTGCCATTTGTAGATAACCAGTGGCTACTAAAGTAGTTGTACTTTGCCCGAGTAGTTTTACTTTTTAGCAACTTTTACTTCACTACATTCTTAAGCATAAGATCGCACTTCTTACTTCACTACATTTCATAAAACACATCGTTAATCATATATCACGTGCTCCAAGACGCAGACAAGCGATTCATTAACAAACTGATCATTTTTAATGAACCTGTTCGATCGGTTCGCAAATCGCACCAAAAGATTCATTCTCAGATTGGAAAGACTGCAGGTATTCTCGAGTCGACAATTCACTGATTCAAACTATCCATTCAGAGCGAGTCTCCAGTGAACTGAACAACTGGCGCGCGCGACTGATGATGCGTAAAGTAAGTTACTAATGTCGAATTATAGGATTAATTACTTTAACTGAAAATAATATTTAGGTAAAAATGGTCAGTTTGTTACACTGCAGTCACGGGTGATCTATTTAAGTCCACTGAAATGAATGCAGACACATCAGTGTCTTCAGGTCAAAAAACTTTCATATTCCCTGCTGCTGTAACATTAGCAGTTTTATTAAACTGCTACGCATTTAGCCCTACATCTGTTTTTGTATTGTTTATCAACGGTATACATTTTTATACTGTTTGGATCAACTAGCCAGATAGAGTAGACAGATATGAATGTTTATTCATAACCATATACTGAAAATAAGTAGGTCTAATTATTGCTATCTAATGCTGATTGTTTAGCTAACAAGCTTGTTGGTGCCAAGTTACAGTCATTTTTAGATAATGTCAAAATGTTTTTGATATATTACATCTGAGGGGAAAAAGAAAGGATGTGATGTTCAGTTAACTAGAGTAATTAACAAATTGGGAAGTAATGCCCTCTGGGCCAAGAATTTTTACAACACAGACAAGGTTTGAGAAGAAAAAAAAAAAAGAAATATGATATTTTCCTTCAAATGTCTTCTAATTCTCATGTTATATATAACGTTCTGTGATGATCTGCAAAACAATAGCCTAAGCTTTAAAACACTTTTTTCTTACTGGTGAAAATTATATGGTCAGAACTGTTTTTCTTGGGTACATTGCAGTGTAAGCTTCACAGTGAACATTACTACATCGTGCTTGTAAAAAATCTTGTATTTTGAGCAGTAAGATTATAAAAAATATGTGCTATATAAAATTAAGTAGACTGTATAAAATTGCAAAATAAATCTATCAGTATTTTTTTACGTAAGTACATAAAAACTAGTACTTTTGTACTTTCACTCAAGTAAAATTGAAAAAAGGAGTACTTTTACATTTACTGGAGTAATATTTTATTGTATGCATCTGTACTTTCACTCAAGTACTTGATTTGTGTACTTCGTCCACCTCTCTAGATAACTGCATGGAAGATAATTAAACATGCATCAGTTTACTATATATATATATATATATATATATAGTTATTAGTTATATAGTTAATTAATCACATTCAAAATAAAAAAAAAAATTCTCTTTATAATGTATGGTTGCACATAGTGTGTATATTTATTATGCCTACATAAATATATATATACAGGTCATTTTCAAAAAATGTGCATATTGTGATAAAGTTCATTATTTTCTGTAATGTACTGATAAACATTAAACTTTCATATATTTTAGATTCATTA
>JAUMHQ010000065.1:10458685-10476246 GCA_032361165.1 Enteromius paludinosus | reverse complement strand
ATATATATATATATATATATATGCCTACACAGGGCTTGCAAAATTTCAGATTCCCTGGTAGCCCTTCGGGCAGGCTCTCTTCAGTTTTTGGTAGCCCAAAATAAATGTAAGTAACCCAAGAAAAAAAAAAGAAAGATTATTTTTAATGTATAATACTGTAAAGGAAACAAAACATCTGTCAAAAAAAATTTTTAAAGACAAATTACAACAACTGTATAAAATTATCAAATTACAATCATAAATTCAAATATTTGATTCTAAACAGAAATTTCTATGCACTTGTGAGAACCATGTAGAACATGAATCAGTCTGATTCTGAATCTGAAATTTCAACTGAAGTCACGGATGAGAAAATTCCACTCAACGTTGAGGGCATAGCATTTCCTTTTTGTCTCATAGTCTGATGTTTCAGAACTTTTCTGCTTTGTGGTAGTTTGCTTTTCTTCCGTCCCTTCTTCACCCTGACCTGTCTTATTTAGCTCAGCAGAACTAAAATACCTGCGTGCATCCATGTGCTGCTTATTTTTACCTTGCTGAAAAAAACAGCATATGCTGGTTAGGTACTGTATATTCGAATGCTGGGATGCTGGTTTAAGCTGGTTCTTTGCTGGTTTATGATTTTCTATTGATTCCCTGAAGAATCAATAACAAAAGCTAAATCATTCGTAGTGATTTAGTTATGTTACATATGTTTGTTGCATATATCAGACAAATTTATTAAAAATGCAAACTCATTCTCTACCAGCTAGAGTTTTTACTCATTTTCATGTTAATCGGGTCAGTTTTGATGAAGAACAAGGCACTGTCACTTTAATTCAGTGTAAGTGGCACAGCAACAATAGACTCGGTGCCGAAACAATCCTGGCCAAGCCGCTCCTGCTCTGCACTGCCGTGCCGCCCCTGCGTGCTATGTAAAAGCCCTCATACGTTAACATGGGCGCCGAAAAAAATTGCACTGATTACGCCCTGCTTACGCATGCAGTGTGAAACCGGCGTAAGAGTCCATCTTCATTACTCTTTATTCATTGTGTTTGTAGCCGGCGACACGAACCAGACCGATAAACAAACACAACAGACAGGTTAACATTTGTCCAGGCGCGTGTGCTCGATGAAACCGTCCATACAGTTCACGCGATCACAAAGTAAAAGTAAGAAACAAGCGCAAATTCAAACGTGATTTTATTAGTTAACATAATTGACAGTGGCTCCCCGATGCCCGAAAATTACATAATGACCTAAATATATTTGTGAAAGAATGCAAAAGCATTGAAATATATTTTTCCTCCCTATATGATAGCCCAACGGGCAGGGCTGAGATGGATTTTGGTAACCCGACTGGAAGACACAATAGCCCCGGGACGATCTTGCGAGCCCTGATATATATACATATATGTGTGTGTGTATACTGTGTATATTTATAATGTGTATATAAATACACACACACATGCATATATATATATATATATATATATAAAGAAAATATGTTTATATGCATATATATATATATACACACACACACACACAAATACTGGCATATAATAAAAAAATATATTCTGTACTGTGTGTGTTCGTTTATATATATATAAATTTAAAGTGCAATTGCATACATATCCTATATAAGTAGGAATATTTTCCCACAGTATATCTGCTGATATAGACATGGGCTAGCTGTCTGACATTGCTACAAAGTTATGCAAGCTAAATTAATGTCATTCTTTATGTCTATTTTAGCTTTATGAGTGTGTCATAATGTCTTATGGGTCAAGAGGCAGCTCACTCGTGTGCAATATTTAAAACCGATGGGTAATTTACCCGTCCCTTTCATCATGTTTTGACTTTAATTAAATCAGGCAGAGTTCTCGTTTCCATCACAGTCCAAGACTTTAAGTTTGCTCAGCCAGCCAGACACGTCTTACACTGCAGATCTGTGGTGTCCACATAGGACTTAGTCTAGATTATTAGTGTGGGCTAATTGGATTTCAGCACTATAAGTAGGTCATCCATACAGCACTGGACCCACTGATCTAGTGTCTCACAAGTGTTAGCAGACACGCTCCAATTCAAATTGGCACATAGACTACAAATCAATCTCAAACTAATCTGGTGTCGAGGCATGTGTTGTCTTCATAGATAATGATAAATTCTTCTTCGAAAACTCAAAAAACCTGTTACAGAAACAAGCATCGCTACTGAGGCCTTGAGGTCTAACAGAAAAACTTCAAATGGGTTTGAGTACTACAAATCACATTCAGTTGAACCCGAAATTGCCTTTAAATTATGAAAAGGCCTGATAACGCAAGAATCCTCACCTACATTCTATGAATGCAGAAACCATAACATTATACCATTTTATCATCGCAATGAAGCCTTTAAGCTTCTTCCACATCATATTCAACACACTAAATATATAAAATGACTAGACGCCTTCAGAATCAAACCTTAACCACTAAAGCTAGTCAGACACCCCATCTCAGCTCTGTGAGGTATAGCTTTTTACATCGCACTAGCAGAATCTTGACTGACAAAGTCAATCTTCACTGACAAAACCAATAAAATGTGATATTCATAAGCCAACGAGCCATGTTAGAGGTAAAGGAGAGATTTATTGTGATGTTTATGAAGTGCCGCTGTCAGTGAAGCTCAGAATTACATTCATTAATATGAATCCTGCGGAGGAGGCTCAGCGAGCGCTAGCGTTTCCTCTCCTGTGTAAACATGATTTCTGAAATCACCTTTTGTCACAACAACAACACACAGGTGTGAGTGCCACATAATATAAATCGGATTGTATTTAACCACTAAAAACTGCTGATGATACTTTGGCACTGAAAATTGAAGTAGTTGAATCTAATTTTAAAAAAAGTTTTTTATTTCTGCAACAGAAAACAAACATGTACAGTGAACTCTATGAGATTGGTATTTTGTAATATTCCTTAAACCTAATTACTACTACATATTAGTATAGTGGGCATTATTTTTTTGTAAAGCATGCAATTTGAAAAAAAAAAAGGTTTAGAGCTGGCAAAATTAGCTTTAGCTTAGTTTAATGCTATTAAATATTTTAATACAGTTAAAGCAAGGGGCGGAGCTAAGATTATCCAGCTCACTTCCAACTGCTGCTTCTGTCTCTCTTTTTTTGATAAGTGTTGAATTTAGATGCAGAACGTGTTAAAACTCAAATGAAAGTTCAAGCATGCAGGTCAGATCTTTGTATTGTTCAGCAGCAGAAGCTCTTAAAATAATAGCAGGCGCATTCAGTCCTAAAAGGTGCCACTAAAGAAATATTATGTTAATAATATTTAATAATTGTTTGTACATTAATTTGAAGATTAAATGTGAAGTTATTGCAAAAAATATACTTTTTTATTAATTTCAGAATTAATTCATTAATTCGTTTCAGAATCAGTTTAAGTTTCAGGTTTTTTTTTTTCTGAAGGATAAAATTTTAAAATCTATTTTGAAAACAGTTATTTAAAATTTGAATGATATTTCAAAATATTTCTGTTCATTAGAGTTGGTGCTCAAGAAACTATTATTATTATTATTATTATTCAAATTTCAATAGAACAGTATTTATTTGCAATCATTATTTTATAATTGTATTAAGGTTTTGACTCTTATTTATGACCAATTAAATGCAGCCTTGCTAAATAAATGTATTCATTTCCATAAATATGCACCACTCTTCGCAAAATCAGCCTTGTTTTATAATATTAAAACGTTCAATTACATAACAAAAAGAAATTTACAGACGGTGACATACAGCTCTTTATGCATAAATTCTCTGATTGGCCAGGATCATTATAATGTTAATGTTAGGTTATGTTACTCAGAGACGCACTCAGGAACGACAAGCTGCATGCACAAGTTTCTTGGGTTTTTTGATTACCGCATTATTAGCGCATGATGAAAATGCAAGGGGGAGGCATGTGAGGTCTCTCTCTTGGAGTCCTTGCTGATTAAAAGAGCACAGAGAGCTTCACCTCGGCATTGCGGCGCAGACAGAGTTTTGTCTCTCGAACCCTAAGGGCTTCTCAGATGTAGAAATTCAAGATTGATTCTAAGTCGTGTGAACTCCCACTCCTCTGTTTCCAGGAGACTTGAAAGTGTGAAACTCCAATTTGTTGAGAAAAGCCATGGGGTTCTGTTTAAATACAGCGTGGAGTTCTTCTCTCAGGTGCGCCTGCATAAGAAAGTCATGCCAGGCGTCAAAAAATAGTGCTTCATAACAGTCTTTGGAACATTCTTACTAGGCTTTGTGATTCTTGGTTCTGCAGCAAAAGAAAAAAAGCTTTTTTTTCCCTCTCACCCCTCTCTCTTGTCAAAAGACAGCAGTGGCTTGAAAGTTAAAGAAGGTCAGAGCAGCCTGTCATAACTCTCGTTTAAAGCGCTGGATGGGTGAACAAAGCTGAATTGCAGCTACTGTGAGGGGTAAAGAGACTGACTGACGGGACACAGAAGATCAGTCCTTCTCAGGGTTGATGTACAATCTCGCCATCAACACAAAATCAATAGTCTATCATTCTACATGTTCAGCGAATCAGAATTAATTATAGCAGCTCAGAAGCGCGTGCCAAGAAACTACAAAGTCAGGTGTTCCTTCACAGATCTATTTTCGCTGTTTTTTTTTTTTCTTTTTTCATTCTATATTGAGAGAGGAGTACAGAGTACGCATGAAATGATAAGGAGAGAGAGAGGTGGAATGGGAACTGATAACATTACAAGGCAGATTTGAACTTGCACTGCCCCTTTTAGCACTGAAGCTCAGTGTGTTAACTACTAAACCATGACTCCAACATCAGCTGTTCTTTAAAGAGACAGTATAATACATGATGTAACCATTTTCAAGTCTGTTTGGGTAAATAAAAACTTCTGCTCCATATCTAGACAGCTGACATGACTTCTCTGACAGTGACAGGAAGACCTGATATACTTCATCAAAAAATACATTAAACAGCTTTTTTATCTGATTTTTATCATTATTACACATGCAATTTGATGACATAATATTAACTATGAGACTACACTGATTAGGTCCACTTAAAAAATAGCAAAATATAATGTATAGTGGTGTGAACTAAAACCATACACTTATTTACACATTCATATAAATGCTAACCTAAATGAAGTTTAAATGATCAGTATTAGCATTATTACTGTTATAGCTGCTGTTGTTAGCATAGTCATTATTTATATTTTATAATGAATAAATATGCCAGCATTTTTGATAATTTACACATAAATATGACTGCCTTCAGAATATTTTCTGCTATGCATATTTGAACATATGTATCTAAATAAAGAACTAAGCCTCTGCTTTAAAACAAACAAAAAGAAAAATCTTTACTCTGTGTTCATGTTTTATCATCACTTGAATGCAGATATACAACATTTTGGACAAAAATCTGAGAAAAAGTACTGCATTTTTAAGCAAATACATTCAGATATCATATTCTTTTACCTGTAAATAATTATATGAACAAATTAAAATTGCATTCAGTAAACAGAACAAACAAACACACACACGTTTATGCACACACACTTATACATGTGTTTACACAAAAACACACACACACACACATATAGGAGGATCCTCTGTCCTCCACTCGTTACCTGTATTAATGGCATCTGTTTAAACTCGTTTTCAGTATAAAAGACACCTGTCCACAACCTCAAACAGTCACACTCCAAACTCCACTATGGCCAAGACCAAAGAGCTGTCAAAGGACACCAGAAACAAAATTGTAGACATGCACCAGGCTGAGAAGACTGAATCTGCAATAGGTAAGCATTTTGGTGTGAAGAAATCAACTGTGGGAGCAATTATTAATGGAAGACATTAAAATGAAAGACATAAAAGACCACTGATTATCTCTCTCGATCTGAGGCTCCATGATCTCACCCCATGGGGTCAAAATGATCACAAGAAATGTGAGTAAAAATCCCAGAACCACACAGGGGGACCTAGTGAATGGCCTACAGAGAGCTGGGACCAAAGTAACAAGGGATACCATCAGTAACGCACTGTGGGACTCAGATCCTGCAGTGCCAGATGTGTCCCCCTGCTTAAGCCAGTACATGTACAGGACTGTCTGAAGATTGATAGAGAGCATTTGGATGATCCAGAAGAGGATTGGGAAAATGTCATATGGTCAGATGAAACCAAAATAGAACTTTTTGGTAAAAACTCAACTTGTCGTGTTTGGAGGAGAATGAATGCTGAGTTGCATCCAAAGAACACCATATCTATTGGAAACATCATACTTTGAAGCTGTTTTTCTGCAAAGGGACCAGGATGACTGATCCGTGTAAACGAAAGAATGAATGGAGCCATGTATCGTGAGATTTTGAGTGAAAGCCTCCTTCCATCTGCAAGGGCATTGAAGATAAAACGTGGCTGGGTCTTTCAGCATGACAATAATCCCAAACACACCGCCCGGGCATTGAAGGAGTTGCTAACAAAGTATTGAGATAAAGTTTTGTTATTGACCAAACATGATCTACATGCATGATCTACTTATATGATCTATATTATGATCTATATTGTCTCTGATCCTTTTGTTTACGACAATCGGCACTTTTTTTTTTTAGCCAGTAGACCCGGGAATCCCGTAACTGATTCAGGACATGCGCAAGGGCTTGTCTTACCGTAATACACCTAAAACAGGGATTGCCGTAAAAACTCATATTTGGAAGGAAATTGACTTTTTCAGTAACTCAATTAACAAAATATCTTGTCAATGGCGGGGAAAGAGTTAACTATACCATGCATATGATAAATACTAAAATAATAAATATAGAAGAAAATGAAAGAATGAATGCCACACATGTTCCTAACATACAATTTTAACATACACTGAACAAAACAGGGTTAATCTCCTAAATAATTTTTGCGTTATTTTTATTTGCTATTTGTAATTATTAACAAATGACTACGGATGCATGCATATACTTAATTAATATGATCATATAATAAGTATTGTAAGGTGAGGATCTTACTTGACATTGCTACTACGCTTATTCTTCTAAATCCATAATTAATGTGCAGCAAGCAGCACAACAAGAAATGTAGCTTTAGTTACAGTATTCAATGAATGTCAAAATGATTGTGCCATCAACTGATATTCCTCTCTGGACGAGACTACATTTCTCAGGGGCCCCCCCAGAGTAGGTCATTTTCCAAAATAATTTTTACAGAAAAGTGCTTTTGCATGACCTAAGAAAAAAAGATGCCCCTTGGGGATTTTGGTGCTAAGCAGAACGCAAGCTCTGGGTGACATAATATGTAATAAATACCCTCTTCATCTCTGATAAGACAGACTGTGAACATCTTGCCGCTTTAATGACAGAACCTCCCGAGAGAAATAAACAAGAGACGTAAATTCTTCTTGCAAATTGCTTCACTTTGTGCGACAGACCCAGTCCCGTCAGCTGACTAAAAATACCCGGGCCTCAGGAGTCTTTTTATTCAAGCAAATGAAGGGAAGCAAATGATGATGGTCTATATCTACACATAACATTTATTATGCATGTAACAGACAACTACAACAGAGTGAGTGATTAGCTGTTCAATTAGAAACCTGAACAGAAAAAAATAGCTCTTTAATAGTTCATAAACTCAGTATTCATATAAAAGCTGGCATGCAATCAAGTTCTTAGTGAGAGAAATTAGCCCTGTACCCTTGTTACCAGGCACTTCTTACCTTCCTTTGCAGGTTTTTGTGATCACACAATGTGTTTGGATGCGTTTTGTGTGTGTTTATGCTTGTGCAGTCTTGATTTTGGTAACCTTGCTCTGCAGAGGCGGAGTTTAGACCTTTAAGCACCTAATTCAGTGAAACCGGTCTCCCACCTCTAAAGTCTTTGGCTGCGGTCCAGATGCCCAGAGCAACGCCTCCCCACAGGCGCTCAGCACCACACACCTGCACTAGCCAGCCCTGAACCGCTCGCCACGCTGACGCAATCTGCCAGGAAAACAGTGACATGCTGAAAAGCTGAGTCCTACATCTCTCTCCCACTAGCAGCAGCTCTGGGAAAGCAGGTATCAACCGCTCAGTTCTGGGCCTTGGTGATAAAGTAGACTGCAAACAGCATTCAGGAATTTCTAATAGGTGTGCATGGGCAAAATATCAAGTCTAAGGAGTGTGTTGTGCTGCGGGGATGCATTTTAAGAATGAAGTGAAGTGCCTGAATCCTGTGATGGGTAATAATGTCTGTTGTTGTTCAAGGATCTGAATTATTACACAAAAGGCTTTTGTTGTTTTGAAATGGTTCTAAAATTAGCTTGATATATGTGTTATTGTTTCTGTCAATTAAACCAAGAGCATAAAAGAGATTCAATAATGAGAAGAAAAAAAACATATATTTTGTGAAGGAATCTTACTTTAGGTGTCTGGGTTCAGAAAACTTTTTGACTTCCAAAAGAACCAAGAATATGATGAAACCTACATTATAAACAAACACAGCTACATATTTTGAATGCACACAACCTCATGTCAGAGAAAAATATTATGTGTGACAATATATAAATGAAACAGCTGGATTTTAAATTGTTATTACACTAAATCCAAAACAAGTGATTACAATTTTATTTGTAAAACAAACTTAATTTGACAGCATATACTTTTCTGCTATTAGAGTATTTTTAGATGAGTAGGTTTACAGTCTTTTTACCTATATTTACATTTTTTCAAATTCAATAATTGTTTGTTATTAAAAGTAATTTTAGATGAACTATTGACACAGACCATCTATCTCCACCTGTAACCTAATTTGAAAGCACCTGATAATGCTGTGGCAAGCAACTTCAAAATTAATACAACAGCATACATACGTCATATTTCTATATGAATATTGGTCAGTAAGTAGGTGCCCAAGCAGTATATTTAACGCCAATACAGTAAAAGTTAAGGTTAGTAACAGCACATTGATGGGATTTGTAAACCAAATTTGACCACAATCACAGTAAGCACAACTTCAGCAGCATAGTGTAGTGATTTCTAGACTGAGAACTGCTTTAAAACATCCTCTATTTGGTGAAAAACAAAAAAGCGTTACATAACTTCGCACATTTTGACTTCACAAGTGGCCCATCTCTGCTCTCAAAGGCAAGCAATGGATATCGAAAACATGCAATTTTTTCAAAATCACAATGCTACTTTCATGGTCAGGAAATCAATCATCTAGGCCAAATTTATAGAGAGAAAGCTGAAGCAAAAGATGATGGAGGCTTTTTTGCAGAGGGCACTTTCTGTGATTTTAGGTTCCAAAGAAAAACAAGAAAAACCGAGGCTAAGTGTAATTACATCCGCACTGTTTTTCTGCCTTGTTTTTGTTTTTCCTTCTTTCACTCTCTGTCCTCTCAAAGGTTAATGAGTCTGGTGAAAGGAAATGGTCTGAGAGACAGCAAGGTGTTGGACCATTTGGTGTGTGGCCAAGCCAAAGAGCCGCCACAATGTCATTATGCCCCGATGGCAGTTCAAACCGGAATGAGTGACAAACAGCTGTCGCTAATGCACTCGCTAACAGATGCGCCTAGTCTTTCATCCCCTTACCGCATGCATCCCCAGGACGCAAGCTCCTTTCAGCCAAAAAATAAATCAAACTACAGAAGAGCTCCATTTCCGCCATTGCGAATTCATTCCAAAATATCAAAACACTGATTAATCCCGGGTCTCTGAATAGTCTGGATGGTCATGCGTTCTGACAGCATCCCGTGCTCCTGTCTGGACCTGTGATGGTGGCTCAAATGATTAGGCTTTAATGAGAGACAAGAGAATGTTGATGTAAGGTAAAGGAAAGTGGAATTAGACAGATAATGTTGAGCAGCTCGCTGTGAAATCAAATTAGCGCCCTCTCAATCTTATCAGCAAGAAGCTTATTTTTTTTCCAAAGCAGCAGTCCATTCAAACCTCTGCCGTTTATTCTCTTCTGCAGATATTCGTATACATATCTGATCGTTCAATACGGTTCAGTTAATACAAGAGAACTCTGAGCTTTCTGCAGGAATATGTGATTGCTAGATCACAGCTGAGATTCGTGAGGAGGAGGTGAAGCTAAGCCAATGCATAAAATCTAAAAAGACTTTTTTATGATGGATGATATACTACACTTCTGTCGAGCTTTCATTTAGCCTCTGAAAAGATCTGAATAACATTGTGAAGAAGTCTTTGTGGTACATATTACATGTACAACAGTATTTCAACTGGAAAAGCGATGGAATAAAAGCTTTTACTGAAATGAAAGAATAAAGTAGATATTAGCATTTTGGACCACAAAACTAGTCTTAAGTCACTGGGATTTATTTGTAGCAATTTTCAAAAATACATTGTATAGGTCAAAATTATAAATTTGTCTTTTATGCCAATAATTCATACTGGAAAGATATTAAAACTTACTTTTTGATTAGTAATATGCATTACTAATAACTTAATTTGGACAACTTTAAAGGTGATTTTCCTAATATTTGACATTTTTTATTTTTTTAGCACCCTCAGATTCCAGATTTTCAAATAGTTGTATCACGGCCAAATATTGTCCTATTCTAACAAACCATACATCACAGAAAACATATTTAATCAGCTTTCTGATGATGTATAAGGTTTTGTGGTCCAGAGTCACATATAAGTTGCTGTGTAGTGGTGATGGGCGAATTTCAGCAAGTTACATAAATACAGTGACTACAAGTGACTCAATGAATGAGTCATCGAATAATTCATTAAACTGATTCAGTGATTTGTTTTTATTTTTTTCTCGGAACTTTCAGCTGCTGCTTCAACTGTATTTTATACTGTTAGGGATTTGTGCATCATGTGATCTTTAGGGATTCATGTATCTGGATCAAATGAACTGCTACCTTATCAAATTCATATTCGATTTACATTTAATCCGTTACCACAGGATTTAAAAAAAACAAAAAACAGCCGATAGTCTTGTGGACAGTGCTTGACCTGTAGCATTATTCCCACACTTTATGCAAATAGTGAAAACGACCAATCTCAACAGCAAACTCCCAAACAACAGCAAAAACAGGCGTAGAATATGTAAATGTCTGACCGAATAATGCAGCTCTTATAAACAGAGAGAGAGAAAGAATATTGGAATGATATGCAGGTTAAACCTGGTGGACTCTTCTGAAATTGCAGGGATTTGCTTCTATCCAGCAGCATTTGGGAGGCTGGTGATAACGACAGCTGATATATCAGGTGTCAACAACAACAGACAGACAAGTGGCTGGAAGATATTATCACAGAAGAGTCAGGAGCACTTCCTGCAAACATGAGAGCAGCATTCTCCGGGAACCATCATGTTTTCATGCACCTACTAAATTGCTGAGGTAAATCTTAGAGATGTTTTTTGTTCCACGTTGAGAGTGAAAATGCTGGGAGAGAGGAAATTGGCTGCTCTGAGTTTCAACAAGTAGCACAAGGCCAGCGTACCAGCTCTCGGGGTATTAACAAGCTATGAAAGTGGCACACCAATAAATCACAGGCCTTTCAGACACCATGAGTGAAAAGGTGAGTGCTGTTTCCATCCAATACAGTCTAAAACTACAGACGCAGGTAACTACATTTAAACACAAAGGTCTAGGACTAATTAAGTCTGATCCCTTAATATAAACCACTTATCTTACTCCTCAATCAGCGTTCTCAATGCTGGCTAGATGTATCAACTCTGCTTTAAAACAGCAAAGTGAGAAAAGGTTGGCAGCTGTGACTGGAGAGATAGAGCTAGGAAACAGCATGTGGAAATTCATTAAGTTCGACAAGTTTGGCTTCCATTCCTATTGTTAGTTTATACCCTAGGTAGGTTTTTTTTTTCTTTTTCCATATGATACAGTTCATTTATTTTTTTTAACAACAAACAAAACAGGAAAGTTATTGTCATCCTAGTTCCTTTCCTAACAGATTTTCAAACATGGCAATCACAACACACAAGGGAAAACAGGCTTTACTCTATCCAAATCTGAAGCTAGGATAGCAAGTCTCACAACGCTAGTGAATTCACGGCTGCTTGTTTTGTATTCCTCATTAAAGTGTTTTCTTTTAATTGCCTAAACCATCCGAAAATCTTACCGACCTGTCATCTGTGACCTGTAGGTTCTTCTTGTGACCACATTTTCTCATTTGCACATTTGTTAATGAGCGGCTGTTTATTTTAATTGTTACTTGGGTCTTTTCTTTTCCGTACGTCTGCTGCTCATCAATTTCACCTTTTAAACCATAACAGTCCTCCTCTTCGTCTCCTAGCCAATAAATTGCCATATCCCATAATCCTCTCCAGACAGTTCAGCACTTCATTGCCCACTCACACTGCCCTCAAATTTTGTCACATAATTCTGTAAGAGAGCTTTAATTTAGCTCACGCTGTTGAGGACTTACGCGATGAATCTTATTTTTAATGTAATGGCCTTGTTATGTTTTTGGCCTAAGAGTAATTGGAACTGCCAGAGTTAGTTTTCTGCTTATATTCACCTGAGGGGGCGATATGACTGAAAACATCACCTTGGGCGGTCGGGTACGATGACACCAATAACTGTAAACTGTGCAGCTGTCACAATGACTGGCAATGCATCAGTGAAACTGCTGCACCCATTGTACAATCTGAATGGAGGTTTATAACTTTGGCGGAATTTTTAATAAGCCAATATATTTGTGGAAAGGTTTGATTTAACACTAAAATATTGAAAGCGCGACTCCAGGAAGCAACATTTTTTATACAAGGTTGTATTAAATCACAAAGGTTCTTCCAACTCACTCAAAAGCGACCTGTCATATTACTAGAAATCAAATGTATAGGGCATGGTGACTACATGAATCTATGAAAGCTAAAAAGCAGTGTGCTTTTAGAGGATTTACTGTTTGTTTGCAAATAAATATCAATCGTTAATGCAGTCCATGCCTCACAACGTAAGATTTGGGATTTATCCAACATAATTGGGCTTTCTAAAATTCCAGTGCCCTATACTGCTCCTCCTTTTAATACTTCTTAACAATTGGACTGCTAATTTGATATTTTTATATATTTTTGAACAGGGCTTACACTGGTTTAAAACTCTAAATGCACAACAACAGTATAGACTAAGTGACGACAAACCATTGCATCTGTCAAAAGTTTGGTCATGCATGTCTAAACTGCATGCGTGCAACAGTTACCGTTATGTTTAAAGATCCATGCCTCAATGCATCTTTCCAATTTTATGAAACACCCCCAAAGCTTAATGTTTAACTCTCTTAGTAAATAGCAGACACTGTGTATTAATTACATTGTCTATCCCTGTACAGAGGTTAAGCTTTATTAAAGTGGGTGTAATCCTGTTAGTCATGCGAATATCCTAAAGGTTACTAGTTCACGTTTCTCCGCATTAAGATAATATGACAATCCAAAACATTAGTCACTAAAATAACTAGCCTGTTTTTTTGTGCATTTAAACACATTAGGCAGACATAGTCATGTTTTGTTTTTCTGTGGGCACTTTCCAATGAATTCAATGTTTTTTATGCTTTGACCCTAAACCAAACTCTACCAGAAAAGTTTTTACATTTTTACACTTTCATTAAGCCATAATTTATTATGTTCATTAAGTTGCTTCCCTCACTGAAGTTGTTATCTATTCCAATGTAGGTGAATTCAGGTTTTACTATCCCTGTGGGGACATTTGTTCCCCTCAGTATAGGCAAAGCCTGACACACACACACTTTTCCTTAGATATGTATATTTTTTTCCAATTGAGGACATGCCCAAAGGGAGGTTTTGTCACATTTACCACACTTTGGGGAACAATTTATTCACAAACTATGGCTACGTACAAGCACACAGGACACAACGATATAGTTAACAAAAGTTAAACACACACAGACTGCTTAAAATAATTGTGACCCTGGACTGCGAAAACTGTCTATTTGTAGCAATGGCCAACAACATACTGTGTCAAAATGATCAATTTTTCTTTTACACCAAAAATAATTAGGATAGTAAAAATCATGTTCCATGAAAATATTTAACAAATTTCCTACTGTAAATATATCAAAGCTTAATTTTAATAAGTATATATAATATATAATATATAATGACTACATTTGGACAAATTTGAAGGCGAGTTCAGATTTTTAAGTAATTGTATCTCAGCCAAATATTGTCCTACCCAAACAAACCATACATCAATGAAAAAATATATAATAAAATATCAAAGATCTTAAAAAAGGACAAAAAATGGACACTTACGCCTATAAATAACTCCTTTAAAACTTCATATAGACCAATATAAAGTGCTAAGTACTGGCAAAATACTGGGCCTCTTTGTTGCATCCTTCCTAATCTTGGATGCTTTAGAAGATCATTTATTTTCTTCAATGTGCAAATGTTCACGTCATTTTAAGCATTTATTTCAATTTGATTTTAATTTTCTCAGTTTTCCTATCTGTTTTATCAAGTTCAGAAACTAATCTTCTTATTCAGCAGGCTAATTAAACTCAAAGTGGCTGAAAAAGTGCAATGCACAGCAGGTTGTGACCACTTGAATTTAATTAAAGAAAGTAATGCAGCACTTCAAATTTTGTTTTTAGTTATAGTTGAAACAGTTTACAGTTTGTGCACCAAAACTAAAATAAAGGCACACTAACAATTTCACTAATTTTTAAGTTAACCAAGCCATTTTACCCTATAATATAAATCTTTAAAAGACCAGCTGACAAGCGTCATGAGCCGACATGCTAAATACTTGACAGTCCTGATGCACTTTTCGCGCGGGACACAGGAACATGACAGCATGATAAATGCACAACCATCACCGCCTACCTGAGGAAGAGCGTCTCTCCTTGTCTGATGGTGATATTGTCCATCTGTTTGTTATCGGATTGGGATTCTCCCTGACTGCGGACAGGCAGACCTGCAGGGAGAAGGAACAACAGTCTGAGACTCATCACCACACACCTCCTCCAGGACACCGCGCAGCATCCACACACAACCATCTTCATCTGCGGAGTTCACGGAGTGGAAATCCGTTCACGGTAGTCCAAAAAACAAACGCGTTAGTTAGCCATTACAGTTCATCTGTTAATCCAGATTTCCTCCCCAGGTAGACAACAAAATCCCTCGCGTACTTAGTACAGAGCGCTTATCGATGACCGCGCCGTGCCGTCGCCATGGAAATGGGGGGTGAAATAAAATAACGTATGAATGAAATGTACACTTGAGTGGTGCCCTCAATCTTTCTGCTTTCTCAGGTCCTATCGCCTCTAATATCCTCAAAATCCACCCTTTCCCCTCACTGACACGCTGTCTCAAACTTTAAGAAGTGGAGGCAAGAGAGCCGAGAGCGCATGAACCTGCCAAAATGTAATTCCAGCAGCGCGTGAATGGATGTGGAGGGTGTTTGTGGTTCCTCAGTGCGGTACAGTGTGAGTATACACAGTCTTCTCAAAAAAAAAAGTCTCCCTCCAGTGGGACCGTTGCTCGGTTTTCTTTTTGAGCCCGCTTACCGTGCATATGGACTGTAAAACAAGTTGGAAAAAGCGCGCTGTTGTCATGGCAGCAGTACATCGCCAAAAACAGCGCGCAAATCAGCGGCTATTGTACGGAGTAATGCAATGCGTGAGCGACATTCATTGATTGCCTTGAGGTTGCAGCCCCTGCTATTCAACACGACTGTTCAAGGAGCACTCGAGAGAGAAAATTGAGCTTTGTTGCACAAAATCACAAATCAAATAACCCGCATTTCTGGGAACTGAAAACAATGATGTCTAGACATTAGGATGACAGGAAAATTGAAGTACAAAATTAAGGGCGTCGCGCACCAACTTTTTAAGAAACTGTTTTGAAAATGCAAACTGGGTGATTTACCTACATCTCTTCGGTGTTATTTTATGGTTAAGAAGATACACATGTTTAAAAGTAGGATATCTAATAACCAAAAATATAAAAAAGGAAATCCATGCGAAATACCGATTTAATAAATAAATGCAACCTTGTGTGTGTGTCTATATATATAAAACTTTTGCCTAGCAGAGTACTTTCAAACAAGCCAATGTGTGATTTCTGAGAATTTTAACGAAAACCCTTCAATAATAATGCAACATAATTTTACAATATAAAGATCTTTTTAGAAGTTGTTTTAAAAGCATTTGAACTGGCTTAATTTTTCTATACAAAATCAAATGTCCAGTATTTCATAAATGTTCTTAGACACCACCTGCTTCCACTTTCTACCTATAAGCCATAAGTAAACAGTTCATTTAGACAGCAGCGCTTATTTCATAACAAGCTTCACCTCCTGTAGAAGGACGAGAATGCCCAGAGCATTTTAAGAGGAGCAATTCAGGAAACACAACATGTTCTCTCTCAGACAGACTCTCTCTCTCTCTGCAAATGTGCCAATGTGTCGTCATAGATCATTCTAGAGATCCAGAATCAATGTGACAGTGGCCTAAACAACTGCACACAGTCACTTTCTAAGCAGAAATGAGGAAATCACACAGAAGACTCTTCTTTCATAAAGATTTCCTATTAAGTGGTGAGTGAAGCAGACGGTGTACAGAAGCCCATATCTATCTATGTCTGTCTGTCTGTCTGTCTGTCATCATCTGACTTGTTTAGTATGTACCTTGCAGACTAATTTACTCTGTGCTCCAGATGGTCTGCTTTTTCCTTTAAGATTTAAGTTTTCCCACCAGGGGCTTGTGATAATGAGGTCTCACTGCAGAACTTCAGGAAGATCATATGTAACTTTATCTGTGCCATGAGATGTTAATGTGTATCAACTAATCCAAAGCCTTAACATAAAATGTTAGTGTAGCTTGGTAAAATGTCACCATGCATAAATAAATTTGCAACCAATCATAAAATACTGAACTGTCAGGAAACCTTAATGGAAATGCTTATATTTGCATGGCACAAAAAGTAAATATTTTATTCCTCCCCTTTGGATTTTCTGTGTGGTCTCAGACTTTTGGACCTAATATATCACTGGACTAAGCCATGATATACAGTGTTAGTGAATTTTTAAATAGATTCAATAGAGATCTATTTTTACAGGTACAGTAATGCCACATTAAGCAAAACAAAATGTTTGAACTTCAAATTTGACAGCTATTTCTGCAGACTCCTATCTCCTAGACTCAAAATGAAAGTTAGCAATTCTTTTTGGTTGCTGTCGAGAAGGGAAACATTTGTTCTAGGCATTTTGCTTTCATTTTCAGTAGTGATTGTTATGGGTAGGTACATCCCTCACAATGACTTTTATATCTGGATCATGATGGATTTAAATGAACTATGATTTTGCCATCTTTGTTACATCTTTTTTTGTTTACCCCATAAAATTCAATAGGAATTCTGTAGACTACTTCTTCCTAAATGACTGTAATATGCAGACTTGGTGAATAATCAAGGTTGAAAACAGTTGTGTTCTGATACCCCCAACAGTATAGCAAATACATTTTTATATGTATATGTATATATATTAGTGGTGGGCCGTTATCGGCGTTAACGAAAAATATCGCCGTTAATCTATTGACAAAGTTGGGTTGGAGTCTATACGGTGACTTTCACCTTTAGCGCGGATGTAT
>JAUMHQ010000065.1:10433750-10446822 GCA_032361165.1 Enteromius paludinosus | reverse complement strand
GATTGTCTTGACCAGGACCACACCTCTAAATGCATTGAAGCAACTGCCATGTGATTGGTTGATTAGATAATTGCATTAATGAGAAATTGAACAGGTTGTTCCTAATAATTCTTTAGGTGAGTGTATATATGTATATATATATATATATATATATATATAAATCACTGAAAATAGAAGAGAGACTCTTTAAATAAGCAATTAATAATGTTGGCTTCAGAATATGGTAAATCACATTGAGGGTTTTAAGACAGCACACATACTGTACACAGAGACACATGTACGGACACAAAGACTGGGGGTGTAACTGATCCTTCAGAAAAGCCATTCCAATAAACCCTCTTCAGAGGCTATGATTAAATCGCCTTCAAATCTCATCACTCTTTACAAAATGTTTAATTTCTGAAAGCCTCCGGGTCATGAGCTTTAGCATAAACACAACTTATGTTTCTTTAAATAATCAACCCATAACACACACATCAAAATATTTAAATAAATGAGTGACACTTTAGATTTGCATTAATTTGCTTGATGGTGTTTTATATTTGTTTAGCATATTTCCATTAAAACAAGAGGCATGAAAATTAAACCTAATTCCTCCTCTGGGGACGGCAAAGTCAGAAGCCCGTCCCTGCACAGAATTACTGATGCTCGTATTATCTGTCCAAGGACATGTGGAGCCGCAGAGGTTAACCTTGAATTGGTGGCACATCTGGTGGTTGAACATGTTGCAAGAAATGACTTTTTATAGTCAGAAAATGAAAAAGATCTTATAAATGGCATGAGCAGCCAATTAACAATGCCTACATGCAAGCTTGTTTTCCAGGCTGGTGGATAAAGGAGACCGGTATGTACAAAGTTGACTGTTACTGTTGAATTCATTCATCTTGTCTGTTTTTCCTGAGTGACAGGCACAGTACAAAAACACAGATCTTTTCCTTTGTGGTGTGTTTGTTGTTTGGGTGAGTATGTGCAGAATTAAAATAAAATGTCAGAGTGATAGTTTGACCAGAGAGCAATTCCTCAGCTTCTTATTAAGGAATGCAAGTGTAACAAATGAAAGAAATTGTTTACCCAAAACATTTACTTCTATACTCCAATAATATTGTAATTATAGATTATTGCTATGCTATCGCTGATACCTGATAAATTCCAGATACTATAATTTTATACTGTTTGTCCAGAATAATAATAATAATAATAATAAAAAACTTTTACATTTAAAGGTATAGCTCACCCAAAAATGAAAATTAACTGCAAATTGACTTACTCTGTCTTGTTTGTTTCTTCAGCAGAAAGGTTTTGAAGACAGCGTTATACAGTATCACATATGAATCCTCTGCAGTGAATGGGTGCCATCACAATGAGAGTTCTCTCCTGCTTTAGGTCATTTATCCCCAGAAAAAGTAATATTATTTTAATTCTAAGCAATTGTTTTAACTTAAAAAAGGATTCATTATGATGTTTTTACCAGCCCCCTTTGACTCTGACGGCACCCATTCACTGCAAGAGGGTGCACTGATGAGCAAGAAACAAACTCTTCCACACCTTGGATGAGTTGAGTAAGTAAAATATGCACATTTTAATTTTTGGTTGATCTATTCCTTTAACAGTATTATTAAATTATTATAATTTTCTTAATTACTTTTAAGTAAACATTAGATGTTGCGGATACTAGTGCATACACAATTAAATATACAATCTTGGCAAGTACCTATAATAATAATAGCAATAAAACTCAAATATTAGCTGATAACTGATATTCTACCAATATTGTGCATCCCTATTTAAAGTACCAAAATGCTGCATACAACATTTGCACTACATTACAAATCATCTGTAGTCAAACAACAGCTTTGCAGGAGGATCTGCAACACTGCACTTGCATAGTCACAAATCAACCATCACAGCAAACTTTGTCATCTAAAACTACTTTAGCTTTGGTAAATGAACAATTCCTTTAATTTGTAATTAAAATGAAATCTATTTGTTGTGTTGCATACTTAAGAACAAATACTTGAAAACATATTCAACTTGCAAATTAAGAAGCAAATGAGCTCTGGAACTAATCAATAAATCTAAATCAGCAATTAGTGAAACTCATTAAAGCAGCTTTATTTACAGCCAATGTGCTGACTATTGAAACGCACCGGCCATGAAGATCTAATATGTGTAACGACAAAATTACACCTTCAATAATGGGAAAAAGGCTCAAAATTTCATGCTCCAGCTGCACTTTTATCTGCCAGAAAATAAAGAGTATTTGGGCTCTGTATTGAACCGAGGGGTTGGACTGTGCGGTCGTGCTCCAGTGCGTTTGGCTGATAAGAGCAGGTTCAGACCCACAGAACATCGGACCCGCCTGTGGATTGATCGAACTGGAGACGCTGTGATGATCTACAGCCTCATTAGTCTTTGGAGGTATTCTGGCTTCTAGTCACACACACACAGACACACAAACAGTGTCATAGATACAAGGGCTGCCACACATAATGTCTCTCTGTTTCACACACACAGAATCACACAAAGCTGTCAGACAAGGTGGTGATATCTGTTCCCTGTCTGTTTAAATCCACATTTGTGTTTACCTCTCTCTAGCTGCATTTAAGGTCAAATTAAGAAAAACTGTGTTATTTAGAGGAATGTTTAGTTCCCTGTCTGTCTGTCACTATGATTTATGTCATGACGACAGACTGGGGTCTTGTTCGTGGCCCTGATTTGCTCTGATTAAGAGAAAACACCAATGAAAATTGTCTATTGGAATTTGCATCCTAAGCCACTCCCCGTCATACAGGTATAAATAGATGACAAATGCAACCAAAGTGGTTCTTAAGTTGGAAAAAGAAAGCAGAGGCTGTTCGTGTGGCGAGACAACGTGATCAGAGTCGCCCTTGTTGACTCAGTGATTCCCCTGGGTGTTCCACATCAAAGAGTGGTTTCTAAAAACGTTAGGCTCGCGTCTTTTAAAAGATGATATCTGGGCGTGTCCTCTTGGGTGCAGTCATTACCTATCCTAAAATGACAACCAAGAGCCTTGTCTTGAGTGTCTGTGCATCCAGCATGCTGAGGCTATGCTCGTGGAGGGCGCATGTGCTCATTGCGAGTTCATACCCCTGTCAGTCCTGCAATCATGCCTCTCCTTCTTCCGGGGGTCTGAGAATCTGCGGCTGCCGCTGGTGGTGATCTAAGGTTCATGGTGAGAGCTTCTCCATCAAGCAACCCCTCACGGACCTCGCACCCCTCCCGCAACGACCATCCCGTACGGCTCCCGATGCATACATCACGATACATTGAGTGGCCGGTCAAGCACGATCTTATCATGAGGTTCCTGAGGGGCGCTAGGAGGTTAAACCCCCCCTAGGTCGCCCCTGGTACCTTCCTGGGATCTCTCTGTTGTCCTGGCTAGCCTTCAGAGGGGTTCCTTTGAGCTGCTTGAGTCAGTTGAGCTTAAATTCCTGTCTGTTAAAACAGTGCTCCTGACCGCACGCTCACTTACTGAAAGAGGGTCGGGGACCACCAAGCATCTTCAGTAAGTCGGTACTCTCACGTTGTCTTGAGACCCCAGCCTGGATACGTGCCTGAGGTTCCCACCGCACTTTTCCGTGATAAGGTGGTGAACCTGCAAGCACTGCCCTCAGAGAAGGCGGATCCAGCCTTGGTCCTGTGTCCCGTGAGAGCCCTGCGCTTATACATGGACCACACACTGTCCGTTACGGAGGTCAGCAGAAAGGGAAGGCTGTCTCCAAGCAGAGGTTGGCCTACTGGATAGTGGAAGCCATCGCTTTGGCGTGAGGGCACACCCCACCAGGAGTGTTGCCCCCTCCCATGCGTTGGCGTGCAGTGCCTCTCTGACAGACATTTGTAGGCTGCAGGCTGGGCGACACAGAATATTTTTGCGCGTTACTAAAGTCTCCATGTTGAGCCGGTGTCTTCCCTGTCTGTTGCAGAACAGGGAACAGGTGTTTTGCTTGCTGCACCATTCCCCCTCACACGGGGATGCAAGCTCCTTTTCTCCCAGTCAAGTTCCCTGTCCATGAACCCTGGTCGAGCATCCTCCAGCACCCTCAGCAGTCAGACTCGGCAGAGCTGTTTGACGCCAAGCCCAGTACCGGTGTTAGCTTTGTCTGACTCCGGTCAGCCCCTGTACTGGGCTAGGTGTCCACATGGCTGATTCCCAGAGGGTGATGCCCTGTATGAATTCTTCCAAGATAAGGTTTCCCTGCGGGTGAACTTTCCACATGTCACCTCCCTTCTCCTGAAGGACCACTTCCCCTTCGTTCTGCCAAACAATTAGGAAGATTTGAAGCAATCTTCATGAAGGTTGAAATCCCTTCTCTATGTCAGGAACAATAGCTTGGCTTCTCCAGTAGCGATGTACTCACCGTTGGTCCCTGGGAGTGCCAAGGTAAGCTAATTTGCGCTGGGAAGTTGGGAAGGTTACGACCTTGCATAGCATTTGTTGCCACACAGTTGCTTGCCAGTCTGTCGTCACGACAGAACTCGTAGTGACTGACAGACAGGGAACGTCTCTGTTACATAGGTAACCCTCATTCCCTGATGGAGGGAAAGGAGACGTTATGTCCCCTTACCACAACCTTGAACCATCGCTGGGGCCCAGGGACTAGTTCTCGGCTTCTCAGCAAAACCTGATGAGTGGTTGCACCTGTCGCCTATTTCTACCCATGTAACAGGGATTGGCTTAGGATGCAAATTCCACTAGCAAATTTTCATTGGTGTTTTCTCTTAATCAGAGCAAATCAGGGCTCAGAACAAGACCCCAGTCTGTCGTCATGACATAACTTTTCCATTCCTTCCATCAGGGAACGAGGGTTACTTATGTAACCGAGAGGTGCTTCTGTGTTAAATGCGGCTCATAGTACTTTGACAGAGACTAGCATAAGTATAACAAACAAGACAT
The DNA here is from genome assembly GCA_032361165.1 of Enteromius paludinosus. Classification (NCBI taxonomy): domain Eukaryota; kingdom Metazoa; phylum Chordata; class Actinopteri; order Cypriniformes; family Cyprinidae; genus Enteromius; species Enteromius paludinosus. Next base: position 10,441,907 of record JAUMHQ010000065.1, on the reverse strand, counting down.
GAGATTAGAACAGCTATTCTTAGTTTACCCTATATATTGCATATTTATTGAAAACATGAAATTAATTACTTGAAAAATATATCAACTTATCTATGCATGTCATTTTAAAGGGATCAACATTTTGTTTTATAATCGGTTACATGTTTAATACATAACCAAGGTCACATGGAGGAAAAATATCTACCAATAATATTACAGCATGCTTGAAATTTATAAACTCATAAATTTAGTTATATTGATTTACTTAGAAAACATCTGTTAATACTAATAGTTTGGTGGTTTAACTTTATTTCTATTATTTATATCTATTATTAAAACACTAGTGATTAACATCTTTTAGATGTTATTTAAATGGATTATCCATTATATCCTTTGCATATATAACTTATAAAATAGAAAAACATTTTCAAAACGAGTAGTATTTCTGTTTTGTTTTTCAGTAAAATATTCTCAAATGAAGATGCATGTACTTAAGAAGCAAAATTATGTAAGCCATAAAACAAATAATTTTACGCTTAAAATAACAAATATCTGGCAACGGGAAGAAAAAGAAAACTTGTTTTTCCTTCAAATTAAGTTTATTTTTCTTATCCCATTGCCAGATTTTTCTTGTTTTAAGTATGAACTTATTTAATCATTTAATTAAATCCTTTTATCCTTTTATTTATTTTATTTATATATATTTATTATATTTTTTTAGACTGCTTAGATATTTGCACTGTAAAAAATTCATTTTTGCAGTAAAGAAGAGATCTAAAAAAAAAATGAAGTGCAAATCCGTTTATCATAAACAAATACATTATGAACCAATAAACTGCATAAAAATTAAAAAAAAGGTTTTGCAATTAATATTCTAAACTAAGATTACTATTATGGTTTCCATTACTAACTAATCATGAACATCTTGTCTTTTTGCAGTGGTTGAGCATTGTAACCAATCACAGAAAGTCTTTAGGCCAATAGTTCACAAAAAAAAAACGTCCTAACAAGTGAGTTTTAAGCAGTCTGCACCACAACAGATGCTTGTTTTATGCATCACTTATGTTTGCGGTAGAAATTGAGCGCTGAAGAAACATCACCAGACACTAAAAACAAGAAGAAGAAAAAAAGCATTGGCAGTAATTTTGAGTTCTTTGTTAGATATGCCACTCACATGCAATGTAGACGGGGGTAACACTCAATATAACACTGCGCATGAGTGATGTGACAAACTACAACACTCCCGTTATAATCAACAAAGCATAGAGACCGTAAATAAGATTTATTGTACAGTGAGTTTTGTTGAATATAACGGCAATGCAGAACTCTGCTTGGACAGACAGTGAGCTCCTGCTGAGAAGCACAAGCATCAGTGTGAACTTCAGTGACTGGCAGTTTCAGTTATTATAATGGGAACATTTTAGTATTGTGCCATAGCTCACTTTCTGTGTATAATTTATTCAAGATCTGAATAACAGTTTTTCAAGCTGCAAAGCGCAACTGCTGTCTTTTTCACCCAAGTCAAAGCGCTTCCACGAGTCTGAAGCCTTTTTTCACTCACTTTTGGCTGACATGACAGTAATCCGCTGTCAATAACTGCTGTTAATTAGGGAATCAAAACTCCTAGGCCTATATTTTTTTTACTGAATAATCTTTTATTCAAAAAATGTGTCATATTATGGAAGCTCATGTGAAAAAGAGAATGTATTACTTGACCCGACTGATAAAGCATGTTATAAATCCCATGTACAAGTGTCCATCACATGCCTTTGGACATCGTGTTTCTCTCCTTGTACTCCAAACCTACTCAAATCACTGTGTTATTCTCCACCTGACCCCATCGCCCGCTTTCAGCTGGACACAGTAAAGATGTGTGGGAGGCATTTGAAGCATTTCACTGCTCAAGTGTAAAGAGGGGCAAAAGGGCAATCTCTCAAAGGTGACATGAACTGAAGCCAGAGAAAGCTCCCCACTTTACCAGCTCACCTCTGGACCTCCATCTGGAGTCCCCTCTCTCTCTCTCTCTCGCTGCTGATCGGTATAATCTGGTGTTTAACAGAGACTTAGATTTCATTGTGCTCGTCACACAAAGCTATTGTATCAAACGTGACCTGTTCACACACCATAACTGTATTGATAAAATATGCGTATTTGCTCATAAATAAAACTGATAACCAAACAATCTTTGGCCTTTGACACAATGACGCAAAAAACTAAAGGTCAGAAGTTGCAGAGAAACATGTTTATACTGTAAGTAAAAAATAAGTTTATTATTTATTAACTAAACCAAATCCAAACAATAAATTCAAATTCAATGCTCCTTAATGTGGTGTGATAGATGAAGTAGGCAGGCAATATGCTAATTTTTAACTTTGCCATCAACATGAAACATCTTGGGCCTCGTTTTGAAAACAACTCATTTCAATGATTCAGAATCAGCAACTGTATCTTTTAAGAGACAACTTTATGCACAGTGCACTTTCAGATTTAAAACTGTGCAGGATGTTTTCATTCACTAAGAGCTCATTTTCAAAAGTCCATAGTAGAGGCATTTTAATGGTGACCTACTGTACCAAGAGACAGCAGATGAATATTAGCCCTTGGCTAAATCTGGCATAATGCATTAAATGGAAACATTTATGTTTATTACTGTACAGTACATGGCGCCTTCCAATAAAATATAATAATAAATAAAAACCGTTCATTTAAAAACCCTTTTCATTCAGTGCATAAAACATTTCAGAATGAGGCTTATGAGTTTTATGGATTAGCTTTGGTTATTTAACAAAAACTAAAGAAATAATGAAGGACATTTGCGGTTTAAGTATTTACTGTGCTATAGTAACTTTTTTTTTTTTTTATAAATTGGCTTCAAATTAATAACATCCTTGGCGAATATGAGTTCTTTTTTGAAGACAACCTCTGAAAGGTAAAACTTGTGAGCACTACCAATTATACATAGCTGGTTGTGAGATATTTCACTTAATTGGTTATTTTCATCAACATCAAGCCAGAATGCGGATGTGTAATTAGTTCTCTATAAAAAGGGTCGTTGCTACAGTGCATCAATTAACCTTCCCTATCATCTCACAGAATAGATAACATTTCTCACATTCACTCCTACTGAATAGGCCGCAGCGCACAATTAATCTGTGCTCGCTGCATTCGTTAGCACCGAAATCCGCCATTGTGCACATCTGCCAGACACGTTTGATGTCATATCAAGTCTGTCAGAGATTCTGCGGATCATCCGCGGTCGCCAGCTGCCCTGCGGCGTGTGTCCTTCTGTGAAGTCCGACCAGAAGGAAGAGAACCGAGCGGTGGCTTTACACGGAGAATCCATACAGCACAGAGCTCAAGCTGCTAGAACGAGATAGAGGGACTGAGAGAGAGATAGAGAGAGCGAGCAAGCGATCTGATGCTGTGGAGAGAGACTCCAGCTTTTGCACTGCATGTCCAATTGCAGCTGAGTGCTGTCAACTCCACTATTCAGCGCGAGCGGCAGCCATTCTCTCCCAAACACACATTACTGTCTCAACTCACATCAAAGAACAGAGCCCGATGGGAGGAAAATGTGTGATGACAGATGACAACTTTACAATACACTCTGCCATTAGCATGGCCTCCTCAGGCCAACCGCTATGCAATTGAGCATTTGCATTGAAAAGTGCAGCGTTTGTAAGGCTGTCATAAACTACGCACTGGAAAAAATGTTCTTTTTCACCCTGCTCCCTGGAAAATAAATAGAGCAGGTTTTGTGTACATACATTACACAGTACAAAAGACCTGCAGAGCTTTGCTTCCATGCAAAATCGAAACCATCGCATCTAGTGACAAGCTAAAACAAACAGGCCAAAAAGACTCAATATGGAGTCAACAATTTTAGAGATATTTTTTTCTGCTACTATCATAACGTTTCTATCATAGTTTATATATAGTAGTTGGTATGTAATTGACATATACATATATATTAATACATACAGTATATATATATATATATATATATATATATACATACATACCTTATACATACACATTTTCTGTGATTTATATATTAGTTTTAATACGTTTTTATATAATTTGCGATAATCATATAACATGTTTTAAAGCAACAGATCACCCAAATTCGAACCTTTATACAAGTTTTTCTCCATTTCTGAGAGATTTTTTATTCTTCTTTTCTATCATTATTATAGTTTATATATTGGGTATTTATATACACTATAATAGTGACATAATTATTTAAATAGATAAAAAAAGAGCTTTCCATTGATGTATAGTTTGTTAGGATCTGACAATATTTTTGGTCAAAATACAACTATTTGAAAATCTGGAATTTGAGGGTGCAAAAAAAAAAAAATCTAAATACTGAGAAAAATCACCTTTAAAGTTGTCCAAATAAAGTTCTTAGCAATGCACATTACTAATCAAAAAATTAGGTTTTAATATATTTATGCCTGGAAATTTACAAAATATCTTCAGGGAACATGATCTTTACTTCTCATCCTGGTCCAGAGTCACAAATGTAGATGTTGGTTGGTCAAATATCATACATTTTCATTTCATTAAAAAAGCATGCAAAAACTACATATTTGGAATGACATGTGGATTTCAAATGACTTGAGCATGAGTACAGACATTGTGGTGAACTATTCCTTTAAAAATAAAAGTCATTTTTACTTTTCAAATTAGCTTCAGGCAGTGGTAAAATGGTAATCTTCAAAATAATGATCCACAGGTTCTTCACTCTCCATCTTTATCACAGCACTGAGGACAAAATGAAAAAAAAAAAAAAGGAAAAAAGGAAAAAAGAAAAATAACTGCACACTCAGTATGCTAAAAGCGCTCTCTTTCCCACATCCTTGACCTACTTCATATTTTTCTTTTTCCTTGCTGCTTCTCTTAGTGAGCTGGGTCAGATGATGTTCAATTAAAAAAAAGTGCAGGCCGGGGCAATTCTGAAGCAATAAATCTGCAAAACAAAGTCAATCCAAGGTGAAGACCAGAACAGCGAATTATACATCACTTCTGGACTTATGGCAAATCTAGAAATCTACCATAAATCTGTCTGTTGCCCTAAGTCAATAAGCAGCCTTGCTCACTCAATGCCAGAAGGGCTTAATCATTTCTAAAAATATTTGTCATGAAGCATTAATTTCTCACTGGATTTTCTCTGTAAGTCTCTCATTAGTAAGAGGGATTCCTCACAGTCACGACAACAGAGGCAGGCGGCCGTGTGCTTTACAGTCATATGAATAGTTGACTACCTGTCTGAATTCATAATAAAGAGGCTTTGAATTGATCAAAGTCAGGCTTTCAAGTGGTATTAAAGGTAAGACAGGCCAGTAATACAGACCAAAGCTTTTGCTCAAAGCGCCACATGACAGAGCAAAATGTGTACTTGAATTGAAAGCCAAATAATCTCAGTGGGAAAACTGGTATTTTTTGTGTGTATTTATTTCTTGTTAAAATTCCAGTTTAATAAGCAGTCAACTATTTGTATAATTATTTCTTAAAAAAAAAAAAAAATTAAGATACATAAGACTTTATAACTGATGGTCTCGAGTCATGTATTCTCAACCTCATATATCACACCAATGGAATGCCGGCTTAACATCTGATGCAAATGGCACACTTATCTGGAAACACTTAAAGAGGTTTGAAGTCATCGTCGGATTGGTTGAATTATAAAGGATTTCCGGGATACGTGAGTTTTGCGTTCTTTAATGTTTTGTCTGGAAGCAAAGATGCCGTGATGCCAAACTCCCTCAAGAAAGATGAAAGCCATCGTGTTCAAACTATGACGACGAGCGATTATAAGGATCAACTGAATGCTGAATTTTCAAATGTATGTGAAATATTAAAGTGCCCCTATTATGCCTTCTCAAATATGATCTTTCATGCAGTGTGTCATGTAGCTGTGAACATAAACTATCTGCAAAGTTGCACGATAAATGAAGTTTTTGTCTATAAAAAAAAAAAAAAAAAAAAGAGTTGGATCACATTCGCCTAAACGAGTCGTCAGCAATTCAAATCTTTTTCTGTCACGCCCACATGTCATGAAGTAACATATTTGCATAATGTCCGCCCATGTTCTATGTCGCGAACAACTTGCCCGCCCACGAACAGTACAATTTCCTCGTTTCATTTTCCAACACACGCTGTAGCGGTTGACCAATCATATAGGACTACAGCAGTGAGGGCTCACGGAAACGAGGGGTTAAGGAAAACAATTTTTCGAACTGATTCACACGAGTCGTTTACGAATAATCTAGAAATGGGGTCAAATTAAATCTATTTTTGAAGAAAACTACAGTGTTTTTTGACCTTGCATACATGTAAAAAATATTACCGCATAGAATCTTTAAAGGTCTCATATTGCCAAATCTGAAATTCTCTGACTTTTTTCATGATAAGTAAGGTCTAGGGACTATGTAACTACCATATAAGTTTCAAAATGTTCAATCCACAGTAAAATGCACACAGCCTGCATAAAGTAGCTGTGATTTTTCACAAGCTGTTGTGACTTCCGTAAAATGTGACGTCCGATCTACTCAGTCACTGCCTTCAGTCATCACCCAAGCACCGTCCCACCGTCCTTTCACCAACCTTCAGATGAGGCAAACTGGCAATGAGCTAGAGTCCAGGTGAGGTGCAAACACAGTCCAAACAGCAAGGCAAAGGATCCTTGAGGAGCAAGTAAAATAATGCTAAATTTCTCCCAATGTTCTAATGAAAAAGCTAACTCTCCAACTTGATTGGCCTGAGGGTAAATACATTTTTAGTAAATTTTCATTTTTGGGTGAAACCATTCCTTTGAAGAACATTTCTGGGTTCTGTGAATCAAGAACATTTTCTGCTTTTTAAGTATTTTTTTTTCCCACTGTACAGTATGACTAACCTAAGTTCACTGTAAAGTCCATGCTGACTAACAGAAAACGTTACCAAGATGATGACACATCAGTGTGTTTCATCTGTGCTTTTAAGAAGATCGAATGGGAGAATAAAGTCAGGCAAGGACAAAAGTACATTCTGACCTCATCTGAAATCAAAAAGAGATGTGCAGAGTGAGTCCATGTGCACTCTCAGACAGTCGTGAGTGATAGCTAGGCCATTCAGTGACAAGCTGTTTAATCAATGCCTTTTAAACCGCTGCCACCTCATCACTTACAAAGCAGGAGTCCACATGTGTCAAGTGCATCGTGAGGACTCAAGGACTCGGATTGTCTTAAGCAGCGACTGCACTTGACCACATCCTCCACAGCCAAGAAAACCTAGAATTAACATGTGGCATGATAAAACTGTCACACAAAGTGGCAAGCAGTCAAGGTGATTTGAGATTCTCTCACAACAACGGTGACCTTGAGGGCAATTCACCTTGTGAGAAGGTGAAGAACATATTGGCCAGTTTCTTATAGTAGTCTGCTGGGACTGAGGCCTCAATAACTGCCTGCCTTAGGGAAGAGAGGTGGCAATTAACATACTTGTCAGTTATCTTATTCATGCGAGGAACCCAATTATACACATACTCCAAAGTAGGGCATAGATTCAAACTGGAGTTTTCCTGTAAACAGTCCTAAATAGCTTGATAACATCATACAGCACAAGCAAATAGATGTATTGTGGTATCGTGCTAGTGTAGACCTTTAACCTCAGACAAAAAGACTCAATTCCGATCCGATTTACGGATCTTCAAAATAATGAATGAATGAATGAATGTCCACTATCCACCTGCATTAGCAAGCTTGGAAGAACCAGGATACATTTTTTTTTAAACTCCGACTGTGTTCGTCTGAAAGAAAATAAGTCATATTCATCTAGGATGGCTTGGGGGAGAGTAGTTTATGGCATAATTAACATTTTTGGGTGAACTATTCCTTTATGTATACTTACTAAAAAATACTTGAAGTATACTTCTTTTTGGTAAGGTATATGAACAAACCACACGCACAAAAGATGATATTTTGAAAAGTGTTGACAACAAGTTTCAGTTCCAACTGACCTCCAATTTTATGGGAATTGGAACTGAAGAAGAAAATAAGTCATACAGGTTTGAAACAACATAAGGGTGAAAATAAATGATGGATTGTTGGAATATGCCTTAAGGAAAGGAAGTGACAAGTGGCCAGGTATGGTTTCCCATACTAGGAATTAGTGCTCTGCATTTAACCCACCCAA
>JAUMHQ010000065.1:10412581-10422838 GCA_032361165.1 Enteromius paludinosus | reverse complement strand
TATTTTTTTTTTTTTTTTTTTTTTTAAGTATCATTCACATTCAACACTTAAATCCTGTAATAGGAGAGCAGTTATATGCATAAATTAATTAAGCTAATTTACCTAAACTTATTTTTAGTTTTAGTTTTTTCTTTATAGTTCCTTTAAGTTATATGCAATTATATAACGGGAAGGGAAGATATAAGATATAAAACAAGCAATCAATCAATGACATACTGTCCTTATGAGTAATATTGCACAATTTGACTGAGGACAAAGTAAACATTGGTATTAATATTATTATTAAGTTATTACAAAGGGAAATTATTAATAATTATAAGCATAATTTTATAATTATAATTATACAGGCATACATTTATGCATTTACACTGTATTATTATTTAAGCATACATATATTATAAAAGGAATTTGTTAAATTTGCAGCAACAAACAAGAGAAAATATATAATAGCTGCATAAATGACAGTCATGAGAATCATCAGATTCATACGGCCTAAAAAAGAACTAATGTATATAAAGATGGGGTGCAGATATATTTTTATTTACGGTGTCGATATGGTTCGACTCTAATTCAAAAGACCTTACTAAAAACGACATTTCCTATCACACCTCAATGTTTAACATAACTCTGCATAATCAACTCCTTCATAAGTCCCCAGTCCTCCTATTTCCTAATTTGTCGTCCTCTTTCTATCTGACTTTCTATCTCACCTCTAAAGGGCATATACATATTTGCATTGATCCTGTGACAGAATGATGCATGTGTCATTAAGGGAAGGAAGAAGAGCAAGAATTCCCATTAAATCTCCAAGTTCCGGTTGACTTTTAGCACACGGTGCTGATAACAGCAGACACGCAGGGAAAGTCTATACCGTACCATTAACCTTACCCTCAACCTTCACTGAACAGCGCATACCAATGCTGTTGCTTAGATACAACAGCGCATTTGCAAAAGCTCCATGAAATTTATTTAATTTGCAGCGACACTGGTTTCCAGAAATCAACCAAGGGTTTCAGCACAACACTGTCCAAATACAGAAGACAGAGGTCTCTGGATTGATAGTACATGTTTCTACACTGTAATGGGAATAGTAATGCTAATGAAGCATTGTTGTTCAGTGTGGCAGCACAAAAGGTCAAAGGTTTAGAATGGGAAAACTGATACTGGCAAAGTTTACAAGAAGGGGTAGGATTTACCACTTTTAAATTATTATTATTAGGATTTAAATTATCTTTATTTATGGCTAGTCTAGTTATTTAATGGTGATTTAATGGAGTTATTTTCAACAGGAGCATATTTTTATTGACCAACAACATACTTTTAACTGAACTGTAGAAGGTTATGACAATTAAAAAAGTAGTATAATCTAGCATAAACCAAGCTAGAAAAGGATTCTTATCCTGAATTTATATACACAGCTCCAGGTTTTTGCTCTTACATGATGAGAACTGGTAATGACATCACTAACCATGAGATGAAATTAACCACAGAAAGTTGTTTTGTTTTTCAAAAGCATACCGCACATTTATTCCAACCTTGCGCTTAGAGAAAATTCATTATGGAGAGCATGTCTGCAATAAATTCACTGCACTAAATCATTTGAAATGCTTCAAGATACATTTTAATATAGTATCAGTGCCTTGGCTTTACCTCCTTAAATCCATTCAAATTATTCATTGCATATTATTGTGTATACATTTTTGGCTTGCTAAGCGGCTTTGCTCCCTCGGCTTTAAGTGGGACACAAAACAGATCAGGGTTAGTGAAGTCTCTGCTTGCTATCACAATAAGTGTGACTCATGAGGAAGTCATTGTATATAATCCTAACTTCAAAAATTATTTAGAGACACTGTCATAAATGTTTACAGAGAAGCTCTTCATGGTGCTTACAGTATGTGACAGTTATTCTTTTTTCTTTTTGTGTAAATGAAGCAGCTGCTATATTTTCTATAGATCTGGGCTGGAGGTGGAAAAGTTGGTTTATGCAGGAGAATATGCATTACTTGTTGTAGCCAGTCACAAACACAAGAAAGAAATTTGTTGATTATTGTCTTGCACAATTAACTGTTTCTAGAAAATACTTTTAAATGAGAAAAACATCTTAAAATAGAGAAAATAAAAAGCACAGTTTGAAAAATGTGTTTTACGATTTAAATAAAGGAGGCAACCTAAATACTTAAACTATCATTTTTCCCTGCTGACAATATAAAAATACCATACATTAGAAATATAAACACAGTAGTATAAAAAAGTGCACTTTTAATGTTGTGAGGCATCACAGGGAATTAGACACTTAAGATTTGATCGGAACATTGAAACATGAGGAGCCGAATTCCACAAAGAGGCCTCAAGACAACAGGATATTGTAAATCGGCCCATGATACCCTGTTGTAAGCAGATCCAACAGACATTGTCACATAACAACTTGCAACATTAACACAAAAGAATGCATATTGAGAATACCAACTCAGGAAGGAGATTGTCAATATTGGGCAAATAACCAAGATAATGGTCAAAGACACAGGACATCATAATTGTTACATTGGTAAGATAATTAAAGATTTTGTTGGACGGATCTCCATCCCCCAGTTTAGGGCCAGCCTGAAATTCCAGATGAGACCATTAACCCTTTCCTTCACAAAACTGACCCAAAACTGCCTCTTCATGCCTATTCAGGCCTGAAAATACACTACACTTGCGACTCGCTTCTCCTTCAGCCACTGCCCAATCATCGACTCCCAAGACTTCCATGATGACTTACTTCCATCCAATCAGCAACCTCTGGAAACCCCTTTCTGCAGCGAGGAGCACAGAAGGAATCCCCGCAGCATAAAAGTAGTGCAAACCTTGACGAAATCAATGCGAGAGTTAATCTTTTGATTGATGGTTATTTAAATCGATGCACTAGCACCTATTGCTGTGGAATTGGTATTTCATAATTTCATTCTCTTAGACTCACTCTTTCCTTACTTTCTCTGTTCCTGCAACTCGTACGAATATGTGAATGTGTGTTTATGTGTTAGTTTAGTTCATGTGGCTTAGGTTTATCCAATAAAGCCATATTTATAATAAAGAGAAGTATCTTGTGTTTTGTGATACTGTGCTTATTAATAGTGGTTACACTATAATCTGTATTTTAATATCCAGTGCAGAGTTGATACGGCTCGTTCAGTGAATCGCAGACTGACTCAGATCCGCCCTAAAACTGTGATTCTGTGCAAATTCCCTATAGCAGTGGTTTTCAACCTGTGGGCCGGGGGAACAAAAAATTGCACAGTTGATGCATTTCCACTATAATGGTCTTAAACCTTTGCACACCACTTTTTTATATATTAAGTAAAGGGGCAGCAGATAAAAAAAAACCCACTTGAAACTGTGCCACCAGTTGTAAAACTGGTAAAGCAAAAGCTCTGCATTGTGTAGCACTGACTCTACAGCCTTGAAAGAACTTACAGAATGAAAATCCAGGGAGGCAGTTCTGTAAGCAACTGTGATTTATGCCATTATACAACTCTTGATCACAAAGTACAAATTGAAATGTCCCTGAATAAGACGGAGAATGAATAAAGTAGATTTTATCCCAGGGATATTTTACGAGACATATACTAGTCCTATTGTGTAAAGGTCATTTTGTGTACAGAGACATAACTGCACGCTGCTGCTTAAATGTAGTCATTCTTTCTCAGCTCAATCTCAGCCAGACTCTAGAAGCGGCGTTTTATTTGCTTCAAATAAATTGCAACACAGTATCTGATCTGGTCGTGTCCCTGAAGGCTATATCTATGCTAATAGCTAAAATATTGGCTAGCATGTTGTGCTTTCTCAATACACAGGCCGATCAGACATAATGGATTGGGCCGCTCTTTGCCAAATATGAGTGGGCCAACACTCTCAAGGGAAGACTAAAGAATATGTGCTTCTCTCCTAGGACAGCTCCCTGACAATAAACTCAAGTATGCCATTGTAGTTAGTAATTTATATTTTCTAGGCTTATGTAGTGTTATCATGCGTATACAGCATTATATATATATATATATATATACACATATATATACATATATATATATATATATAAATAAACCTTTTAATGAATCTCTTGTTCAAGACCACATTATTTTTGGTTCTGGAGTGTGTCCTTGTCCTTGAAACACACTACCCATCAAAAGGTTGGGATATCTTAAATATCTTAAAATATAAAATAACATTTATAGCAGTCAGTGTGCAATACTTTTGTTCAGGATGCAAGACATGTTGATAATGTTACAGAATTGTATATTTCATTTAAATACTGTTCTTTTGAACTGAATAATTTTATTCTATTTTTTATTTTATTTTTTAACAAAAGAAGGTCCCACCTTGTAATTAGGTGGCCTTAACTATTATGAACTTACACCAAAAACAACTACTATGTACTTGCTGTGTTTATATTGTATTACAAAAAACATGGTATTGTGGAGGGAAATTGGTAAGATTAGGGATTGGGTAGGTGTAAGGGATGGTACATATGTTCTATAATGCAGATGTATTTTCTGTACTAGGGTAATAAAATATACAGACCAGCAGTTGAGAAAAAAAAAAGGTAATGCATTTACCACCACTGGGCAGCAGATGTCGCTATAAAACAACGTTCTAAGTCAGTGCCTTGTATTTGAGTCCTGCATTCAGCATCTCTGTTCTCATCAATAGTGTTAAGCTCAATATGCTCAACACAGAAAGCCATGAATGACAGAGGCAATTGAAGACTGATTGGAATTCTACTTGGTCAGTTGAAGCAATTCTTCTAAATGTCTTAATTGTTTATTAAAAAACAAACAAAAAAACACTCAAAATACCCATAATTCAGTTTATAAAATTATTTAATTAGGGTGCTGAGTGGAACTGAGTCAAATGCCCCCAAACATGAAACTATAATCAATTTCAAAAGTAAAAAAAAGAGGAGCCAAATCTTTCATGTTCTTGCAGAAATATTAAGAACCCTTGAAGCGCAGAAACCCTGACGTTAGCTCATCTGTCTCTCAAAAAGCCCTGAAACTCTGGCAGTCTTCCTTATTCGCTCTGTGCGGTGGCCCGCTCGCAGCACGCTCAAGGAAAGGACAGAACTCGCGGCTGCAAAGCACTTTGTGCACAGCAGTGTGTCACTGCCATGCAGCAGCAGGCTGCCCTCCTCACAGAGAGAGCGATGGAAAATCCATTTATTTATTCTCTTGCTTGTGGCTTCATCTCCGCTTCCTCCACTGAGCATGAGAGAGAGAGAATATAGCGGCCCTACACCTCTCGGAGAGGACAGGTAGGACAATCAGGATTGGAAGCAGATGAGAGAACACCTCATGTTCAGCACTTTTTGAAGTCTAAATGGTCGGTTGAAGATGGTTTGGCCCTAAGGCCCGTTTCTTAGTGCATGCTCAAGCACCACATATTTATTTTGGCGTCCATATAAACAGGTTACAGGATGTACAGCGTGACACTGCAGCAGTGAGCACATCTTCAGCGCTTTTTGTTGCACTGCATGCTGAACTCAGCAAAACACATGGAGAAAATGCTCTGTGAACCTATTCAATAGAGATGCACTGATATTAAATTAATGTGGTAATTACTTTTGTTGCTGTAAACACAATAAAATGTAAAACTTCTTGTTTAAATAAATGTTTTAGATTATATTTTTTAAAACTTCTTCACAATTTTAGATACATAACTGAAATGTAGTTTAAATGTAATTATTTTTTCATGTTGAAATTATTTTTATATTAACCAAACAATTGTGCATATTGTATGCAATATGTACAAATAGTTCTTTATTGTTTTCTCTAAATAAATGAAAAATATGAATCATGAAAAGTAATTTTATTGAGTAAAATATAAAAATGAAAAATCTAATTTAATGAAATATTATTTAAAAAAATAAAGAAAATGTAGACATCACAGCCTTTTAATGCAAAGTATGAAAAATGGATTGTTAGTGTTATTCACTCTAACATTAAGTAAATGCTAGACAATGATAATCCCAATGCTAAAATTAAAAACAATAATAAAAATACATATTCGAAATAAGCTAATCGAATATGTGTTGCTATCTAATATTGGCCAATACAATAAAAACAACACAGATCCTCACTTTCAGAAGTGCTATTCAATTATTTGTAAAGATTAACTTAATAAAAAAGACAAATATGATGGAAAATTCTTATCTAATATTGATCCAGTGCTGACCCCAGTAGTCATTTTGAATCATCAAGACAAATAAAATCATGACACAAAACATGATTCTTTCTTCTCTGAGGTTCATATTATCAGTTCTGAGTTGAGACAGTCAGACAGTATTACACCGTCTAGAAAGTCAGCGAAGAGCACTACCTCTATAAAATCACAAAAATTAGTCATTCCAGGTCATTCACTTCAGTTCATCACCATCTCATGTTTTGTTAATCAATAAAGCTGTCTGCACTGCACACTGATTATGTTATTCACAACAAAAAAAATCAGCATTTTGAGCGGTGAGTGAACATTTGAAACTCTCCATAACACACACTGGAGCATTTGCCAATTTCGCCAATATTGGATGAGGCCCCTGAGCGGGCCTCTTACTTCACTTATTGCTAAAGTCTACCCTTGTGTGCAAAATCAAAGACAGAGCCATATAGTGTGTACAGTATATGCACTAATCATTTCTTTTTCCAGCAAATTTTGCACTGATTTTGTCGATACAAGTTCAGCTGCTGACGGCTTTCCTCTTTTTCTCAGTAGTAGCAGTAAATAACAGAAATGAGTGATTTCACTACATACTTATGCGATGCTGCTGCTGAGCAATCAACCCTGTTTGTTGAGTAAATTAAGACACTTTGGGATATATTGTATGACCCATTCAAAGTTTATGATATAGGCTACACTTGCACATTAGGTTGCATGTCCACACATTCATTTCAAAATGATAAAAAACCTATCCAGGTTGGGATTTAATTCGCAATTTGGAATTTTTTTTAAGATCCCAGATTCTTAAGCCATTGATATCAACCAATTCAGCACCACTGCCGTGGACAGCGCCTGGTAATGTCACACATAAGAAGGTATATAAAGCAACCGCCGAAGGTATAGTTCGGGGCACACGCCTAGAAATGGTGCATGTTTAGTTAAGGCACACTTTTAGGGTCTTCATAGCATGCTAAGAGACAGCTTTATTAGGAAATGAAATGTAGCACAGATCATTTCCTTTAAGGGATTTTAGGAATACTTAGCCATTATTTGATACTAAAAAGCTAGAACAAAAACCGAAAACATTATTTTAAGTAAACAAGACTGAATCCAGACGATTTAAGTAGTTTGGCTTTGGTTTAAATTATTTAACTTCTATAAGATTGCTGTAGATTGGATCACTCCAAACTATTTTATAAGGCATGTCTGTTAGAAAAGGAAGTACTGAACATTGCAAGTCAGAAATAACTTTGAGTTCTGTACGGAACCCCAGCGCTGTAGAAATACTGTCAGTATAAAAGTATGTGAACCTGCCTGCAGTTGTGCTGTAGTGCTGCTTTGCTGCTGGTGCGTGCAGTGTGAAACAAGCCTGAGGGTGTGGAGTTTTGACCGAGGCTAAGCCTAATCCAGCATCTTGAGTGAGCAGTAGTTTTCCCATCACTCCAGCACAACAAATAAACGTAAAAAATGACAGCTGAGCTTGATGTCCATGCATAAATGAAACCCAGGCGAGAATGTGAAACACAAAGCATGGAAAGATGTGGTCAAAGCTGGTCCAAAAAGCTGAGCTGTGAGTGTTGCAGCTAGCACATCCACTTGCACGCTATTGATGTAATATCTGACAGAACTTATCACGTCAAACCGAACACCAGTCATTCATTTACAATGTGAGCAGCCATTATGAGGCAACATTAGTTCTTGTTTCTTACCTGCATCGTTTCATTATTGCACTATTGAGCTGGCCAAAAGTTAAAAATGGCAAAAATCCCTAAAACAACATCAGATTGTTTGGGAAGGAGCACTGCATTCAATATAAGGACTTGTTCTCAGGGTATGTATCTTGAATATTAATGTGTTTTGCCTTACTACTGATTTGTACAGATTGTTTGTTTATACAGTGCTTAAAATACAATAATACAGCAATATCAAAACAATCAAATCACTTGTTTTATGCTGTATGTCTTCCAGTGCAGTAAGGCAAAAACACAAGTGTGTTATGGCAGTTTG
The DNA here is from genome assembly GCA_032361165.1 of Enteromius paludinosus. Lineage (NCBI taxonomy): Eukaryota > Metazoa > Chordata > Actinopteri > Cypriniformes > Cyprinidae > Enteromius > Enteromius paludinosus. The sequence continues at coordinate 10,414,645 of JAUMHQ010000065.1, read as the reverse complement.
TCCCAAAACTTAAAACGTAAATAAGCAGATAATAGATATTAGTCATTTTTGGAGTCTAGTGATTGGAGTTTTTTGCACTTTCAATTTTATTATACAGTGCTTAAAAATATGATATAAAAATTACATGCATAGTGCAGTATACATGTATAGAAAATACATTCTCTTAAAGCACGTCTCAATATCTTATGCAGTGTTGCTTAGTAATATGAAGTAGATATGAAGTATATTTTTGGATTATATACCTCCTATTTTTGGAGGTTGGTGTACGGTGATTCTCTAACAAGGTCACCAACTATTCACTTAATAAAACTTGGTGCCTGTCAAACTATTTTTATTATTAACACCCTCAAGAAAAGCCTTCCAGAAAACAGAAATCTTGAAAACAATGATCTACATGAAAATACGGTCAAATATTTTCAGCCTTCCAAAGAAAAGCTCTAATCTCCAGCTGATTTTCCAACTGTCTGAGCTCTTTAGTAGCCATTTGCTTGTGCTTGTGAATGTTAATTAGACCCCACGCACACTGTAAAGGCTGTGGGTCCCCGCTGAGGTGCTCCATTTATGCAGTAGCCGACTTTAAAGTGGATTTCAGCTTAAGTGAATGGCCATTACCAGCTCTGTCATATGAATCTTACAGGGGGAAAAAAAAGCAGTGGACACAAAAGCTATAGACAGCCCTGACCTGACCAAAACGGGATGCCTGATGTTTAAAGTTTGATGACACTGACTGTGCAGATTTTTCCCTGGTGAGACATCAGGATTCCAAGACCCGTCTGCCCTTGGAAAGAAAGCGGCAGTGAGCAAATGGATGATTCTATTCCCAAAGAGATGGAGGACGAGGAGAGAGTGAAGAGGAGAAGCAAGTAAGAAAGAATATGAGAGTAAAAGACAGAGAACAAATAAAGACACTATCTACTCATCTCCCATATGGCCATGAGTTGCCTTTTGAAACCTGTGAGCTCCATCATCTTCTACTAAATTAGATATCATAATAATATGCCAATCATATCGCCAGATTTTTCTATAATTACTATTTATTCTATATTTATTTTTGCATGCTCATTTTCTCTATTCATATATTTAAATTAACTTAATTAGTGTTAGAGTGGCCCAATAGTACACACTACTAATGAATAGGGATGTAACGGTATTGTTAATATCGCAATATCAAATTTTTTCGATAATACCGTGGTCGCATGACTCGATAAAACGCTAGGTCTTCTGAGAAAAGTTTGCTCAGGCGAATGGAGCGAACGGGAGGAAGCGGGAACTACAATTCTCATCAGCCCAAGCGTGCCCGTTATTCTTTGCAGTCTGTTGTCAATATAGAGCAGTGTTGCCAAATTAGCGACTTTGTCTCTATATTTAGCGACTATTCAGACCCCCTTGGTGAAATTTTCCCTTAAAAGCGACTAGCGACAAATCTAGAGACTTCTTGGACAAACCTCAGTGAGTCTCCGGTACTGCCGCGATAGCGCGAGCTAGAGCTCGTTTTCACAGCGCGCGCACACCTCTCTCTGTGTCTGTACTGTTCAGTGAGAGCCTGAGAGGAGCAGGGCTTTCAGTTAAAATAGATATTATGTTGCTTCTAACTATTTTACATGCAAATAGAGCCAAAATCACAGCATAGCCGTTGTCTATATCTTATGTCTAATCTATAATTATAAACGATTATAAATAAGGATTTCAATCTAGATGAACATCTTGTAAAGTAGAGCTAGTTCAGTAGGCCTTATAATAGCGTGCATTTCAGTCACTATTTCATATTCATTCAGTTTTTCTGACATTAAATATATCAGTGAAAACAGTTCTACTTAGAATTAGGGTGCGTTGAATAACATTATGTGACCACAGAGAAGCAAGATAATATGACACCCTGACGTAATGAATATGCAAATTGATATATGACGTCATCTAGCAATCTAAAGCAGGTTTTAAATCAATTGTTCTCTGATATGTACATAGAAGGTATGTAGCTTAGGTAAGAGGAAAAAATGCCCAGAAACGGTTTTACAGCTCCATTTACAACCCTAGAATTTGACCCTAGAATGAAACAGTCTGTTT
>JAUMHQ010000065.1:10390229-10406148 GCA_032361165.1 Enteromius paludinosus | reverse complement strand
AAATATAGTAGGTAGCACACAAATTCTGAATGCCTTTGACAGATCTCAAATGAGCCATTTTAATCTAGATTAATCTACAGTAGATTAAAAAAATTAATCTATGCCCACCCCTAATATATATATATATATATATATTATATTAATATTTTCTATATAACTTATGTATGGATAAATATATTTATAATGTATCAATTTACAAATATATTGTATATAGAAAGTATCACACACGCACGCGCGCACACACACATACATATATATATATATCAATATTTAAAAATTAGAACAACAATTAAAAATCTATTCTCTAATAACCTAATACTATCGTTATAATTCCTATGAAAAATCCAAAGAAACAGACAACCATTACAATTTTTCATTTTAGGGTTGCACATTTATTCAGGTTATACCTTAATTTAAACTTCACTACTGCTTTTGTTTTTAAACAAATGACAGACAAATAGCATGTATACGCTTCTCTTGTCATTAATCACACTCTTAAAACCATATATCACCTGCAGCTCACTTTGAAAACCCTGTCTTCTCTCTCATACTAATGCATCAGTCTGGTTTAAGAGCTGCTGCCTGATTTGCCTTACACACCTTCCAGGCTGTTACTGCCAATTTAAACGGTGGTTTAAAAGCAGCCCGCAGAGAATGGATTGGCTGAGCGGGGTTATGGCGACAGCCGTCCGGCTGTTTAAAGGCCTATTTGGATCCAATCTATGAGATCCTCTCCTGAGATTTATGTCCTGCTACTGGCTTATGGTAAACAGCGTTGAGTAATAGTATCAATAGCATTTGGATCTGCCTGCAAGGTCGCGTCTGGAAATTTCAAGAAACATGTGATTGTGTTTGAAGTCCTACTTAATAGCTAAGCTGCTATCCCAGGAAGTAAGTGTGATTACTCAAATTCTGTTTTACGCCCTTCTGATTTAGAATTCCACGGTACAGTGTCACGGTACATGTTTGCAGTGTGCTTTCATCCACACGATGCAGTCACTGGGATCTCTTCTCTTTCCCCATATGTGCTTGGTTCTGTCATGGCCTGGCATTGAAGGCCACCCACACTTTAGATGCTCAACCCTTGTGGCAGCTTTCAGGCTGAGGAAAAAAAGCCTTGATATGCTTTGATTTGAGGTCTGCTGCATGCTCCTTTCAGTGTAAGCACGGGGGAAAAAAATTCACATTATTCCAAAAACTTTTTCTATTGCATTGCTGGCAACGTGATCTCATGAAAATTCAAATGCATTGTACTTACAATTTACTAAAATTGCACTGTAATCCTATTTTTTCACATCCATGCGAGGAACACACTCAAATCTAAGCCTTTATTCAGCGATCTTCATTCCTATCTGGAGCAGCGAGAGAAGATGTGACCATAAACAGCCAAGCCCACACCGGACTGACACGCTCGCTACTACTTCAAATGTAGCCGTTTCATAACATTCGTCACAGATTATTACATGCCGTGTTTCTGGTGAAATCTATTTGAATGATGCGCGAGTCTTCACGAGTTCACTGAGAGAGGATCGGGAAAATAATCTGGATAAAATTTTTAGCAATTAACAACATACGTATTCTGCTTTGGACCTTACACAAACCTACTGTATTCCACCAGAAAGGACTGTGGCTGCAGAACATAGTCATTTAGGTTACTTTTGGTACTGCTTTTGACATTTGTGCAATAAATAAGTGATTGTAATTAGATTTATCCGTCTGTCATGTTTTTCTTACACTCTGCAAAGATAAAAATTATCTTTATTTTCCTGCATATTTCGATCAGTTGCATTTTATATCCTTTTATATTCGCTTAAAAAATCGGTAGGTTTAGGTTTGGGGGTAGATTAAAAATCTCTAAAAATCTTAATTGCTTACTGATAAAATGTCAGAAATGCATATTTTCTATAAAATGCGTAGGTTTAGGTTTGGGGTAGGTTAAGGGTTCTAAAAATCTAAATTGCTTATTGACAAAATGATAAAAATGCACAGATACAAATATCTTAATTATATTAAACATATACGCAACTATTTTACGTATTTTAACAAAAAAAATATACATAGCCATTTGTATGTTTTAAACGTTAAAATACGTCTAAATTGAACAGTTTAGCAACAATAAAAACGTACTGTACATACTAGAAAATACAGATAATATATGTATATATATATACACACACATACACACACGTGGTTTTGTATTGCATATTTTCCAAGCACCACTGTATGAAGCAAATATTGGGAAGCAAATAAATCTTAAATATGAAACATTGCTTAGGTAGATGACGCTAATAAAAATGTTCTCTATATTTAGACCTTCATTCCCACTTCAAGACACAAAACTTTTAACCACAAATTCTGACCAATGCATTATTTTTTCCATAAGAAAAGAAACTATTTCATACAGCATCGATTTTACATCCCATTTTCAGTCCAGTCATAAAAAAGGTTTACAACCCCACCTGCACTAATATTTAGCACCCACTTTCAGGAGCTGGAATACCTTTGCCAACTCCTCTACCATCAAACCTCATTACGATGCAGAATAAGCTCATATATGTACATGAAGAAACTCAATATCAGACTCCTGGCAATAAAAAAGTGATATATTTCCAAGGAGATGAGATCATCAAACGCCTTCCAAAACTGTATGTATAATTAGGAGAGAGTCATTAATCAAGGTATGCAGAGCTGCTCTCTGTAATGAGATCCAGAAAGTGAAATTTATTAAGCCAGGCTTGTATTCACCTTGCTGTTTATCAGGTTCAAATCACCATTTTGTTCAAAGATTCAGCGCCAAAGGCATTAGCCATGGGAGAATGGCTTCCAAATGCATTAAGAGCAAAAGTGTTTAAAAATTAGCCCTCCCTCGCGAGTGTGTTGTGAAGTATCCCACTGCCTCCTACACACTCCAGAGAACCGGGGGGAAAACTGAGTAGATTTTTTATTTTTTTGTTGTTGTTGTGCCGCATTGTCATCATTATGAGGTGCCTGGCATGACAGTAAAGCCATTTTATGGAAAATCAAATGACTTCTCCTGACTGTGTACTCCCAGAATGCTTTGTAATTATGAGTATAATATCAACTGATGTGCATGGTGGTGCATCAATGCTGTGATTTACTGTGGCTCAATTTTTACATCACCGTCCCCCTGTGATGAATTACCAGTCTGAACTCTGAACAAATGCAACTATTTCATGCTTGGCGATATAAAAAAAAAAATAAAAAAAAAAAATGAAGATTTGATGGCACTATGAAGATGAGCAATGACACTTAAAGCAGTGTTTTTAAGGCTTTATTTGTAACCAATGCAGTATTTAATTTTATTATCTGTTTGTTTTAATTTATTTATTTATTTATGTTATCTGTGTATCTGTGTACATTTGTTTAATTTATTTTTATTACTATTTATTAAAATTTATATATTTGTTTGTTTATTTTATTTTGTTTGGTTGGTTGGTTGTTTTATTATTTAATTTTGTTTTATATTTTATTTATCTGTTTATTTGTTTTGTTTTGTTTTATCATTTATTTTATTCTATTTCTCATTGAAATATAGTCAAAAAACAAAAAAAAGGAAATATAGTACACTTCTAAACTTTTTTTATGTATAATATACAGTATAATATATATATATATATATATATATATATATATATATATAACATTTCCTTTGATGACAAAGCTGAAATTTCATCAGTATCATCTCAGGTTACTTGACTGTTCCCTGAAAAAGCAGGAACGAGATGCACTCTTTGTTCAACGGGTTGTTGAAGCATGTGTGTCAAACAAACCAAAGTTTGACTTATATAGGTATGCTGACTCGAGGACCCGTGAGCCTGGAGTAATATGGACATCCAGACTATAAAATCTGACAAGTGTGTGTGGAGAGGACCAACCTTTCGCATTACACACTTGCTTCAAGGACACCTCTTGCCAAAGCCATTGACGATGCAAGCCCCCTAGTTTATGTGTGAGCCGTAGAGGAGAGATATTAGATCTGAGAACCAGATCTGCGTCATGGATCCAAAGTGGGACCCAAAGTCAGAAACCAGGGTCTGAACCACATAGAAAGGGTACGAAGCCCCTGGTGCGTAACCCTTATTTGCCTCTCGGGATTGGCCCTTGGATGAAATCCCCTGGCTATCAGTCACAACTGAAATGGCCTCATGTGCAGAAGACCCAAGAGTATCACTGTGGATGCAGCTGCCATGAGACCTATGATTCTCTGAAAGTAACGAACAGTCACTTTCTGGCCTAGCTTGATATTCTTTAGGGTATTTAGATTGGATTTGTCACATGCAGGAGACAGCTGTGTCTGCATTACGATCGAATCCTATACGACCCCCAAATATGTTGTCCTCTGAGCAGGAGAGAGAATGCTTTGCTTGGCATTGAGTCTCAACCCTAGAGATTTGAGATGAGCTAGGACGATATTGGAGAATTGGACGCAAGCCCCCGTCTTTCTTGGGAACCAGTTAGCTGAACCGGACCTGATCGGGACTGGTTGGCCAATGGCCCCAATTCTTGAGCCTTATGGGGAAGGACCCTCACGAACGCCGCCTCATAGCGTTTTGCCTCCCGAAACCTAGTGATGACGGTATTAACGTCGTCACCAAATAGGCCGGAAGGTGAGATGGGGGCATCAAGGAATAAAGAGTGGTCCCTATCTTTGATGCCCATGAGGTTCAGCCACAGATGTCTCTCCGTAGAGACCATGTTTAGTTTCCCGGAGACTAAAGTCTGTGGCTCGGCGTAACTCAGAAAATGTCTCCTCATCAATAGACCTGCCGGAACTCAAATCTTTTAGCAGGTCAGCCTGGTATGCCTGTAAAACCGCCATGGTGTGGAGAGCAGCACCAGCCTGACCCGCCACCTGAAATGCCCTCCCCACCAGCGAAGATGTCAGTCTATACAGCTTGGTGGGGAGAGTGGGATTCTTTAATGAAGACGAGCTCCCATGAGAGAGATAACCTGCATGCGTCTCTTCTATCTGGGGCATCGTCGTATAGCCGAATATGGATTACTCCATGAACGAGTGAGCTCATCATGGAGGTCACCAAAGAAGGGGAGAGACTGTCGCTGAGGCCCCTCCCCCTGGCCACCCAACAGAAACCTGTCGTCGAGTTTATAGCACTTGGGGGTCTCTTGCTCCTGCGGCCAGTCAAGGTGTAGATGTTTGACCGCTCTAGTAACCACTTCGAGTAGCTCTATATGCTCGCTCATCACGAGAAGAGCTCTCTGAGGTGGCACTTTCCATCTCAGCAGAAGCAAGAGACGAGGTCTCTCCCGCCGATCAGAAGAGGAGACGGAACATGCTTCAGATGCAGTATTTTCCTTACTTTCACTTTCTGCTTATTTCTTTTTTTTATTTTATTTTTTTTTTATTTCTAGATTTTAATCACACAGACAGACTTGCACACACGCACAAAACAAAATGCGGTCCTTGAAGACAAAAGACCTGAGGATGTATACGGTTCATGCCTATTTATAACCTGCAGGAGCACACAATCAATTGACATCACCTGGCCGAGGTTTTATAAGCCAAACTTTGGCGTGTTTGACACACATGCTTCAAAAACCGGTCAAACAAAGAGTGTTCTCATTAGCGTTTCACGCAGCATTGAGTGTAGCTTTTGAAAGGGAACAAATGAACCTTCAGAAATATGCTGACTTAATATTTTTGTGAAAATCATAAAATTGTGTGTTTGTGTGTATAGGACAGTATAGTGTATATGTATTGATTGTAAAAACATTTTCCATCCGTGTTTATCAGTGGCATTGTCAAGGCACCGTTCCACAAAGCCACCACAAAGATACTTCAGGCTTACAAAGGAGTCTCATAAAGAGCTTGAGTAAGTAAATTAATTCGCCCAATCAATCAAATTAAAGTGCAAGGTAGACAAAGATTTAGCTGAAACTCATCAAAAGACGCAACTTGTGGCACCTCATTAGTAATCAACGTCGCCTGTGGTCAGAAATTAAGGACCGAGGACTGCAGTTGAAAATCGATGGGCAAGTCCTTACCCACCATTGTTGCTGTTGATAGGAAGGAGGGGGTCTGCTCATCCACTATTGAAAACACGCTCAGATTCATTGTTTAGCATCACTCTCTTTTTAATTAAGTGCCATTGATCTGTTCAGAGCACTACTTCTTTATGCATTTCCTCTGCTTCTAATTTCACCGCGCGTCCATGAAGTATGGATGGTGAGGACGAACTCGTTTGGATTAACTGCACCTTAAAGCCGCCTTGCGAGAGGAAGGTGTGGCGTGATTTATTTTGTTTTCAGCATATTTCTTGGGTCCGTGCAGAGTTAATATAAACGCCAGTGACTCTAAATCTGTTTCATTTGGCTGGGCCGCCACCCGTGCAGTGCCCCTGCAGACAGGAGGGAAGGTCTGTTGTCGAGGTGCTGCTTATAACAGAAGGTTAAGAAACTGTGTAACATTTATCAATGGCTAAATCTACAGAACGGAAAGAAAAAAAAACCCTCCAGTTAATGTGAAACGCATCAAGCCTGCCGGGCTGAGAGGCTGTAATTCACATAGGGATGTGACCGCAGCGTTGAAGGAAATCGGTCACTGAACAAATGTGAGCGATTCACTTGTTTATAACGTGGTTTGCTTTTCTTGTCTGATCCTGAAGTAATGAAGGCCTCACTCAAGTTCTCTTTACAGAGTGAATTTCACCCCCAAATCAATAGTAAATGAGGATGTGCAGTCAGACAGAGGCTTTTTTTTTCATATTGCACACACTCTTAGAAAAAAGGTACAACTGAACCTTTTCATAAGTTACTTTTGAACTATTTAGGTACTAATGCCAACCTGGTATCATAAAAATATGTACCTCAGTGCCCTTTTTGTGCAACAATGTTCTTATGTACCTCACTGCACATTTCGCCTCAGTTTCAAAGAGAAATGTGCACTGAGTGGCGCTAAAACACTGGTTCAATATGTGAATCCTAGCACATTTTATCACCTTGACATGGGTAAGCATTGCTGTGCTTTTATTATGTCGCTTCAGTTTCATATCACTACGTTTCAGAATTGAAATATCCAGGGACTGTTGCTAAAAGTTAATGCTCTATCATGTTGGAAATATGCCCTACACCAAATCCAACCCTAAACCTACCTGGTAGTGTTAAACAATGCAAAACTAATGCCAAAAGACATTTGTGGATGCAACCATGTAATTTCAACTTCAGGTTATGCAGAAAACCCATAGATATGAAGCTGCATATGTGCGATGCTAACATTCAAAAGCATCAGTTTTCAAATATCCCAGCATATTAATATTGTTTTAAAATCAGATCGTGATATACAGTATGTCTAGTACTTCTAGACATACTATCTTCTAGGAGAGTTTTACCGCCTATAGAGTTCATTTCTTTTAGAAACTGCACTGATGTATTTATTGGTACGTATTTTGTCTCACTTTAAAGTGCACTCAGGTACGTTTATGCCATGATACCAGGAAGACTAATGCATACAATTTAAGTAATATTAGGGGGTTTTGTTGAAAGATTGAAAGAGCATAAAAATCTTACAAAATCTCCCATGACAACTTGCAGTGTTACCTATCATCGAGGCGGAGACAATATTTTTTACTGCTTTTATACCTTTTTATTCTGAGAATGCAGTGTAAATGAACTGGCACTGTGTTATATGTAACCTTAATACATACTGTACATACTGTATATAAACAAAGATTTTATATTAAATGTTTTAATTATTTTGTCAGTTGTACACACTTCTCAGAGGAGATGTCAGTTATACACTACAGCCAGAGAACCGTGTAATAATGAATTCGATTTTTGATTAGAATATAATTTTCATAAAAAAAATTTTTTAAAAATAAAATAAAAGTGCTCACATTTTTCAGTACATAATGTATCAGGAGGTTTTGCTTTTAAAGGCTTTCTTGTGGGTGATAGTTTTCTTGTTGTTGTTTTGTCTGGTAATTAATCTTGTTCTCAAAGGTAATTATCATTAAATTAGTTATAGGAATTGTAGTGCATCAGAGGGAATCAGCCACTTAAGATTGATTGGAACATTGAAAAATAGGGAGCCAAATTCCACAAAGAGACCTCAAGACAACAGGAAGTCATATATCGGCCCATGATACCCTGTTGCTTATCTGTGAAGTAGAAGTATCTTTGTGCTTACAAGCTAATGTCTTAAACTGCCGATCTTGTTACTGTGCTTATTAATAGTGTTTACACTATAATCTGGATTTTAATATCCAGCGCAGAGTTGATGTTATACGGCTTGTTCAGTAAATCGCAGACCAACTCAGTGATCAGCCGTAAAACAGCGATTCTGTGCAAATACCCTATAGAATCTGAAATGATTCTGATTTAATTCTTTGCTAGAGCTAATTTTCTACAGAATGCAGGAATCCTAATAAAGTACTGTAATAATAATATTTTTTTACTATATAAATCAGCACTAAGAAAAAGAAAAAGGTACATTAAATTAGACATGAAACATGTAATAATCAAATTTATTTCCATTACTATATTGCAAAATATAAATAATAGCGAAAGATAATGAAGCATTTATGCAACAGGTTTCCATCAAATAATTGTTTTGCCATTTTTTGAAATGTTTACCAATATAGCAGAAGGAAACCCCATTTATTGATACTATTTCTCAAGTGTAAAAAAAAAAGTTGTTTACTAAGCATTCCTTTCAATTTGTCTTAAAAAAAAAAAAATATATATATATATATATATAAAAATGGGATTCAACTGCAACATTTCTGAATATATAATTATTTGAAATAGATTTCATAAGATGTATTATAGAAGAATTTTGTGTGGACCGACATGTGGGTGATAGCATGCGAGATGAAATATTTTCAAATCATTTGTTCGCCTGATTGATGAAACATCCAGTCCATGTTTATTTAGCTTTGTATAGAAGACAAGCGGTCACTTATAAAGTAATTGGGTAAGTGAGATCGCAATCAGAGTGTATGGGCATACAATAATAAAGGCTCTTTGAGCATGCACGTGTATAGATCTCATAAATATTCATAGCGATGTTTATGGAACACAACAGAACAAAAGTCTGCCTTACAACAAGACAACAGTGGGATGAATATTAACATGTTGGGCTGCAAACTGTCGCCTCGATTTTAACAGCCACCCATCCGTTTGAACGGATTATGTACCTACAGCACAAAGACTGCTCAGTGAAAATATTGACGTGTACCATCCCACTCAATCAGATGATGTGTAGAACACAGCGATCTAGGAATATTTACTGGATTTGCCAAGCCAAAGGTTACAAACAATGCAGCTATACACACAGGTGCTTTGTTTGCACACAGGCCTATTGTTGGGAAATGAGAGACGTAAAGACTTTGATTTCATTCTGAGCTACTGCATCTTAGCCTCTGGCATCCCAGATGCCTAAAGCTCTTCTCTAAGTTTAGAAAGTTCTAGAAAAGTCCTGAGGACCTTTCACAGCCAACAGCAAATAAGCAGCAAATGAAAATACAAGTGCAAGCACAACCTCCATCAGAGTGCTCAACCTGTGCCAACCTCCTCCCGGCTGGTATTGACGAGACAATTGGAAAAGGAAAGTGCCGTCAACGAAACTGCAAGAATGGCATTTCAACTGGAGCAGAACAAGATGATTTTTTTTTTTTTTTTGCTACAACCTATGATTAAACCCTTTGGTGTTTTTTGAATATCTGTGTAATACAGCTGTGACATTTACATCAATACAGTGTATCAGCTGATTCAAAAAGAATATTCTACAGTATGTTCACCTTTCCCTTTTCTTTAACATAGCAATATCACACATCCTCATTGGGTTGAGAGTTGAGACCAGAGTTCAGTGTCACAAATATTTTATAGGGTTATTGTAGTTTACTAAAATCATACAAAATAATGAAGTAAACTGGTATTAAATAATAACATACACACGCACACACACTGAAATAACAATTAACATATATTTTTAAAAAATATAAAAACTTACAAAAATGACCAGAAAATGGAACATATAAACATAGAAACATTGAAAATATAAAAAAATTCAAATAATTCAAATTTAAAAATAGTAAATTCAAAATAGCAATAAAATATAAAATTTTATGTCAACAATATACTTATACAGTATACGGTATGGTTTAAAAACAAAAAGGTTTACCATAAAAATAATACGTATCATAATCTTTTAATTTTCTTGTCCCCTCTCCAAAAAAAAATGTCTTTTTCTGTTTTTGTTTTTCTAAGTCAAGCTACACTAAATGAAAATTATATCAACCAAATTGTGACATTTTATTCTCCAAAAACGTACATAAAACCTAAAAAGTAGATGCACACGTCTTAACATCTTTGCTACATTTATACATCCAAATAAAAATAAAAAGATGCACAATTTTTATTTTGTTCCAGCAGCTGTGCTTTTCTTCCTTGCAGAGTTCTGGTGTGGCATAATCTATTTCAGGTAACTCTGTTCTTAATCACTACAAACAACAAACTGACTTGTGATTAGTCACTTTACTTGTCAGTTAGATAGTCTCTTCCTGTCTAAGTAAAAGGTAACATTGAGGACTGTTTGCAGTTTAGCCAAAGGTCTGCCTATGGGAGACTACTTTAGCTTTAGCATACGCCCCAAAAAACTGAATAAGCTGGCATGGCATGATTCAGTTCCCTTTACCTTACCTCACCGCAATCATCAAATCCTAATACAGGTTTATAGTCTCAGATTTGTAGTGTGTGCTGAACTTGAGGAGATAAAAGAGCGACATAGCCATTTAAAACGAATCAATGAGATGTTATCAGAGTTTTCGACGTTGATTTGAGTCTAGCATGTCAAACAGCAGAAGCCCTTCTTGTTCAGCCCACTCTATTAGACAGGAAATTTGTTCAGTCCAATGCAAACACAATTATAATGGATAAACATACAATTATAATATCCAAACACATTATTTCATCAGTATGCTCACCCACATTTTCATAACTGTGTCGCTGGTTATGCAAAAGAGGTAACGCTCTCCTTGAGATAGTTTTGCTTTTTTGAGGTTTTTCTTTCTTTTTTCCCCCCCGTTCCTTCCTTCCTTCAAATCGGAGGCTGTGCAGAAATGCTGCAAACACTGATCAGGAGCTAATTAAAACCATTCATTAGAAAGCTAATTGAGGAAGTATTCATCTCAGTCTAACTAATGCAAAGAGAGAAATTAACATTTACAGCAGGGAATTAAATGACAAATTCAAACTTTTAGATAGATTTGCTTTTGCTAAGTAACAGAGCTGTGGTTTAGTGGTTAGCACACATTACGTTGTGGAGCTCATCTGGGAAACATAAGTTTGAGTTCAGCTCCTGCCATTTCCCAAACTCATTTTAAAAACCTAGACAAACACAACAACCTCTGAGCAGAAATGTAGTGTGCAGCAATGTAACTCTCCTATAATGGGGACTCGAGGCTGTTCTGTCTGAATAGGCGGTGGAGGATGCTTTACTAAAATAAGCTTCTTTCTGTGGATATGGTTTATGACATAATAAACTGATTGCCTTGGCGTGGTAATCTGCAGCATATTTACCAAGACACATTCTTTTTCAAGAGGGCTATAGTATATTAAGAGTCGGCAATAACTAAATAGCAGTTTTATACGAAAATAATTAATGATTAAATTAGCCCATTCATTTCCTCCTTGTAGAATAAATAAAGTTTTAAATCGCCTTTGTTTTTAAGTATTAAAACAAAATAATTAGTATTAATATTAATAGATTTTTTGTGATGGTTTTAGTTTTAGATTTGGATTTAGTTGAAGTTTCAGTAATTTTGTGTCTTATTTATTTCTATTTCAAGTTGAGTTATTTTTGTGTTTTACAGTAAGTTAAACTAAAGGTTTATATATACATATATATATAAATGCAGTATATATATATTTCAGTGTATTTTTTTTTTTCAATGATTTTAGTTTTAATTTGAATTGTAGTTATAGTTAGGTTAGGGAAATCAGGATCCTGGTCTATACAATCATATGTATGATGAATAATGGTATGTTTTTCTAGCAGGAAGCATGCTGAGTTGTTTACCCACTCTTGGCGTTCCAATAGCCTGATTGCATTATGTTACCTAGACGGCTCAGAGGAGAACAGACCTCGCTAATGACTTTCTCATTCACTCTGACCTTGAGGACTGCAGGTAATTAGACTTGAGGTGTTATTGTCTAATGGAAAGTTAAGGAGAGATTGAATACTGCAGATGCAAGAAAAGTCCACAAAATCCCGGCCTTCTCCCAGGGAGCATCAATCAGCAGTAACAGGAGGAGCATTCATGAAAGACGCATCAAATCAATTTTTTTTCCAGTTTTTTTTCCCGTTATAAACAGCTTGCCTTCTCAGCGGCGTGGAGCTGTTATTTATTATTAAATTTTACAGATTAAAAAATTTTACAGAGCAGAGAAGTCACTTCATGCTATTGTCAATGCATCTATGACTGAGCATTATCATCTATAAATAAACACCAGATAAAAGTCATAAATTAGTCTCGGGACACATCATCTCTGAGTGACTCTTTTTTCATTTATACTGTATTTACAGAGCTTACAAAAAAATAAACAAAGCAACTTAAGGAAGATTCTAGAGCTGACATCAGAATGGTTAGGCTGTACTGTAGTTCATAGCAGGTTTAAGTGCATTAATATCTTCTACGGTAGCTCACTACCAGTATTTACAGCACTGTTCTCTAGTAGGGATTGAGTAGTAGGTCACTTGGAAGTGACATGAATCATCAATCATAAAAATGCAATTTTTAGCAGAACACCAGAGAACCATTAAAGATCTAGTGAACTATTATGATATTTTTTGTTACATTACTGTAATATTTGACTGTCCACATTATTTAGCTACCTAAAATGTGATTTCTAAGGTTTGCAGCATTGCAAATATTTTCATTGATGGAACAAAAATGGATCAAATTAGACATTCGTAATGTGCATAAAATATCAGCTAATTAATAGAAACATGCTTTTTATAGAGCAGTTGCAAAAAATTTGAAATTCTTGTTCATGTGACATTTATTAATTCTTAAGAACTTAAGGGATATTTCACCCAAAAATGTAAATCCTGTCATCATATACTCATCCTTGTCATTACAAAACTTTATTTGAAATTGAATTTAATTTAATCTAATTTATGTAATTAACTTTTTTTTTTTTTCTAGGATAGAACAGAAAGGAATGTTGAAGAATGTTGGTAACTTAACATTTTTGTTTACCATTGAATGGTTAGGTTTGGAACATTAGTGTGAGTAAATTACGCCAAATTTTATTTTTGGGTGGACTATGCATTTAAAATCTTTACTGTTTATACACACAAGCATATATATATATATAATAAGTTGCAGTTAACACTGAAAAACACAGGAGAAGTGTGATTGCCGTTTTGGGTTTGTTACTCCTCAACACTGGTGTGTTAGCAGCCTTTCTTAATTGGAGAAATTGGTGACACTTGTTACAGTGCTAAATCACTGCAGGCCTTAGAGTGCTTGTTCTTAATCAGCTCTCTCATTATATTATCCTAATCATCTCTGCAGCTGCCGGACACAGATTATTTACGCGTTTAATTTTTCTCATGTCATGATAACGGCCGTCTCCATAGTGCTCATGTCCACTGCCGCCCATGAGATCTAATCAACGCAGACATGAATAGTGCATCATGACCTTAAAGGGGGTTGACTGGCGATTTGCTCTCAATTACACACTGAAAGACAGGTCTAAGGACACTGCCACAGCCTTCTATCAACAGCTTTCACACCCTAAATAAAACCTTTTATTGCCTGGCTGTCCCACTGATATATTCCTCACACAGACCTGCTGGTTTGCCAGATGCTTGGGCCAGGATTCTCCATCAGGGAGACTATTATCACCGGTCATAAATCACAAGAGATCAACACATTCTGATTATCATGAATGCCAAAAGGAGCTGTTAATTAAGCTATTAATTATACTCATTCCTGTGATTTGAGATCTCGCTATGATGATCACAGTAAATCCAGATAACGTCCACCACATGAAATGATACCATGAACTTCATATTTTTTTCTAAAATGTAATCTACATCGTGAGATGTATGTGTGTAAAATTGCTCCAAAAGCTTATAGCACTCTTCATTATTATATTATTATTGTATAAAAAGAAATGGTTTAATAAACACACTGACCTTTGACTTAATGTTGGGGCATGTAGACATGACTAATTTTAACAAGACATTTTGACCTGTAGAAGATTATTGAACTGGACTAAAACTACAGAATTTCCAAAAAAACATTGATAGTTTTCTTTCAATTAGTACAGCCTTTTAATTCTGTATTATTTTTATAGGCCTAATTGATCTTTGAGTTTATGCATATTTTCTGGGGTTTTTTTGTTTTTTTTACAGAGGGAGAAAAAAAAATATATACACACACACACACACACACACACACACATTTCTTACTGGGTCCACCAAATTAAATAAAGGACATACAAGAACTTTTAACATAAAAAAAAAGTAGGAAACAAACAATTAATAATCTGCAATAATGAGAAAGGCAAGAATTAGCCACCAGTAAACAACAGAATAACTTATAGCGAAAAACACAATGTGTAATTGGACATCTTCCCCATGTGACAACGGACTTCCATATGCCTTTCATCTATTTATGGATTCTAATTTGAAACTCACGCATAAGCATAACATTGCAATTCAAGCTGTGCAAAACAGAAAAGCAAGGTACTTAGCTACTGACACCCAGAGGCATGGAAACCATCAGCGTCTTATATTTGATGGGCCACATTTGGTGGTCTTACCTAAGAAAAAAAATCAAGAGAGAGATACACATTTAGTTGCAAACAGCACTTGTAAGTCAGGCAATATAAGGTGCACTTGAGACAAGCAGCACTGAGCAGACCATAAATGCTAACATGAGTGGCTTTTCATGAATATTTTGGGACATGGTCAAAATTTTAACCCATTTTTAGTAAGGCAGATGGGTTTTAAAAAAGCCCTCCAGTTCACAACAGCTGTGCTTAAGGTCTGAAAGCAAGGAAATGTACATGTTGCTAGAGGAACACAGAATAACAATCAATTGTACTGCATGCTGCTTGCAACGGGTATTAACACACAAAAGCAGATTCCATCTAATTGCAGAACTGTATCATGCACCATTTGAGCCAATTATGCATTGCTGCAGTTGAACAGAAGAAGAAACATAATTCTTAGAGTAGAACAGCACAGCAGCAGAGAGGTACAGTAAAAAGACATTTTAGGTAATAGACAAACAAACATTCTTACTCAGATTTCTACCAAGGAGAATATTTAATGAATAGACTGGCAATTAGTATGCAGCACACACACACAATGTCAGATTTAAAAATGTATCCGTAAGACTGGTTTTGTGGTTGAGGGTCACATATACAGTACATACTGTAGTAAAAATAAGAGAGGACAGAAAAAAGTGAAAGGAATGTTGGTAATTATCAAAGGAATGTTTTAAATCTACAAAGAAAGTTGTGGCCAAAAACAGCCGCAGCATGGAATGTGCCCCAGATTTGATATATTTCTGTTTATCTCACTGTAGTAGCAGGTATGTTTAGTCTCTCTCTCTCTCTCTCGTTCTTCATGTCTCAGTCTAGGGACTGTGTTAATTACATATGCAAAACTGAAATTCTTTTTGTTAATGATGCCCTCAGTGATTTGGTATGCCAAAAGGAATCAACAAGAAACCAAAATGATCATTACAACTATTACATTTGATTTTGCTGAATAAAACCCCCTGTTGACTTCATTTAAACCATTGATAGCTTATTGATGATTTTGGCCTTAGTTCCTATAATCGGAGTTAAAGGGATAGTTCACCCAAAAATGAAAATTTGATGTTTATTTGCTTACCCCCAGGGCATTCAAGATGTAGGTGAC
>JAUMHQ010000065.1:10319418-10330022 GCA_032361165.1 Enteromius paludinosus | reverse complement strand
TTTGAAACTATGATGAACTAGACTCAACCAGCCCTGCTCCTGGAAAGCTACCATCCCGCAGATTTTAGCTCCAACCTCAACCTCCACACCTGGGTATCAGGGCAACTTGATAATTACAGGCAGGTGTGATGGACCAGGGTGTACAGGATGGAAGCTTACCAGGAGCAGGGTTTGAGATCCTTGATATAAAGGCCGGTTTCTAAAAATACATTATAGGGAGAGTGGTACTTAAGATTTGCCATGGCAAATGTCATAGGAAAGCTTGACTTTGCTCAGGAAGATCTTGAACTTCAACATCCTAATTGGCAAACTGAAGACTGATGAGCTTGAATCTAAAGGTTGGTTTCCAAAAATATAGTACATGGAAAGTAGCACTTGAGATTCTCCATGGCAAATGTAATTTGTAACATTTCTTTCCTAAAGACAAACTGAGTCAAAACCAACTCTGACCATCCTTTTTAGAACGAAAACCTCATGTTCTGGAAGGCAGGGGTCTCCAAACCTGCTTCTGGAGAGCTACCCTCCTGCAGATTTCAGCTCCATTCAAACACACCTGGGTAACTTGATAAATACAGACAGGTGTGTTGCAGCAGGGTCTGAACTGAAGTCTGCAGGATGGTAGCTTTCCAGGAGAGGAGTTAGAGATCCCTGCTAAAAGGGTTGGTTTTTCCAAAAATACATTGGGAAAGAGATTCATGGCAAATGTTATTTGGAAAGCTTGACTTTGCTTAGGAAACTTCAGTATCCTAATCATAAGAAAGCCACCAAACCAGTTCCTGCCAGGACTAGACTCTAAGGGTTGGTTTCCAAAAATACAGTACGTGAAGAGAAGGTCTTAAAGTCTTAGTAGTAAGAATCTAAGGAACCATTGAGTCTACAGGTTGTTAGACTCTAATTTTTTTTTCGTTTTCCAAAAACACATTATGAGGAGAGCACTTCTTGAGATTTGTCATGGTACTGTACATACTTTTTGGACAGCTTGACTTTAAGTAGATCTTGGACTCTTGTATCCCAAAGGATGAACCAATAAATAAATAAATATAATCACCAAACTAATTCCAACCAACCTTTATAGACCCAATGAATTAGATTATAATAGTTGGTTTACTATTAGACATTAAACATTATCAACCAGCCTTTTTACACACCGTGATCAACTAGACTGTAAAACGTTATTTCCAAAAATACAGCATGGGGAGAGTGGTTCTTGAGATTTGCTAAAGCTATGTCAACTTTAATCTTTAAAGGGAAGTGCTATTTCCTGGAAAGTCTTAACGAAAAGTGAAATATTCTTGCCTGATCTGATCTCAGACAACCAGAACTATCTACAGGAGATCGGATTTTTGTATTTTTTATTTTTTTTGTAAAGGAATCAGTCCCTGCTTCAGTGATTTGGTGATATGTATGCTCTCCCCCCAACGGATTATTAGAAAATAGCAAAGCATGAAAGTGCTGAAAATAAGACCAGTTCTCTTTTATTTCCTAGTCAACAGAAGCACCAAGCTTACTCCTATGGCTTTTGAAATAGAAAATCAAAAAGCATACAGTGTGTTCCACTGTGGCTTGACAAGCATGCCAAAACATTGACAAACATAATATTAGCTTCACAAACAGTACAGAAAATGAACATTGTAAATAACGAATGATGGGAAGGAAATGCAACTGAAAGAACAGACAGGAGTGATACTTTCTTCACAATAACAAACAAATAACTATCCAATGAAACCAGATTGCACAGGTGACTTTAACTACAGTTACAGCTCTTAATGCAGGTCCTTGCATTGAAATGATTATTCTACATACAACAAAAACTATAAGAGCCTTACGTTTTCTTCTCTTCACTATTAGAAAAAGGAATATATTGTGAAATAAAAAAAAAAGAACCAAGATTCCTTCAACTGATTGAAAATTAATCAATTCTTTAGCCTTTTCTATCCTCCAATCACACTATGGCCCGACTGAAGGATTGAGGTCAGTTCCATCATATTCGAGCTGAACCGCTCTCTCTATCAGTGTTGACCTTTTCCAGATACTCGAGTCGAGCTTAATACACTGAAACAACCATGACTGACATGCTCAAAGACGAACACATCTACCTGGAAAATGAGGTTAACTGCAGCTGAGCAAGAGTACAATGGACATTTTTCTAAATCCAAATAGGCTACTTACTTCTTTCCTGCTCTAAACCAGCAATTCCCAAACTGGGGAGCTTAAGCAGTTAACAAGATCTACTAACACTGTATACATTTTTTTTTTATACTACCTCTTGAAGCTCATCGGGAGAATGCCAAGAGTGAGCAAAGGGTGGCTATTTTGAAGAAACTAGAATATAAGAGATTAGTACATAACTCATCCATGTGTTCATCCATAGTTTTGATGCCTTCAGTGAGAATCTACCAATGTAAATGGTCATGAAAATAAAGAAAACACATTGAATGAGAAGGTGTGTCCAAACTTTTGGCCTGTATATATATATAATAAACCAATTTTTTCATTTCTAATAGTGAATGAGGCTGTCAAGGTTCTAAAATGACACAGCAGGTCACTGAAGTGGATGGTCAAGCTGGACCTCGCTCAAGCATTCAAATTCTATACTGTAGAAACGTAAATGTATATAAAAGTGCACAAGATACCACTTGTCTCGTGTTTTTTCCTTTTTAAAACTTGAAATCATCAGTTCCCCTTCATTCTGTCTATAGTATATAAAAAGAGTGACAACCAATATTCACAATCCTGCTTTTGTGATCCAACTCCCACAGGTTTAGAGTGACACGAATGAGAGTAAATATCAGACTTTTTATTTCTTGGCTGAACTATTCCTTTAACACCTTATAGACTGTTTTATACAGCTAAAGCAGAGAACTAAATCTTGGCCTTGGAATATAATAAATGCATTTCACTAGTGGAGACTGGATCCTTACAGCACATTTGGAGGACGGAAAGGAAAGACAGAACGTATCATGGACTATACATCTTCACAAACCGAATATTAATGATGCTTAGAACCCTCAAGCTTGTAATGATGATTCATGAATTTAATACACTGCCACACGTTTCTAAAGCCACTGGGACTGAAAGAAAAGGCGATGTGTTATTATGATACATTCTACAAAGCATTGTTCTTCGTCTCACAAACCCTTGCTGAATGCAAATTGCACTTAGAATGAAAGATCAACCGAAGCCCAGACAGCAGTCATCTGAAGTACCAAGAAGGATCTACAGAGAAAGGTCGCAAGTAATACAAGCTTGGAGAGTTTTAATCATCAATTTTTCTGTTTGCTACGACTTTGATGCATAATCTACCTTTCGAGTAAGGGAAAACATTTTTTTTTATTAATTAATTTTAATTTATTTTAAATGCATACATTTTATCCTAATATGCTGATTTTGGACCTTTGTTATCAGTGTTTTAAACGTCTTTGCTATTTAATATTTTTGTGCAAACGCTGGTATTTTCTTCAAGGCTTTTTGATCAATGTAAAGTAAAAAAGAAATAGCTAACAGAAATATTTTGTAAAGTTATTTCTGTACTGGCACTTTTAGTTCAATGCATCCTTACTAAATAAAAGCATTTAGCCACTGCAAACATTTTTCCACATTACTTCCCTGCCACCTGCTAAGAACACTTCCTCTGGCTCAATAAAATGCATCATCTTTAGAATATTTTATAAGTAGAAACATTCACACAGCGTAATAAATACGCACTACTCAAATGACTGAGCTCTCATGTTGTAAAGAGGAACGCGTGTAGTGACATTACATGATCTGGCTATATAACAATTGCTAATTCAGTTTCATGCATCTGCCTTTTTTAAAGAATTACATTTCATTATTGGGCCCGGCCCAGTAGGGAACCGCAGAACTTTATCACAGATTTGTAATGGGTTGTTGTCTGGACTTTCACAGTCGATTCTGGAGAACCTGCAATACAAATTAATTGTGAAATATGAATTTATTGAACAAGAACCTGGAGCGAATGCCTGCCTCGTAGCCAATCAAATGATTTACCAGAGGCCGCTGGTTAGTACGCCTACAGGGAACATCAGCACAATTTAGCAATCTCCATTGACAATGCGCAAAAAATCATTCACAAACCCCTGACAGACACAGAAGCTGCTGGACATAATGTCTGATAATTACTGATTGTCATCTATTAGAAGATTTATTTGGAAGTGTGTGTCGTGTCCCGTGGTACGGTGACACCCCTGATCGCTTCTTTCCATGAATCCCTTTCTTTTCACAGTCGATACCAAATGCAGGCTCCGTTTGAAGGCACATCAAGCATAATTTTGCTTCATGGGGATGTGCTGTCAAGTGCAGAAAAGAGTCATCACAAATCCTTCTGGACTGAAGAAAAAAAAAATATATAACACTGTGATAGAGCTTTTCTAGAGCGATTCTTCCAATTCGCAGCATTTATGGGCCATAATCAAAAATATATGTACTTTCATATACATGTGTACTTTTTGTAAGAGGTACATAAAAATGAACACCACAGCTTCATTTTGTCAGAGATGCAATAAACGGCACCATTCCAGATCATTACAGACAGAATCCATCAAATCACAGCAGAAGGTATCTTGTTGAGAACAGCATGTTCAAAACCAAACGCAAAGATGCCATTGTTCCATACGGTATTATGCTCAAAACTCTGGGCTGAAATACAGCACAACTTGATTCTCATTTCAACCTGGAATGAGAATGTTTATCAGCAGGTTTCTCTACCCACTGATATAATTACACTTCATGGAGGATGTATCATCTTATTTTCAGAAGAACAGATAAGCATTCATAAAAGCATTCATTCGTCTTGTCATTCCCTAGTCTGTTAGGTCAATCACACGACGCATACTGTTCTAGTTGCAGTTATTTTGCAGACTTGCAATTTTATATCTCATAATCTAGGCAATGATTTCAGACAATAACTCAAATTATTTGGTGTAGGTGCACTTACATTTGTTTCATTTGTTCCCTTGGGTCTCCACAATAGTCTCTCAAAGTATTTTAGTCTTCTCTCTCTAGATATTGTATGCATGTTAAGGTCAAAAATGAATCACCATTTGGAGTCATGGTTTAGTGGTTAGCATGAGAGATTTCAAACATCTAGGAGAAACAACTTTCTTTGTGTCCCATTTTATTCTGCCGTAATCTTTAAGATTGAACTTTTTTTTGGCACTTCGCTAACATCTATTTTTGAAAAAGGTCAGCCGAGACATGGCTTGGTGGGTGAGCCACACGCCCTGACATGCTCAGGTTATAACCCACTTTGCTCAATTCTTCACTTTTCTGTCATGCTAAGAGGCATAAAAAAATAGTCACTGACACACTGTGAAAAGTTTAGTGATTGCAAAACTAAAAAAGTGGGAAATTTTGCATGGCTTTTTTAAACGTGAATTAATTTACTTAATTATTTAACAAAACAAAAAAAATACAAATTAAAGCAAAAAAAAAAAAATAATAATTTTATAAATTGTAACGATCAAAAAAAAAAAAAAAAAAAAAAAAAAAACAAAAAAAACAAAAAAAAAAAAAAAAATAATTTTATAAATTTTAACGAACAAAAAAAAAAACAAAAAAAAAAAACACTAACCCCACTATGTGTAAACATTACTGCTGCACTTTTTCATGAGCCTTAGTTGCTGTTTTTCCCCAGAGGGCAGCTGGTAGAGAAAGTGGCTCGACCCACTAATTTACCCCTAGAGAGAACAGATATGATGATGTTTACAGTGAGCGAGAAACAACATTTCATGTCAGCAAAAAGTAACACTCAGGCCTGATTCAGTTACTAATGTACAATAACAAAGTTAGGAATGCTCTAGGTTCGAGTTCATCTTCATCAACAGAATTTGATGCAAAATGCCGAAATGAGTGACAAACCAAAATGATTTCCTATGGCAATCAACAACAAGCCACAAACCCTGCTGATTGAGTATATGCACTGAGCTACAAACATGCATGTGTTTTCTACTTCGAAATCATCGGCAGTCAGGATTTTTATAGCATTGTGTAAAGGTAGCAACAGTGAAAGCACCACTGACATCCCAGACCTTAAAACAAAACTTAAATGCATTGATTTCCATGGAAGAATCAAACATGTTACCAGAAAAATAAGAAATATTTAACAAATCTGTTATACCTCAAGGCTGAACTGAACAAAGACTGGAAAATTAAGCGTGCGTCATCTTCAGTTTAACAATTGCAGTATACCTGGTACAACTGTTAAAGAGAGCTGTTTATCTATTCGTAAGAAATGGCATAATAATAGTATTTTAAAATTCCTAATGAGCCTTATTCACCTAGTTGGTGTATTTTTTTGTGGTTACTGTTAGTCACCACGATGGCTTTCATACAATGGGCCAAACAATCTACTTTTGTGAGCCCTGAAATTGCTTTCCCTTCCTGCGGTGCCACGTTTCTTTACATGATCTGAGCCCAGCGTGCAGCCGAGGCAGAATGCAGCCGAGCTTTCATGTCAAATCTGTGCAGAAGGTTTACCTATCAATATCCATTCATAGAAAAGCGTTAGGATGAAAATTTGAAAGGCGGCGAGGAAAGACAACAAAATAGATGTCAACTTTAGATAATTAGATTCAGACGCCACTGCCCAAAGCATTTCCCGAGATGTTCGTCGGAACGCTCTGTCATTGTTGTCTGGATGGCTGACACAAAAATAAAACTCTGTCATCATTTACTCACCCTCGTGTCATTCATAATGCATTTATGGTGTTTTTGTCATTTTTGGAGCTTGTAGTATTTGTCCACAATCACTTTCATCATATGGACCCTTTGAGGGTGACTAAATGATGCGTTTTGATCTTTAAAATGGCATGTTTATGGTTGGCCCCAATTATGACTCAATTTCCTTCATTATAGTGGCTTAAATGAATCAACCCCAAAGAACAATGAACAGAACCCTTGAGGAATTACAGTACAATGGTTCTTCATCTCTGAAGTCCTTCATTCCGTGCTGTTCTAATTACATTGGGCGAATAGGCAAACAAACAGCCATTGTCTCTTCGTTTATATTTCAGTATGATAATCAGTGTACATGGCCATATTCCCACAGCTCTCAGCTTTACTTCTGACACACTAATTCATAAAACACGAGATCTTAATCTCCTTACCCCGACACATGGGACAACTTTGTTTTGTATACACATACACTGTGAGAGACTATGATATTTTTTAAACCCTACCCCTAAGACCCCTTATTTTTAATATTGCATTTAGATATTATTTGGTATGTTAATTAAGACATTCTTCTGGATAATGTAGATATGTAGACCACACAATTCAGCTGATTTTACACCTGATTGTTCCAAAACCTAGTGAGCTGCCAACAATCTCTGACAAATAACGGACCAGAAGTCATGCATTTCCAAACCAAAGCAGTTTGAGAGAGTATGCAGGCATTTTGGATCCACTGAAATATTTGAAGATCTGTTGTTACACCGGATGTGATGCATTATAATCAAAACTATGAGTGCGGGGTGAGAATAATCAGTATTTTTCTACAAAAACCTTACTTTTACACTTCGTACTTTTTTATGGCAAAAATAATTATTTTATAATCATTAAATCAGCATTTACATTTATTAGCCCCAAAAAACATACCATGTTTTCTTTAAGCCGTATTGAGGGTTATTTTTTATTTTATAATTTTTTTTATATAGATACATTTATGCATTTATTATCATTTCAAGATGATAATGTCATTTACGTCTATTTCGAAAGTTCTGTTTCTGCTACTAGAGGGCGTTAGAGACAGTGAAAAAGTGACTTACGGTAAGTTGTCATGTTAAACCCAGGTTAAGCAATTTTTCAAAAAATTTCGAAACTTGTAACCAATCAGCAGTAAGGGGCATGTCTACAAATGATGTTGAGGACAATGCGTCAAGTTAACCGCCGAGCGACAGAAAGATAAACAAAAAAGGAAAATATCTGTGGAACGATAAGTCAAGAAGTAAGACCCCTTTAAAAATCATATCAGTTATGCAGCGCTGGAGTCAAGGAGTGGAAAGCCCTGCGAACAGACGCCAAGGTTGCTTTGGTTCTTTTTTTTTTTATGTTAGAGTACAATAATATTGTTGCATTTTTTCAAATTTTGTCTAATATTTGATTTAATAAAAATCATTTATTTAATAATAACATTATATCATATTGAATGGGCTTAAAACACTAAGGAAAATAAGTATATAGTGATTTCATCATCGGGGTCCATGGACAACTTCCAATGAAGCAAATTACAAAAATGGAATCAATCCTGTTTGACGTTGCCCGGGACAGGAAAATGCAGGTTGATTTATACTGGAAGCTTTTCCATGTGAGATTAATACAACTAACTTCAGGCCAAACCTAATCCTCTGGTCAAACTCGCAAAAGTGTCTTTCTGCAGTGGAACTTACTGTGCCATGGGAGGTTATTAGTGAAGCAAATAAGACTGAAGTACTCAGACCTAGAAGCCGAATCAACAATGAAACACGTGTAGGCTTCATCCTGGCCAAGCTGCTGTTTAGCTGTTTAAAACAGAACAGTCTGACCAGGTTAGGAATTTGAATTTGTCAAAAAACTGAGTACCTGAGGAGGGAGCATGATTAAGTTACTGGAAAATCCTTTGTGTCAGGAGAACGTCCATGATGCAGGCAGCTCACTAGGTTTTAGAACGGATCACAGGTTTAACTATCCTTGTGGGGACATCTGGTCCCCAACAACAAAGGCGAAACTTGACGTTATTACCTCTTATCTTATATCAGACGGCATATATACTCAACAGAAAGACTTCTAGTGCTGAATGTGTCATTTAAGAAGGTCACAGGTTTTTCCTGTTGAATGCCACAATGTTTGAGGCGACTATAGAGACAACACAAGATGACTGCTCATTCACATGAGACCGGGCCCGGAGTACAAAAATTGCCTGTGGCAGACAGACAGCAAGTGACAGAATCAGCAGAGAGAGATGATATGCAGCGAGGGTGACCGAAGACGAGAGGTCTCCAGAGGGCCCGGACACCAATTTCCACAAGGTCAACTGCAGAGCGGAGAAGTGTCGGTTCACACACACAGGGAGCTGTGACGGCTGTTCTAGAACAAGGGGCAGACCTCATCCCGGTGCAGTGGCTTTATCTCACTTCAGCGAACAAGTGATCCTCTGCCTGCGTTCAGTCGAAAGCAAAGAATACGGAGGGCATGGCCAGAGATAAAGGGATGAAACATATACATAATGAAACATAATAAAGTGGTAAAAAAATTTTTACCACTTTGATTAAGTTTCAAACCTTACAACTTTCTGCTTTTGAGAGTATACATCTTAATCATTATTGACTTATGGGGAAAAAGTAAAAAAAATAAAAAAAAAGGTTTAAAATGTTTACAAACTGTTAATAACAAACAGCACGAATGAATGAATGAATAAATGCATGAATGCATGTATGCATGAGAAGGAGAAGGAGAAGGAGGAGAAGGAGAAGGAGGAGAAGGAGAAGGAGAAGGAGAAGGAGAAGGAGAAGGAGAAGGAGAAGGAGAAGGAGAAGGAGGAGAAGGAGAAGGAGAAGGAGAAGGAGAAGGAGAAGGAGGAGGAGAAGGAGAAGAAGAAATTTAAAAAATATATATATATGTAATAAGAATAAGAGCTGTTTATTGTTATAATATAATATGAATTATGATTATTATTATTAATTGTAGCAGTTTAAGTCATGTCAATGACTCAAAGATTGAAAAAATTCAATCTGATTTAGTCTCAAACTCAACCTCTTTCTGCTAACTTTATTTAAATTACAGGTCCAGGTATACGGGGCAGTTTTTCTGAGCTTTTCCCAAGAGAGCATTTATCCCAAAATGGATTTCCTGACTGGGAAGCTGCTCTGCACTCACTACTCACTCTTAATGCGCCTGCAGCTTCATTCCTGATACCTCTCAGCACTTCCGTGACTCATGATTGGCAGTCACTGATTCTTAACTCTGTCCCAGAACCACTACACATCAGAGGCGCTCTTCTCTACATTTAGATTGTCAGACTCAATGCATCTATGTAATAAGCTAATATAATTTTGCCATGACTCAGCCCGCAGCCCAGTTTGGCTCAGTCTGCATGGTAATTTGGCAGAAATAAGCACTCCTGCCTCTAGGCTTTTCTCCTGTCTTTTAGATAACATCCTCAGTTTTTGGTATAGTATCTTTCGAATAAGCATCTTGACGCACATGGGCCTCTGGGCTTGGGTTGCATGTACCAAAGGAATCAGGATGTGAAGCCAATTGCTATGCTGGAAATGAATAGATTAGTTAAAGAAATTGGAAATGTGCTTTTAATCTTACCATTCCTATAGATTGGCATAGTGATCAGAGCGACATCCTAAATGCATGTTTTATTTAGGTGTTTATTTTCGAAACATTAACATTCCTTACACCTGCATGTCAAATTACCTTTCACAGCAATCCTTCCCCAACCTCACACAGCCTGCTTATGTAGTTACGATCTTTATGAGGAGGAGAACAATTCAAGTCAATTGCACAGTATGGATAATGCAGCCATTATCCATACTGAAAAATGTCACGTGGTGCATTCAGCACATGGCAGTTAAAAAGACTAGAACAGAACAGAACAGAAC
>JAUMHQ010000065.1:10302667-10318818 GCA_032361165.1 Enteromius paludinosus | reverse complement strand
AACGCTAATCAAAGAACCGGCTTTATTGACGAGATGCGCATAATATATCGCGCGATGATTATCGTGCAGCCCTATTTGAGACCATCCAGCAGTTTGATATTTTACCAACTACATTTATGAAAAACATATTCAGGGAACTAAAGATCACACAATATTAAAATATCAACACAAATCATTTCATGCTAATTCATGAGATAATCACAATGATAAAAGGTTGATTTTTAGGTAATCATTCTGACAATGTTGTAAATTGTAGCTAATGAGAATTCCTGAAATAATCACATACATTCTAAGACAAAACAGCGGCCAAAAACTGCTATAATTGGTAGGGAATTAATTAAGCATGTGTAAATTGCATCGACAATGACTGTTCCAATCACAATGGGGATTCATTTGTAGAAGAAAAAAAACCCTGTACTAGCATTGCAGCTGCACTGAAGGAAAATACAACACAAAATAATACAGCAGTTATAACATTTAAAAAATGAATGGTTATGAAATGACAAATTAAATAAAAAATTTTGACTTCCCAAAGGGTTTTTTTTTTTTTTAGAAAAAGCATGTCCTTAAAAGTAAAGTTCACCTGAAATGAAAACCTGCTGAAAACGAACATCTCCTCATCAGTGTAGATTTGGAGAAAACTAGCATTTATTTGTTCACCAGTGGATTCTGTGCAATGAATGGGTGCCAATGACACAGTCCACACAGCTGACAAAAATCACCAAATAATCTGCAGTCCCCGCGGGGTGACGCCCTCGGCTTCCCAGCCCCTCGCAGTGGTTGATACGGACAGTACGCCTCGCTATGCGATTCAGTTTGCCAGGCGCCTGCCCAGGTACAGAGGGATCCGCTACACCACTGTCCGCTCTGATAGGGATGGCGCTGTCCTGCGTGCAAAGGTAGTAGTTCTACTGGCGAAGGACCCAATCAAGCCTGTCCCTCCAGCCGAGTTGAGGTCAGGGTTTTACAGTCCTTACTTCATCGTTCCCAAAAAGAGCAGTGGGTTGAGACTGAGGCCCAAGTACGCCTTTCCCCCAGTGAGCCGCCTTGCACAGGCCCTGTGCAAGATCAGGGTGGACAGGGAGCAGATTCCGCTGGTAGTGCCACACTGGCCCTCGCGGACTTGGTTTGCCTACTACATGCTCCTTGCGAGAGCCCCTCCCTGTAAAATCCCTGTGAGGAAGGACCCCCTTTCTCAAGGGATGGGCACGATTTGGCACCCGCATCCCGATCTTTGGAACCTGCACGTCTGGCTCCTGCACAGGACGCGTCAGACCTGTCTGACCTCTCTTCGGCTGTGATAAACACTATCACTCAGGCAAGAGCTCCCTCTATGAGGCAGGCTTACGCACAGAGATGGGGTCTGTTCATCGACTGGTGCTCCTCTCGCGGTTGCAGTAGTGCTTTCTTTCCTGCAGGAGAAGTTGGAGCGCAGGCTGTCCCCTTCGACTCTCAAAGTGTATGTTTCTGCTATCGCAGCATATCACGATTCAGTTGAGGGTACCAACTGATCGTGATGTTCTTCAGAGGTGCGAGACAGGTTAACCCCACCCGAGACCACACATGGGTGACTATGTGGCCTGCGGCAGGTCCCATTCAAGTCACTTGCGTCAGTTGATTTGAAACATCTAACACTGAAAACAGCGCTCCTGACTGCGTTGGCCTCCATTAAGAGGTTAGGGGACCTACAAGCCTTCTCTGTCGACAAAAAGTGCCTAGAGTTCGGGTCCGGCTGATTCTCACGTCATCCTGAGACCCCTGCGTAGTCCCCGGCGACACCCAACACCTTGTCAAGGTTTTACGACCTCCACATAGAGCCTGTGTCCTCCCATGTCTTTACTGAAGACAACAGTTGAGTGGGAGGTCGGCTGGTGTCGGCTTGCTGCACCATTCCTACAGGATCCGTGCCCTTTTCTCAGTGTTTCCCCTACTAAGGCGAACCTGAACCTCCTACCCTGCAGTCAGAACTAGAGCAGAAATGCTCCAGATTGTACTCCTACTGGGTCTCCTTCACCCAGTAGGTTGTGGCTACAAATCTCAACATTCCACAGTCAGCCAGAAGCCTGTGTTTCCCTTCAATTTTATCCATAATCTTTTGTTCAAAACTTCCACATTCCACAAATTAGAAACATGTGCTCCGTGTCCCCAACCAACTTCTTCAGTAACAACTGGCTGCCCCCTATTTGGCCCCCAGGGGTTGGGAAGGTTACGTGCAGACTCCTGTGCTGGCACGCTTGCCTGTCGGCACGGGGGTCTCTGCGTAACGTGGCCTCAGGGTCGTGGTTTTTTCCACAGGTCTGTTCCCATATGTGGCGTCGGAGTGACTCGACTGAATGGGGAACGTCTAGGTTATGAAGGTAATGCTCGTTCCCTGAAGGAGGGAACAGAGACGTAACATCCCCTTGCCATGACCCTTGGTTATTCTGATGCCAGCTCAGCTCCTCAGCGAAAACCTGCAGGTGCACTGCATTCGTGCCCTCTTATACTCACATAGTGATGAGGTGCACCTGAATGCAATCAGTGCACGCCAATGTATATTGGCCTTTTGTTTGAAGCTCAAAGATGATTGGTCTCTCATGCAAGTTCCCATATTTAATGTCTCCGTTCCCTCCTTCAGGGAACGAGGGTTACCTTCGTAATCTAAACATTACTCTTATAGATACTGCTGTTACAAAATGTAGCTATGTAATTCCTGTTACATGACTACTTAGTGAAGTGAAAAAAAAAAAAAAAAGAGTTGATACTAATGTCCTGTTTAACATTTGTTATGGTAAGTATTCTAACATTTCAGTCAGACATTAGCGGTACTTGGCCAATTACAATGAACTGGACAGCTGGCCAGTCAGAGCACACCTCGCTTTTTAAGAACGAGAAGCTTAGTAAAAATCGAGCCATTTGAGCAGGTGAGGATTAAAGGATAAACAATGTACAATATGTGGAAAATTATGTGTTGTTTTTTTTTTATCAAACCATATAAACACATTGCATTACACCAAATACACACACAAAACAATGTTCTTTTTAGCAACATCATACAATCCCTTTAACTGATTCCTCCAATTCGTTTCAGATAAAGGAGGTGGCAAACAGGTTAGTAAATAAAACATTTTTAGTGAAACATTAATTTAAAGATAACAAAAATCTAAAAGCTAGTAGGTATTTGCATATAGTGACAATTTTTGCCACTGCAGCATCCACAAGCACTTTTTCCTTTAATTTTTAACTGTAAAAACCTCTCCATTATTTACTAAAAAGACAAAATAAACAAACAAAGGTAGCATTAAAACTAGTCTACAGAGCTCATTTTGATTGTCTACTCAATCCGCTGCCAAAATGCTAAACGTTTCCCAATGTCATTTATCAAACCACGTAAGGCACGGTTTTACGATTACACACAGTTAATTGCGCATTCAAACTGTGTGAGGAAACAGGAACAGTTCTGGAAAAAAACTGCTTTTTGACTGAAGCTGAACATGGGCCAGTTTCTATGAAAAGAGGCGGGTGTAGTTGACTAAATTAGGGCTTTCAGTGTATACAGTAGTGTGATCTAATCTGCATTACTAAAACGATTACTACCATGGCACACTGAAAGCCCAGACTTCATGAGTCACATAAATAGAGTACAGCAGTTATTATTATTGTAAATACAGCCCAAGCATATGTTTTCAACGAAAAAAAAGATTTTCAAAATCACCATCCAACACTAATTCACAGTTTTAGGTCCCCAGAAGGGAAAAAAGTATGCGCTTGAAGGAAAAATTGGCTATCATAGAGATGCTTAGGTAGTCGATGGAGCTCAGCGTGATTTAGACACCTTGCCTCTAATGCTGTAGAGACTGACATTACGTTGTCATCAAGCATGTCGTAACCTCAGCAACCATTAGCACAAACTCTCCTGATCAAAGTCTGTCTGCCAAACTGATCTAACGTCTCACTCTGTGTTCTTTAAATAACACTAGACTTTTCGGGGACTACATGTGGCTTTTCAGAGAACCTCTCATGGAAAGAGTCATACATGAAAAGGTTAAAAGAAAAATGATTTGTATAGAGGTGAATGCATAATATGATTCATAAAACTTTGATTCAGATTGAGAAAGTGCACACAGATGTGCCTGGAAATATTTTGTTGTCTGGCATGTGTCATCCAAAAATGAAAAATGACTGTAATTTACTCAACCTAATGTCATTCCAAAAATGATTTTCTTTCTTCTGTGGAACATAAAAGAGTGAGTTCTAAAGAATGTCCTTGTAGCTTCAAAACTGATTTACCATTAAAGTAGTTGATCTGACCATGTACTGTACATGAACAAACCATCCTTTAAAAAATGTTTTCTATTAATTAGTATCAAAAGATTCGTTGTTACTGTTTTTGTGAACTTTCATAAATGCATTATGGACAGCTAAGGCATATTTTCATTTCATACAGAATAACATCATAAATGTCAGTCTGTTCCTCTCAAAAGCCTATTGAGCATTACATGAGGTCCCCGGCTTCATTTTTTATTTTGCTTATATTTTTATATTTTATTATATTTTTTTCTGAAGACAGCCAGCTATATATACTACCCTCCAATAGTTTGGAAACACCCCTGAAAAAGAGGGGTTTTAGATGATATCAGCATAAATCCTTATCATTTTTTTAGTGCAAATACATTAAAGTAACTTGACATTATCATTGAAGACCAGCAATAATAGTTTTCATTTTGATTACATAATAATACTTACATGTTAAAGTCAACTTGGCCCAGGTTTTTAAAAGATCTTTTAGGAGGTTTGGAGTAATATATCAAGTTAATGTTTGAATTTTTATTCATTATGCAGAGCTGTAATAGCTGCTGATGATGGATATTTTGATGGATCGTAAATGCAAGTATTTGCTATGTATAAACTGGTTATGCAATAAAAAATGTTTTTGTAGTTTTTTTTACTGTCCTTTATTAAATTTTCACAAATTAAAAAGGATTCATGCCAAACGTGTCCAAAACCCCACTTTTCTAGGGCATTTCCAAACTTTTGGAGGGCAGTGTATAGTGACCAAGGCAAAATATTAAATGTCATAGAGGAATATTTACGGAGTAATAAACTTTTATAGAGGGGGTCCAAAGCAGCAATTCACACGTAATATTCAAAGCCAAATTTCATGGTGGTAAAAATGACTTCAGAAAGATGGCAGAAGCATAATGCTATTTTTCACACAGGGATTGTTAGGTCTGTTAGTAAAATCTGTTGACTTGAGCAATCTTTATTGCATTATGTGCCAATGGTGACCATTCAAAAACAGGGGAAAACACACTTTAAGTTTTTTCTGTAACTCAAAGATTTATAAAAGATATATTTAGATTTAAGGTTTTAACAAACTTCTCTTTTGCCATCTTAATTTTTAAGGCACTATGTGGTTCAGTTCCAGAGATATTAGAAATTCAATATGGCTCCAAGTGTAAATTGTTCAAATTATATTTACAGAAGTCGAATACCAAATGTGGCTTATTTGGCAAAATATGATATGTCTTTTAAATATATCTGAAGAACAAATAATGTTAAAAATAGACATCTCGTTTACTTCTGGAAAATTAACTGCATTGAACATACCTGTCTGAGTGCCATTAATATTCTTTTTTCTGTGTTTGCATCCCTATAACTCAATAAAAAATATATTGAAATATGATTTTAGATTCTAGTTCTTAATAAAAATTTCTTTGTGAATTGTAATTTTTGAGGCCCTACATCCCTCTGTTCCAGAGATATGAGGATCTCAATACGACTCCCATTTCAAATGGCTAAATTTGACCTATTTTCAGTTGAAAAAACAAATGTTGGTCACTTTGCTTACAGCTGATACTTCTTGTATTTAAAGCAGAATGTCTGAATAGTAAAGTAATGTTGAAACTAGTAATGTCACTATCGTCAATTAGCATATGGACAACATTTAATGAACTTACTTCAAAAGAATAACATATCAATGCATACATGTTTTGTTTTAATCAAATTTAATTTGATTTATAACAGCAATAAGGTACTCAAGGTGTGCTGTATTCTCATGCCCAATATGACTTTTTCACAATACATGTCAGATTTGTCATTTTTGGGGGAATTATTAAGGTTCAAATAAGCATATACTGGATATGCTGCATAGCAGTTATTGGGTTAAATTGACCCCACATGACAAACCATTTTTTACATAATTTGCTGTTTGTGACCGAGCATGCGTGAGAGACATGGTGAGAGTGAAAGTATTTTACATGACCTTCTTCAAAGCTAACCTTGTTTTAAAAGAAAAAGCAGACGCTAAGTTGCAGTAAATTTGCATCTTAAGTGAGGTCAAAATGCACAAAAGGATAAGATGTGAAAAACATATTTAGTTACTGATATGAAATGTATAAATGACACTGTAGGTGTTTTCGGACATATAATCCAGCTATTCATTCACTACCATCACATCCTCGAAGGCATTTTCCTAATACTTTGATCCTGTGAACAATTAAAGACATTCGTGCTGACTATTGAAAAGAACATCAGATTTAGGGAAAAAAAAGAAAAACAGACAAAAAAGGTCCCTCACTTATCAAAGTTCGGAAGGCATTGTGCAAATGAGGAGTTTCCAGATAACGCCGTTTCACGTACAAACTGTGATGTCTCAAAGCAGACAAAAAGAAAGTTATAAGAACGTGGCTGGTATCCGTAATGCCCAACAAGCTATTTTTTTAGACGTCTTGGAAAAATCCTTCTATAAAGTGAGCTCAGGTTGAGCGATCTGAGGATTAAGGGAGAAAGCCAGACTTTCATCTCTGACTTTATCTTTGGGTAATGTGAAGTATAGCGAACACACGGTTTGTCCTCTACACCACCCATCCCCTTTCCTTCGCTGACCTTTACATTAATAACAGGCTCTTAGAGGAGGCAGGCCTGCTCCTATCATGGAGGCTGTTTGCTTTAAAGAACAGCACCTTTCACAGCGCTGAGATGAGAGCTGTCTGGGTGAGAAAATTAGCCCTTCTTCACAAGAGCTCCCCAAATACAGAGCAATCCTGGAAGAAGACGAAATACAACTGCAGATTGGAGAAGAGAGATGGTGGGAGAAGTGGAGATAATGAGAGAGTCCTGTTATTGGGCATAGTAACTGGGAACAGGCAGAGGAGGGTCAAACAGCAGGAGCTGGACTGATGTTTTTCACTTCATTTCATTAAAAAGAGAAAAAGTGAAAGAGAGCACATTTAATGCTATGACAACATTTAATGCTTTTGTTCACAAAGTAAAGCACAAATTGACCATCTGCGCCACTGGAGCTGATGATAGTCAGCTGTCTTTTGGAATGCTAACTTGCCCAATCACACGTTTATTAGTGATTTTAAAAATAGTTGTGCTGCTTAATATTTTTGTGGAAATTTATCATTTTTTTATGGATTCTCTCCTTTACCCCCTTATCACCCTCTTATTACTTTAGAACACTAGTGTACAGTATATACAGAAAAAAAACATTTTGGGGTTTTAATTAAATCAAAAAGAACATTTAACGTTTCATTAAATGATTTAGTTTTTCTCTAGTATTCTTTATCCAAATTAGATCAGAAATGGGCCCCATGCTTGTATGCATTTTTGTTTTTATGTTTTTAAACATTAGGTCATTAAAGCAGCTGCTGTCCTTGTGCTAAATCCCTGCTTTCAAAAAAAAGAGCAAATGGCCATACATTCCCATTGGAGAAAAAAAGAAAGAAAAAACACAGAATACACAAATTAGAGAGATTTCTGTCAGAGACATTTCTGACATTTGCCAAGTGAACCGTTCAGTTCTTTCATATGTAAAACAGTTCCATAAGCGGTACAAAAGGCCATTTCAAGTCAATTTTATAAGGCCTTTAATGTAAAGAATTTAACCTGCAGTTGCATCTACATATTATGCATGTGGTGTTAAATTACTATAGTAGCTAACCTTCATTCCTAATTACATTTTAGACATCCGGTGTAAAATGTACATCACCTTGGCAGTTCACTTACTTTAGAAATCTGAAATGGCTTTAAAAGCCTATTGTTCAGTATTGACAGCAGAGCTTTCAGTGAAGGTCTCTTTCTCTCCTAGTAGGGAGTTTGACGAGGCCATATTTTCTCGAATGCGAGCACATTAGTAAACACCTTAAACAAGGCTTCAACCTTGATGAGATTTCACTGTTTACCTCACAAACAGTACACACAACATTTGGCAGAGTGGAAAGCGCAACCGAAACAAATCCAAATTAAACAAAACAATAACAAAAAAATAAAACAAAAACAACAGCAAAATAAAATAAAGCACAAATTAAAAAATCTCGAA
This sequence comes from Enteromius paludinosus, assembly GCA_032361165.1. Taxonomy (NCBI): domain Eukaryota; kingdom Metazoa; phylum Chordata; class Actinopteri; order Cypriniformes; family Cyprinidae; genus Enteromius; species Enteromius paludinosus. The sequence goes on along the minus strand of JAUMHQ010000065.1, from coordinate 10,310,513 downwards.
CCATATTATACTTTACCATAGGCCTAAGTGACACTATGTGCCATCCAAGACATCAGCCAACTCATTTAGAAAAACCCTGACAGCTACTCACCGCATGATGCACTTTACTCCCCAGAACTACTTGTATCGGGTCCAGGAAATGAGACACTCATAGCAATTGGAGTGGAGTTCTTATGGTAAAATCACTGTCGCTGATGCCAACCTGAACTCAGCAGGAATGAGGACATCCATTATACATACAACTGAACTCCTGATGGTTCGGAAAAACACGATAAGTGGGGGGCTCTTGCCCTTTGTGAATACTGGGAGTTCATCAAGTTCTATGTAAAAATTAGCATGACGAGCCAGGGGTGACAGGAAACAATCAAGGTTGCCAAGACGCTTTATAATTGTTTCTGCATTCTAAAAAAGAAAGCATTAAGCTATTCTAATTATGAAAAAGAAAACATTAAGCTATGGCAATAAAGTCAGAGCAAAGTTTCAGCAACAAATTGGCATCCTATTGAGCACTGAATAACAATCACATTGAAATCAAGATGCATCATTTGCAAGCAGAACTAAATAGAATTAACCCTTACTTAGTGCTCAGTGAACGTTGTCTAAACATTTACTATATATTATTAACATTTTTAGATTTATATACGCAGTACCTTTTAAATATTTGCATATGTTTTTTTTTTGGGTTTCGCTCGCCAAACATAGATTTTAGTTAGATAGTTTGATTAATAAACCAGTAAAAATAGCAATATTGCGAAATGTTATTGCAATATAAAATGTTTCTCTCATTTTAGGATGCAATTTCCTGTGAAGGCAACGCTGAATTTTCAGCATTATTACTCTTCAGTCTTCAGAGTCACATGATCCTTCAGAAATCACTAATAATGACTAACATTTCATATGATCAATGTTGATAACTGTTTTGGATTCTTTAAATTCAGTTAAAAAGATTTTTTTTGTTGTTATTTGTCTTTTTAATTGAATGGTAGTGTATATAGTGTGTATATTAAAAATACATCAATTATATTTTTTATTATTACTATTATTATATTTTCTTTTTTTATTTTAAATTTGTAATTATACTAAAACGTGTAATATTATAATAAATATAATGCTAACAAGTATAATATTAGAATTTTGTATTTACTGTATATTATATTACGTATTGTCTCCATTCTAAAAAAAACATTTGGTCCAATACTTCCAGCTAATATTTAACAACCCCTTAGAAAAAAACACTTCACAGCATTAAAAGTCTGCATTTATTTGTAGGCTGGATTTAAGAAAACTGATAGCTTTGATGGATTCTAATCTAAAAAAAACAACAAAAAAAACATAAAACCCAAAAGAACAACCCAAACATCCTCGCAACGATCTAAAGGTGTTGTTGAACGTTGGCTCATTTTTGAACTGCTTATATATTCTTCAGACATTCTAATAGAGATCATAGTCTGTAAGAAAGAATGGATTGGTTGGTGTTGGTTCCCTGTCTGCCATATGTGCTGAAACACAGTTGGGAAGGTGAACGCCACAACGTACCAGAGCAGAATACTGATTTCCAGTTTGGCAGCAAGAAACCCCTCGGCCAGGCTGCTCTAGGCACAGCCATGTGCAACAGCATGGAGCCAGGTAATCACCAACCTTTCTCCTTTCTCTGAGGGAGTGGAACCACAAACCTACAGCCCATCCTCAACCTCTCAATTCCCCCTTACAGCTACCGAAACAATACCCTACGAATTCATTCCCTCGCAGAGGCAAACAAAAATGTATTTAGGACATTCTTCAAAGGGCCAGGTGGTATGCAGCTCATAACAGGGGAGAGGAATTTAACGCTGCTCTTCCTCTGTCTACAGTGGTTTAAGCACTACTTTCAAATCCAACAAATCCCCAATATGGCTATAACGTGTCGCTGAGGGTTACCAAAACCATAATGATCAAAGAATTGTCTTATGAAAAAACAACAAAAGAGCAACCTTTTATTCTATGTTGTCTGAACACTTGAACTGAGCAGGTGAAGAGGCACAAATAATATCAATGAGCTAAATTACTATCTCAAGACGCCCACGTTGCACGTAAAAGATTTCCGTGTACTCCAGTTTCAAAGCCAAAAGTGCTATAGATGGAAAGAGCAAATGACTCACAGCTGGTATTTTTATTTGCTTCTAAATCATTACATTTGTTTGCATCCTAAGTTAAAGTAACCAAAGAGGTAACTATGCTCCCTTTAAAAGAAATTAAAGAAACATGCATGAAATACTAATTAATATAGCCTAACGCTAGGCTGTATTTGTAAAATGTTATTTTTATAGGCATTTTTATGTACATTATGTGTCATGGTCTCGTGAACGTGCGTCAACGTTTGTCATTATTGTTGTTTGTGCACAAAAAGTAGTGTCGTAGCATTGTACAATTATGGCTGGACTACTGATGTCACATGGACTATTTGTCCTTACTACCTTTTTAGGCCTTGAACATGTCAGTTGCATTGCTGTCTATGGAGGTTCAGAAAGCTCTTAGATTTAATCAAAAATATCTTAACGCAATGTCTATTTACACTAAATGAAAATAGCCCACCTTATTGGCCATTTACATGAACTCCGCCCACCAACGTGTAATTGTAATGGTTAACGATCAAAAGGAGATTACCTAACAATTGCTTCAGTGGTGTAAAGGGTTAAGAGCAAGATATTACATAAACTGGAAGCAAAAATCTTCCTGACCCCCGACCTTATACTGTATAAAACGTATGTGTGTTATGTTCTTCTTGATTAATTTGGTTATTGTGAGATGCCCATGAAAAGTCTTCTGATATATGAACCACAAACTCTCTCCACAGGGGTCCTGCTCATCCAGAGAGGAATGTTGTATTTTTCATTAGGTGAGAAAAATGGAGAACCCTCTTTCAAGCGTTTAGAGAATATTACAGCTCATCTACAGTGAATTAGTTCAGCATCTGCTGTGTCAAAGGAGTACAAGTATCTCTAGTTACTCTCCTACACGATGATATCCGATCTACGCTGCACAAAGTAGTAAGCCAATTAAGTTGCAGTAACCTCAAGATCTCAGAGCTATTCTGGTCATTAAACTGAAGAACTCTCCCAGTGGCCAACAACATCACAGGCTCAAGATGAAGAAATCAAATTGTGAATGGGGTAAAACTGATTAGATCAACATTTTACCTTTGATATATAGAATATACAGTATACCAAGGATAATGTTTGCATTTAACAGCTAAAGAAAAATCTGAATTAGTTAAGATAATGCAAATGCATGCATTAAACGCATACTCTACTTCAATACAACTTGATCTTTATGGACAAATTAATTACCACCGAAAACAAGCAGATTCAAAGTAACACACTTGCAAGAGAAGTGTTTGGCAAGAGATATTCCAAGACGTGTAAAAGCAAAAATATGGAGCTTGTGTTTTTGTTAAAGCACTTACTGTACTGAGTGAAAATGATTTTCTGCGGTAAGTGACAGATGCTATAAACAGAACTTAAGTTGTATTTAACCCTGAAAATTCCTTTAATCTCCATTTAATTGGTCACCTTACATGACATACCTTAGCACTTAGCAATCAATCAAATGCTAAGTTTGGTACCACAATGTTTGTTTTTATGGGTTCGAGAGCAAGATAGATAGCAAAAATGTGTTATCTGTCAGTGGACCTCTAAGGTAAGACAAGGGGATATATTCAGACAAGATGTATTTCTTGAGTTTAACTCACAGAGGATGTTCTTGTCTTCATTTTACCTGTCTACTCCTGAAGAATATGAAAACAGCAGAGACAAAGTCTCCAGAGAATTGATTCCATCAGTCTCTGTCTCGGTAAGCTGTCTAAATAACATATATTAAACAAAAATAAACCCTTACAGACTCTCGCCTCCACACAAAATGTCCCGAAACGTTTAGCAGCGTACAAAAAAAAATAACAAAAATCAATGACTGAACTCCGGTCTGTTTCTCACACAAAGCTACTGGCTTCAGAAGACTATAGCAAACGAGACATATGGTGCTCTTACAATCCTATTGAAAACAGAAGGCTCCGGTCTGCGTTTAACTGCATGGAAGAAAACTAGGTAGAACCAGGTTTCAGAATTCCACTAAGGAAAGCAAGTCGAAGAGGTTTGGATCAACGTGAGGAACGAGTGAATGACAAAATTCTTCTTGTCCCGTTGATGTGTCTGTGCATGTTGATGAGGCTTATTTTTTGAAACATGTTCTTCAGTTAGTCTAGTGTATACCAAGTCTCTTCAAGTCCTGGACCTGAAGGAGACAAGTTGCACTTGCTGCTAAACATATGTGTGTGTCAGTGTATTGAGGAGCATATGTGTGAAATGTGTTATGGAATTAAAATTGTATAACAATTGAATTAGTTCTTAATGAAAAACAGGAACTGCTAAACAATTAGCCTAATCTTATTTGGGGGGTTTTTTGCGCATTCTAAATGCTTGCGGTTTCAGGATGACTGCACATTTATGCCAATGTACGATTGACTTTTGATGAATTCTGATAGCGTTTACTTTATTTTTGTATTTTAATATGTTGTAAAATCGCTGTTTGATCTCCCTTTTCCATTTAAATGAGCAATCAGCAATAGTAACGGCGTTTTCAAAATAAGAGTCTTTGAGGACAGTATTTCAAATGTTTATAATTCAAAGTCCTGCAATATATATTTTCTCCTGCATAGGTGGTACTCTAGTGAATGTGTAACAACTTGACATGGTATCAAAAATCATTGAAGAAAAATTCTCATAGCTTTATAAAATTACAGCTGAGCTACTGATTTAACTAATTTAACTAATTTAACTAACTAATTTAACTTTGCTCGTCTATGCAGGGTTAGAAAGCTATCAGATATAAAAATAAATAAATAAATAAAATATCTTAGTATGTGTTCAAAAGATAAATGAAGATCTTGCAGGGTTTGGACCAACATGGGGGTGAGCAATTAATGACAGAATTTCCATTTTTTGGGTGAAATATCCTTTTCAGATGCGAAAACATTTGTGTCTAAGATATTCCTTTCAAATTATCTTTATCAAGCTCCTATCAAATTTAACTAGACATTTTTTTTAAACAAGGCATTGAAAGTCTTCATATAGATTATTCTAGTATCAGGATATAAGCAAGCAAATATTTAGAACACCTATAGTTCAGTATTTTAATACATTAAAGTTTAACTAAAGTTTTTAATGCACTCCTAAATTTTTAATCTAAGAAAACCTTGGGAAGAAAAGCAAGCCTCAAGCCCTTAAGTCTATAGTGTTTCAAAATGCTGTGAGTTACTTCTAATGTACTTGTAAGTGTATTCAGCTGTTATTAATGTGAGATGAAAACGTCAATTTAAAAATCTCCTGAGGACAACAGAAACACAAACTTCTTTTGCTTTTCATATACTGCAGCTCAGTAGAGCACAAAAACGTTGACACTATGAATGTGTGTCAAAGCAGCGTCAATGACGGCACAATGACGATAGCTATTCTGTTGTTTACTTCTATTTAATGCGTTTTCTTTGTTTGATGCCATGCAAACATTTATTGCACAAACAAAGAGCGGCTGCTGAATATTAATCTAATGCCAGCTTGGAATCATTTTACTCTACACCTGGGGTCTTGAGGGAAAGTCAATGCTCATGTATTGAAATTCAGAATCCCTGCTGTTGCTCTCAAATATCAAGCATCTATTCTGCCACACACACTCACGCAGACTGTCATATCTCCACTGTATTTCTACATCAGCTTTGCCATCAGCAATACACCTGTTATCGCAGTAATGCAGTCACCGCCTCACAGCAGTGTTTTCTAGTCTCAATGTCTCACACACACACACACACACATATACATGCATAACACTTCCCTGGAGTGCCCTTATACAAGCAGAAAAAAAAAATGAGCAAGGTGAGGTAAACCTCCATAGGTGTATGGGTTATGACACTGACAATTATTTAGTTATTTTTTAGTACATACATAAATGTTGTTATTTTAACAACATTTTCATTTTTTATTATTTCTTTATTGTTTAATGCAATAAGCTGAAAGCTTGAATAAAAAAAAACATTAAAAGGAAAATTTAATAAATTAACATTTAAATACTAAAAATTACATTATTCATCCATCCATCATATGCACATATAAATACACCTCAAATTGCATGTGTATACATACATATTGCAATAAATATGGATCAAATTGCTTGTTTTTCATATATATATATATATATATATATATGTGATGTTTAGATTTGTACATCCTTACATTAGATACATGCAACATCTTCCATAAATCCCGAAGAGAGGAACAGCAAATTATATTTGTTATACTTTCAGATGACTGTGGGTTGAGAGAGAGCATCGTCATCGAAATGTCAACATCCAAAAGGTCACATACGAGCCAGTAAAGAGGCAGCTTATGTAAAGCCATTACTCTCAGCAACTGATGCTTTATGAATAAAAGGCCTAAGAGACATAATCACAGTGATTACATTGTGTCGGTATACTCAGAATAAACTAATCACTCCATAGTGGGCTGGAAATGTGCTTTATGCCATATGAATAACTAATGCATATATTATATATTTGTCCCTGTGGGTTGTGTGTTACCTGGTACACACAAGCTTTAAAGTTCTGCTGCATTTTTTTACGAGTTTCATGAAATATGCAGCCAAATATCTTTTTGAGGAGCGATAGAGTGAAGAGGACAAGAGTGTATTCTTCAAGAAAAGCTCAGATTAGATTACAGTCCGCCTGTGCGTGTCTGCTAACCGGATTAAATCTGCCACCGCCCCTCACAGACAAACTCCACTCACCCATTTGCAACGCTAATTTAGGGTAGGCTGGAAGAGGTGTTGGGGTGGTGGGGGATGGTGGGTGTCTGGCAGGCAGACCTTTAATCTCTCACGTCAGCATGAATCCTCAACTGTCAGAATGAGTGATTATCCTGCGGGCTGTCTCACCTGTCCTGCTTGCTGGATGCCTGGATGTGTGGAAATTCAAGAAACCGTGAGGGTTCTTCTTATTAATTAATGATCATCTCTCTGTGTTGTGACACGGCAACACAAAAGCCAGTAGAGTGGATGTCGAGACTAAATAGCTTACTTAATGAGCTGATCGAAGGGCAAAGCAACATTTCACCGCGGCTTAATAAACATGGCGATATGTCTTTACGCTATTCGTCTGAAAACTGCGGACAAGGTTAAATGTGTCTCGTTCATCAAATAAAGGCAAGGAAAATTGCTAAATGATTATAAGTCAGGGCCCAGTGACCGAGCGTCTCTCGCTGTTTAGGCTGAAATGTAATTGTTATACTACAGGTGATGCAGCAGAGCCACATCTCCTGTTAATCACAACTTAATGAGCACAAGCTGTCAAAGCAATTAGAGGCTAATTGTAGTGACTGTCCTGGCTTTCATAAAGCACAAAAATAGAGAATTTACATGTATTTCACTAGTAATAGATTGCACCATGGAGGTGTATAGTAACGTAAGAATTCCTTAGTGACCGAGATGCTATTAAGAAGTGGGATGTGAGATCAAAGAACAATGTAAATATTATGAAATATTTGTGATGTTGCATGCTTATTTAAGGCAGCTAATGAATGGTAACAATGTTTCTTTTGGGGCTGGATGTATGGATGCACGGATGAAGATATATAATGTCCAAATGGGAATTTATATGTCATGTTCAGGACTCCAAATTCTTCCAATATTAAGGCTGGAGCAGGAATTTATCAAATATTTTTTTCTTCTCTTTCAACTTAAACAAGAATCAAATGGCGCTTTTCCACTGCATAGTACGGCACGGTTCAGTACAGCTCACTTTTGGGGGGTTTTCCACTGGGAACAGTAC
>JAUMHQ010000065.1:10268307-10290252 GCA_032361165.1 Enteromius paludinosus | reverse complement strand
CTATAAGAAGTAGGAAACGATGGTGTTTGAGACTCACAGTATGTTATGTTCATGTACTGAACTGTTATTATTCAACCCTGCCAAGACAAATTCATTTTTGCATATCCTAATTAAAACAAAAAAAAAATAGACCCATCTCAATATTTTTAAGCCTTTTGACAGTAACTGATATATTATGTATACATATCCATGCTGAGCTCTAGATTACTTTAAGGTACTTTTTTAGTCAGAACAACCACTTGAACTAAATTGCCAATAATGCCCAGCAGATTTAAAACGTTAAAAAAGAAAACACCATAAGAATCTAGATTAAGAAAAATGATTTCCACAGCAATTTAATTTAAGTTATGGCATGTTTCCACAAAATTAAACTTGCAAATGCAAAAATAACTTGTGTAATGACAGCACACACAAACTTAATGGCCAGAAAAAAATCCCTTTGACATTCATTATGTTGTTTAATTTCATATGGTGAGTGAAATCATTTCAAATAGATCATCCAGTCCTGGACTTTCATTTCTCTGAATTACAACTATTGTAGTCTGTTTTCATTGTAAAGATGTCTGCTCCTCATGCTATGCTGTGTCAGCCACTGATTAAACTTCATGAGTTGAATTCTTCTTGAGCAATGATCCTGAAGTCCATTTCAAAAGGAGGTTCTCTCTGTTAAATTACTGTACTCCATTCTCTCTGTGTGAAGCTGGACCACAGCTGTGGCACCAAATTTCAATTTAATGACATATAATTCCTGCCTTGGCTGAGAGAGAGTTAGAAAAGTGACAGGGGGGTTCAATGGACAGTTCTGGCCTGGAGGGATGTTGGCTTGAGCACTGTAGGGGAGTCTGTAGCTTCCTGGCAACTTACTGGCAACCAATAACATCTTCTCTCTCCCTCCTTCTGTCCCAAAGAAAAAAAAATTATACTCTTAACCCCTGACAACCTCCATTAAACACAACGAGTCCAATTCTACACTAGTGGAAGTTGCTTATGTAGACAGTGGGGGCTTTTCGGACAAGAAGAGGGAAATGTCACGGTCAGATGTGGAGTATGTGAATTTCCTGTTATGAGAACTGGTATGAAAAGAGTGCTTGCCACTTTTTTTTTTTTTTTTAATTGTATTTGCCCTCAAAATCACCACTTTCATAACAAAAATAAAAAAGATATCCATGAACAACACCATGGGCTAGATCAATCACTATTAAAAAGATACTGCACCTACCTGTACAACTGAAAATTCTGTCATGTCTTACTCATCCTTATCTCAGCTGATTTTCTTTCTTTTTTATGAAAAAAAAAAAAAAAAAATGTAAGACTGTTTCCATATAAATTTTACTAAATGTTCACTGAAGATGTAAGCCGCAAAAATATAACATGCATGGACTACTTTAAGATACGTTCATATTTTGCACTCTATTCAAAGTCTTCTGAAGTCATACAATAACTTTGTGTAATGAAAAAATAACTTAAGTTATTAAAAGAAAAATCATCAACTCTAGTGAGATGTTGAAGTTGCAATGTATCGACAGATCTTTTCTTCTGTGTTGTGACACATCACAGCGAAAAAGATTATCAAATAAAGAAAGAAATGCATGACAGGAATTATGGCAGATGTGAATGTTAGCTTGTTCAGGTTTTAAGAAAGGGAAGTAAAAATGGATGAAATGATTGAAGAAGTCATGTGTTACCATCAGAGCGTTTCACTGGAAGATCAGGTTATGACATTTTCAAAAAAAAAATAATAATAATAAAAAAAAGATACAAGCAATTCTAATATAATAAGCAATAACATGCATTTAGAAAACAGGATCTTTATTTTGGATTTGGATCTTTAAATGCCAAATGGGACACTCTACAGTCTCATGGACTTAACTGACATGCATGCTTGGCAGCCAATGTAAGTCTGCAAGAGATCAGAAGAGAACACGAAGGCCCTGTCCCAAACGACATACTTAATTCACATGTGTTAACTAACGATAGGTGTCCCATTCATCTTTTTTGCTTCATGTGCATTTCTGCCAAGCCCAAACTGAGGCGAGCTCCATAACAGACTTCTACTCAACAAATTGGAATTAAGTTACAAAAGCGTGGACTGAGGCCATGTACCAACTGGCACACTTCATGTGCACTTGCAGTCTAACAAAGGCTCCCGCTTCCTTGTGACCTTTAGGGCCATGAGACTGTAGGAGACTGTCATTTTAGCTTTCTGAAGGGTGTTAGCAAGCACCTCTTTCGCACATTTGTGCAGGTGAGCTGACAGTCGGTCGAAGCAGCTTTACGCCAGGAAAATATGTACTTCCAGAGGGTTCCACACAATTGAGGAAGACCGTGAGGATTTAGGGTGCAATTTGGGACAGGGCCTCAGAGGAAGACCATGAGGCCATCTGGGACATTTCAAATTACTGAATCAATTTTGATTTATGAACAAAGAATTTGTAACTTTTAAATTAACTGGTTGAATTGAATAAACTGGTACCTTAAAAAAAAAAGATCCGAATCACGGCAATCAATCACAGTTATGAACACTCCCTGGAAGATTTCTTTAAATTATATTTTTACATTCACCCCCAATGTATTGTTTTTGCCTGGTAAAGACGGCCAAAAGACGTTCCAGCTTTTCTCTTTGTGGGTTCCGACAGACATGATGCGAGATCCCTCGTATATCATCATATCAACAGCAAAACAATCATAGGCTACATCAACAGCTAAACACATCTCAATCAAAAAAGCAAGCGAGAAAACTGCCGCGTCTTCCTGAAAGGGAATATGTTAAGCACGGGTTCATTGCCTCGGCAGATTAACGCGTCTTAACTCAGCTAAACAAAACACAGTACATCTCTACAAGCAACTTAAACCAGTTGATCAGAAACTAAGATGGGAGCTGGTCTGCAAACTCACTCATTACACTGTTGCGCAGTCACGCAGATGGGAAACAAGTGCACGCGTTTGGAAGGACCGCGTCCTCTCACCATCTCCAGTGCGCCTTTTCACGAAACTTTCAAACGCGAATATAAAGTCAAACAAGCAGTCCCCCGTCTAAAATGCTGAAAACGCATCAAAAGCCAAACATGATTATGCCACAGTTTAAAACAGCATAGAGTTTCACGTGTCTTCGTTGATTGCGAGCGCATCCAACACGAGATCCGTACGACAATCTCCGCTCATTATCAATGGTTTTGCTTCCCGAAAAACACTTTCCTGGATTGTTTAAGTCTCCCGAAAATGTTCGTCTTACCTTGTTGAATCAAAGCGATGGATATTCCAGCCAGGACGACCCAGTACACGGGATTCTTCATGGCGTCTGGAGCGGATCGCGTGCGCGTGAGGTCTGCGTGATTGTTTTCCTTCTTGCAAATACCAATTTGAAAATCCGGAGGAATAAGTGGAAGTGTAGTCCCAGGCTCTAAGTAACTGTGAAGCAGGCACTCACTCACTCACCTACGCAGGCGCTGAGAAGTCCCTCCTTCGGTGAGGTATTGCTTATGGAGCTGTTTGGATAGGCTTCCACAGGATTAAACGAACCCACTGTTTTCATTTGCTCAAGAAATGTGACTGTGCATCTGAAGTGCAGTGGGTTCGTTTCCAAATCGCTGTATATCCCCAGGCCGTTTGTCTTATTCCTTGGTCACTTAATAATCAGTTGTGGGGTTATTATTTAGCACTAATTTTAGTCCCCTTAAAATTATTTTACTCTCCTATCTCGAATTTGGTTCGTTATTAGTTTTAGTGTCTGTACCTCTGTTTTTTTGGCAGCTTGTGTCTGCAACTGTAATAGCATATTCCAATATATGTCTGCTACAAATGTGAGTAGCTTAAAGTAGCTTTAATTCAAATCGTAAACAAAGAATATTATGTATATTGTATAGTATACTACATAAATACACCTACGCACAGAAAAAAATCCAAAATATGTATACTGTTTGAGTGTGTATATACGCATAAACTGTATTGTACATGTGTGATAAAAGGCAGTTCAAATGTTAAATGGTTATATAGTCATTAGTTTTTACTCAGAAACCCTTTTAGCTCACTTCTAATTGGTTTATATTGACCACAGCAATTAAAAAAAAAATGTTGCAACAAAATCCCTTGGTCTCTCTTAAGCACTTGAGGAAGTGGGCCTATGAGAGATATCTGAAGGCTATTAAAAACATTACATGAGTTTCTCCTGCCAATTGGTAAATTGAATAAACCAATGTTGGCCTACTTCCAAGAGCCATTAATACAATCTAAAAACATGCACACACTTCCTCGTGTCAGCAAAACACTCTAAAAAAGGCCAGCATCCACTTTAGAGATGCACTATAATTAATAGTTTTTTTAGATTTGGAGCACCATCACTTCAGAAGCAGGTTGAGAAAGCAAATAAATATTTTGTGATTGCTGCATTCCGTTGTAACTGCGTCTGGTGTTCAAAAGGTGAACATAAATTAATCATGTAATATTGGCTTTCCGTTGTTCCTCCTCGAAGACCTCAGCAGGTGACTTGCCGTTAAATTTGGCTTTGAATGTGAATGTGAAAAATCATTAACCAGCTCAGTCAAGTGAAACTGCTTGTCATCTCCAATGTCAATGAAACTCTTTAAGTATGAAGAATAATAAAATTAAAAAAAAGACCTTAAGCAATTCAGAGTCGGAATTGCTGCAAACCATTTGGCAGAAAATGAAGTGTGTGGGAAAAATTGATTATTTGACAATCCTGCTTAACTGAGTACGTCAAGCCACGGCATAAAGATGATTATATTCATTGGCATCTCTGACACAAATACACTGCTTGCAACCTTGATAACAAGCTTCAGCTGGTCAGAACGAGTAGCAAAGCTTTGTTAGAGGTAAATGATAATTTAAGCCAGAGCCAAATTAAATAACAAACAAAAGATATTGATTGTGTGAACAATATGTGAGTTCTGCGTGGAGATTCTGAAACATATAGTTGTGTCTATTATTTCTAGGGAGGTCTGGGTTGTTGTTATGTTTACTGGCCCTACTTTAAAAAGCCTAGAGATATGGCTCAATGCTATTGGATTTTTTTCACCCACTTAAATGGTAAAAATTGTAAGTCTGATCACCCTCAACGAACCTCAACGATTTGTGGCACAAACAGTGCAAGTTTAAATGCTAAGTTTAATACTTAGGCTTGAGATTTGGTCAAATAACCCTAGTACTAATCAAACTTGGTTGATGTTCATTTCAGCCCTGCTTGTTGTGTTTATATCAGTAAATTGGTTTCTTTCTGGCACTGCAGACTGGCGGCATATATCGCTGTACTGTTGCCCTAGGGAAAGACGTTGCTCGATATAACCAGACATCAGGCAGGTTCAGTTAATCTACAGCAACCAAACTGAATTGTTAGAACGCTCTGAGAATTTCAGTCCTCCACACGATTCTGCCCTCCACTTTTGCCTTTTGACAGAGCAGACTATAAGACCGCAGCATGCTTAAAGAAATGAAAGACTATAGAAGAGTAAGTGTATAAGCTGGAAGGGAACTCTATGAAGAAGAGTGTTTCAAGTACTGGGCCATTTGAGAGTCCAGTACTGGGACACTTGAAACTCAGAGAGTCACCTTGCTCACTCTGTGATCCTTTAAATCACTGCCGTCTCGGCTGACCTGAGGACAGCCTGAAGTGCATTAGCCAGAGAGACTGACAGATACATTAGTCAGCGAATTCTTCTCAGATGTGCTACAGCTCCATCAAATAAGCTTCATGGCTTTATTTTGTCTGACAGTGCGGCGCAAGCAGTGCTTTTCGAAGGCTGTGCCATCAATAAATATCTACATTTTAGTTTATCATATGTAAACGACTTAAAAATTTAAAGAAACTTAATCATGCTGTCTACTATTTTAGCTGTTTTGACCAAATTGCAATCATTGTTTGTAGATTCTGTTAGAAAAACAATGTATTACCCAATAGGCTCAACCCAGCGGTTGGAAAGAAAGACAGACAGATAGACAGATAGATAGATAGATACACACAGCAAAGTTTCAGGAGTGCCATACTGTATATCCCTCGTTATTTATATAAAGTGCAAGATTCGTTTTCGAAATTGCTGTGACTGACAAGCAAATGACCAAAGAAAAATATCATTTGTCAGATAGATATATGAAAGTTATGAAACATGGGTATAGTGTTTGTAAGTGATTGTTGTTATTTCCACAGAGAACATGTTTACAGTATATTCTGCTTCATATCTAATATCCAGTAATGAATGGAATTATGGTGCTACCATATTAGTGGAAGAATGTGTATCAAATGTCGTTTATATTGATAGTTTCAATATTAATGCCAGAGCTAATCCCACTAACAAAACAAACAGCTGTGAAATTGTATTTCAACACATTATGAATAATGAGGTAATGGATCTTGCTGTCAGGAATTCAGAATTCCCTCAGGATACACAGAAAAACACAGGAAAAAAAAAATTCAATAGATCTCCATTTGAAAGTGTAGTTCAAAACGCTTAACATATATTTTTCATTTTCTCTATTTATGCTGCAATATACAACCCTGTATTGCTTGTGGTTCTCAACAGATGGATCATGACCCAAAAATGAGCCATAAATCATTTCTGATGGGCTCAAAGAGAACAGGGAGACGTAGAAATGTGTGTTGTTTTGTCGTACATTAGCTGTAAGTAAGAGCATAAAAACCTTTAAGACATTCAGGAGGTCAACATTGTCCTGTTGAGGCATGTTGTATATATATAAAAAAAGAAAACCATATTGATGGAGCTCTTGGTAATATTATTTATAAATGTCAATGTCTGGTTGTCAGAACATTTTTGTTTACACACTCACACACATTATATGTTTATGCTTTTCCTGTCTACTTTTGTTATTTGTACTGTTCTCTGAATATGAACGTATCACATTACTAGTCTAAGAGCAAACGTTGCCCTTCATTTTAATTCAAAAATGACTTGGATATTCTGATATTTCTTAATATCTTTTTTTAGGGAGTGCCGGAAAACTTGGAGAGCTGCTGAGAATGGGAGATTCTGCATTGGAGATGCATTGCAGTTAATTTCTGTTCCAGTTTTGTATCTGCGGTGGAATTACAGGCCTCCAGGTGGGAAACATAGATGAAAGAGCAGGAGAAGCCAGAATGTTTGATGGGATTTCAGCTCTTGGGGGGTCTCAACCAGTATCTGAGAACTGATCAGAAAACAAGTTTCTCTCCTTTTCTCCTTTCTTAATCACATAGGCTGAACATGTTTTTCTCAGATGCTTTAAAGTAAAGTATAGTAATACAGTCTTGCATACATTAAACATCCTCTACCGCAGAGATCCCCTGTGCTTCTCCATCACTGAGGCTCAGCTCTGTATGACAAGGAGGTGTTCTGAATTTTGATGAATGTTTAATTCCTGTTAGACAAGTTGATGGGTACTGTGCCTGCGCTCTCGGGAGGCTTATACCGTATTAATCATTTTCATGGTAAATGATTCCGCGAGAAACGGGATGGATGAGGCAACGCTTCTGACATGTATTTGCACCGGACTTTGCCATGATAATCAGCCGGGAACGTATAATAGAGGCTGTATAGTATATCAACGTCCACATAAATCATGAAAGATAGAGGGAGGGTGATTCCGATTGAGATTCAGGACGCAGAACGAACAGGGTTGTACAGCCGTTTCCTTCAGAAAAATGGTAGGTGATTATATTTTGCTGTCAAAATTGGCTGTTTTATTAAGATTTCACGAATGACCTTTCAGAGGCAAAATAGAGTTCAATATTCAAAATAAAGTGAGCGCCGTGAATTCATCTTACCCTGGTGAATGAGTCGCTGCAAAAGGCCAAATGAATTCAATCTGAGCACACACTATATATCTGACATATTATAACCGATTTTGTATGCAAACTATTATTAATATTGAAAACAGCATGCCAGCATGGCAACCCTTGACCCGATCATCCAGAGGTTGCCTTCATGTAACTAATCATATATGAATATATATATATATATATATAGTCTCTCATATGGATGTCAGATGATATTAAGTCATAAGAATGACTGATATCATTTAATGTTATTTGGAAATATATGATTTTTGAATGATTGATTGTTTCCCTTGAGGTTGTTTGATTTTTTTCCCCCCTTTAAAATGAAGTCAGTGTGTGGGAAGGAGTATATTTTAATCATAAAAAATACCTTGTGCATGGTTGCATAATGGTATATATATATTTATGGTCTACTTATATAATTCTGTTCTTCATCATTACTTGTTTGATATATTATACTTCATATATATATTATACTTCATATATTATACTTCAGTGCATGGTAGATGTTGTTCAGCAATGTTTTAGACTTTATAAGTAGACATGGCACAAGGCTGTCCTCTGGTGGTCATGTTAAAGAATCACATCCACTGTGCAGGTGCAGATAGATGATGGATGGATGAATGGCAGAACTGGCAGTTGGCAGCTCATTTTTGATCGTCTTTCTATAGATGTTTAGAGAAATTGGATTGGAAAATAGGAGCATAAATCAGTATTTGCACCTGGATATTCCAGTCTTGTAACTCGGATATCTCAGTTTGGATGAATGTCAAATGTTTGGATTGTATGACTCAGTCAGCGTTCTACGGCATCTTAAAAAGACAGTTCACCCAAAAATAAAATCTCACATCATTTCCTCACCTTCAAGTTGTTTTAAACCTGTATGAGTTTCTTCTGCTGAACATGAAGATATTTTGAGGAATAAATAGTTGACTATATATATATATATATATATAACATGGATGTCAATGGCTGCTGTCAGTTTGGTTACCAACATTCTTCAAAACATCTTCTTTTGTGCAATGACATGTGAAGGACATAGTGTTGTTTCCTGTTTATAATTTGCGTTGTCTACTTAAAAATCTTACATTTCACACTCAATTCTAAATGCGTGTGAAGGACACAATGACTCAAGCATAGGCATGAAATCTCTTTGACTATAATTCCCTGTCTCTTACCCTGAGTAGCCTGACTCATAGGCAGTCATTTACAGAGAACATGGGAAAAGCTGCTCTCTGTGTGTTTAGGCACTCTTTAGAAGAATGAAACATGTTGGGCTGTTGACATAACGTTTTAAATGTTGTTTATAACCTGTAAGGTTTGCACTTCACAAAAAATGAAAGAAAATGTCATAACACAGGACAGTTTAAGTGAAATGCTAGGTTGTGTGTGAAATTTAGAATGACTTTTAAATTCTTATTAAATCTAGATTTTAAACAGAATTTAAATTCAGGTATAAACAGGATGATATTCACAATTTGAATTTGTTTGGGGGAAAAAAACATGCTTTGGTAAATCATGGTTAAAATATATAAAAAAATATATATACATATATATACACATATAAGTCATATATTATGCCGCATCAAATCAGTAATATGAGATCAAATGGCAAAATTATAATAAAAAAAATTAAATGTGACATTGAGATACAAATTTTAAAATATGACACAAAAATATGACAATAAAAATAAAAATAAAAAATAAATATATTTATAATATAAGAGTCCTGCCAAAAAAAATCTCTTTAGTATCTTGAGATTTTATGTCATAATTTTTTAAAATATTATAACTTTCTCCTTAAGTGGCAGAAATGTGCATACTGTAGTTTTTAACTTGAAAATATTTTATTGAATGTTGACTTGTTAACTCATTTTGGGGAGAAAAAAAAGGGATAAAAAATTAAGTTAAGAAGATCTCAATTCAATTTAACTTCTTGTGTCGATTCGAACTTACACTCATGAACTGAAAGACAGACAATTCTTTAAGACTGAATTTTGAGCAGCTGTGGTAAACTGCAGAAAAATAGGAGTTCTTGTCCTTGCTGTTTGCCATCTACTCAAAGACAAAATTCGAAGGAACTCTAACTGACGCAAGGCTACCTATAAAATTGTCTGAAAAGAGCAGTTTTGGTGTCTGGTGTTATTGAATGTTTTTGGCCGGGTAGTTAAATGATTTTCTAACGTACACAGAGCAATCACAAGGCTAAATGGATGAGACAGGAGAGGTGCCAGAGCTGTGTGTGGAGAGAGAGAGAGAGAGAGAGAGAGAAGCCTTGAAGTTTTTGTTTGAGTGATATCATGCAGAGACCATCTCTCTCCAGCAGCAGGGGGTCTTTGCTCAGAGAGCAAGCAAAAGATAACAACAAAGAGAAAGAGGAAGAATGAGCGAAGCGGTGACGGAGCTATCATGCTTCTCAACAATGTTACATTGCCAAAACTGGCTCCTCAACAAACACAAAGACTCCCCTCAGGGATGCTGGTAATAATACCCTTCAAAAAGATCCTCAATATTTCCCAGATTGCACCAGTCCTAGATATTTAGCACTGAGCTGGTTGCAAGAGAAGCTTCCTCATCAATCAAGGCGAAATATCTCACTATATATCATTTTAACTTGCAGTTTGGTGGAGTTACTGGATAACATTACAGCAACAACAGGGTCATATTCTTCAATCATCTCATATAAACGCTAGCCAAAAGCTAAGCTGCTCAGCTTCCTCTCTACTCATCTCATTAGATTTATTTCCAGTGTGTGTGTGAGAGCGAGTGTGTGCTGTTAAGACCATTAGACCGTATGACTCCAGATCTACTAAAGATGAAAGCGAGAGGAACAAATCTTTAGTGATTAATTCAGACTCGTTTTTCTTCCCTGACCGTTACTCCAAAGCACCTGCTGTTTTATCTCACAATGCAGCACTCTGTCCCATGCAGATTTTACCCATTAATTTCAGATTAGCAGAGTGGACACGGCGGATTCAACTCGAAGCCAATGTGTAATTTGGATACGGGACACAAGGTGCTAGCTTCATTTAGAGGAAGATGCAAAGGGAATGGTAAGGGGTGAGAGGTCTTACGGATACAGACAGTTGATCTAGAAGAGAGACGGCTGAGGGGTAAGAGGTCTAGCTTTCTGGGAGCCTGTATGTCTAGGACGGATACGCATTAAACCGACTGTCTATCTGATCGCCTCTGGCCCGTCACCTACTGAACTGCTTATTACAAGGGTGTTAACATTTTTGATAAGCCCTTGTTCTTAATATGATTTGACAACCTAGAAAAAACCATCAACACTGACTATAATAACTAAAAATATAATCATGTATCTGTAATTTATTGAAATTGGGTAGGGGCTTGACTATAAAATAACATTTTATAACCACTAGAGGCCAGTGTCTTTAAACATTCATCTGAAACTTACTGATACGTACAAATTCAAGCTAAAGGCATTTTACAGAATGGAGAAACAGAGAACATAAAACCAGCTTTTGGAGAAGAGTAGCCTACTGAAAGGCTTTGGCACTGGTTTCTGTTCTATATGTGTTTATGTATTGTGGCGTTAAAAAAAACAGTTTCACTACCTTTCAGAAGTCAATAAGATTTACTTCCGTGAAAAAGTTAGTGTTTCAATAAAAAAAGGAGCATTCAATTATTTAAAATTGACAGCAAAGACATTTGTAGTATTACAAAAGATTATTTCACCGAACTACACCGTGCAACAATATTTTGCAAGTTTTGGTGTTGCGTTTATTTGTAAAATTGTCTAAAAAATGTAAAAATGTTTGACATGCTCAATATGAAAAGTACATTACTTTTAATGCCCACTTGAATTAAAACCGTTTTCAAATAGGCTAGTTAGTCCAAAATTAGCCAGTCATCCAAAATTTCAGAAGTGTACGTTGGGTGATTTGTGTTGTTTATGACTTGTCCCACGACGTTTTGGAATATTCCGAAAAAAGAATATTCCAGAATGTAACAGATGATTCTAGAATGTTCCAACCCAAATTAGCTAAATATCTTAAAACAAGAATCATGAACAATGTTTTATAATTAATGATCGAAGCCCTAAAATTGACTAAAATATTGAAGATGTATTATAATATATACAACAATAATTTGCATCAGAGTTACAGATAAAAAAAAAAAGAACATTGACAAAAATGTTTCTAGATCAGCAAATCAGGAATAAATTACATTAAATATATTAAAACAACTTTTATTTTAAATGATAATAATAAATGTGGCCACTGGCATTGCATATATATATATTGTATGATATTGCATTATGACGTTAAGCCTTTAATTTACTATCATTTCTTGCCACCAGAGGGCATTATTTTTGTAAGTACAGCAAGTGTTGTGATTAAAATCATGTTTACCCTGAATATTATTCATTCGTTTCGTTTTGTTTTCAGAACAGGTAGATTTTATTATAATTGCAGGTCACAGTAATTCTTTTAACAAATTTTGCCGCACTGAATGAGGATTCGAAAACACTGTTCTTGAGAGAAACACAGCTACCTGAGTGGCCGGTTTTAGGTCAGGGCACCCAGAGGACTCGAAAAAACAACATTCATTCGAGCGACTCCATCATGCTAAGTTAAACATCTGCGGAAGAATGCGCTCTCACTACCTAATTGACACCAGTGACGCCAAATAGATTTATATTTACAAACAAGCACTTAAATCTAATAGAATTCATTTACATTTTTATGAGCTGTTCTATCTCGGCAACAGGCATCTGGGGAAAGCAGATGGGAAGAGAATTAAAGAGTGAATAGAGGCATTATGATTGTCCACAGAGAGTGGGCCTGGGTTTATTTCGGTCCCCCTCTCACAAGGACACTAGATGTTCCCGATAGCCTCGCGGTAATGGCTGAATCGTATGGACGAAGGGGTTCACGCAAGTCACCAGCCGACAGAAGCTCTTAATGTAAAGGAGTGGGATCGGACACAAAGGGGGTGGAAGGGGCGGTGCGGTCGGGGGCAGAGGTGCGGCGGAGGAGGCGGTGCCCCTCTGAGTGCACTTAAGTGGTTAAAAGTGTAGGGAGGAGGAACAGGCCGCTCCTTAAATGAAAAGACACATGGAGAGTATAGTTTGCTATCGCTCCCGTACTTTCCGCGTCGAGGCCATTGAAGTAATCCACGTCCAACGGGACCCATATGGTCCGGCCATTTATCTGAACAGATTGGCGCTTTCCGTAGCATCAGCCGACTGCTAATCCCCGCTTTCTTGAGTCTCACACAGAGCCTGTTAATAGGAAAGTGTCATGTGCTGGGCAGCCCAAGCCAAAGGCAGGCGAAATGATGGGCAGCTCGGCCTGTCCCCACGTGACTGCCTCTCTTGTATTGATTCCCCTCCAATGTCTAATTCTATTAATCAGAGCAATTTCCCTGTGGGCAGTGGTTTATTTCACTCATCAAATGCCTGATGAAATCTTTAGACACCGCGAATTAGGGCCAATCACAACAAATAGCTGATAGTGTTAACCAGTCACAAGCTGCGCCGAGGCAGCGGTCCACTCTAATTTGAAAGCAAGTGAGGTGATAATGCGGTGTGTCATCCTTTTGTGGGCGCGCATTAATGCCGCTGCCTGAGATGGCAATTGACGGCAAATCGACTGCTTCCAAAGGCAGCAGAAGAAGATGAAATTGGGTTGATGCTGAAAATAAAGAACATTGACTGGCAAACTGCGGAGCGACTGCGGACTTTAATCCATTATTGCGGCTGATGGGGAGGGCTTAATGCATCCCTGTCTTACATTATATTTGCATGGAGCTCTGCTCTCTCAAAACTGGAGATGTACATGAGAGAGCCTCTGCGTTAAGTGGCTGACTGCGCCTAATTGATTTGCCAAGAGAAAGGGTCAAGTTTGCTGCACGTTATGGAAAATCTATAAACTATTGACAAATTATATGTGCAGGGGATCTGTGCTCAGATTCACCGACACATGAGATTGGAGAAATTAAATGTAAGATTTCAGTTTCTTGCGTTTGCAGACAAATATGGTGCCAGTGCAAACTAGGTGCTCCAACACAGACACATCGTTGCTGTTCTGTCAATATGGCCTTATTTGTACATAAAAATGCATTTAAATTTATATGTATCATTTAAAATCTATGTGACATAAGTGCCTGCATAAATGTGTATATGCGCATATATATGTGTGTGTGTGTATGCATGTAATACATGTATTATACATGTATTAAATATAAATATGTCATAACACTGTAATAACTGTAATTTAATTAATATATCATATTTAATGTAATATTTAATATTTTTAAATATTTAACAACACACCTATAAATACATACATATAGCCTTATGCTGTTAAATATTTCAGAATTCAAATATGTTTACACGTTTTAATTGTAATATATGTAAATATGTCATATTTTATGCAGATAAGTATAGTTTTGATATGCTCTTTATACATTACACTCAAAAAGAGAAAAAGACAATAAAGTGACACATGGTTAGTTGTATAATAATTCATTTAAAATCATTTAATTATGTTAAAATATGTTTTAAAGCACATTTTTGACTCATTTTTAGAAAAAGAAAAAAAAGACAATTTCATCTTTCCCCACTGCCCCTGTGTATCATAACTACAACATACAAAATATTTGTAGAGATCAATTTCATGAACACGAACTCTCATATCCCTCAAACAGGAGCATGACATGGGCTTCATTGTTCTTTTGAATCTCACAAATCTCGCCGTTTCGTTACTCCATTAAACTCTGTCTGTCTTATGATTGCTAGGACTTAGATATCGTATCCCCATTCCAAGATTCTCCTATGCGCAGGCCGGTTCCTTATTTGCCTACGAGGAGCGATGTAATAGGCAATTGCTGATATAAACCCCCTCCCGACCAAACAACATGGGCAGCCAAAACCAATCTGACTGCATATCATTGTCTGCCTATATTGAGCGTTTCCAGACACATACCTGGTGATGATGGGCAAGCGTCAGAAATGATTAAGTATAGAATTGGAGAGATATGCAGAGGTCCTGGCCCTATTTGAACATACATACTTTTGCATTGATGTGAGAGGGAGGGCCTGACGGCGGTGCTTTGGTATGCCACCATCTTGCCGCTCCACGCAGTTAGCAGAGAACAGCTGTTCATTTGGAGCTGCCTGCACCTTTTCTTGACCCCATTTTGTTCTGCGCGGCAGCTGAGACAGAGGAGGAATTAGTTGTATTACTGTCGCCCTGCCGCTGTGTGTGTTTCTGTGATTCCACTTGTATTCTCTCCATTACCGTGGCCCCTCTGTCTGATTAGGCACAACACACTCACTAACATGCCAAATCACTACACTACACTACACCCACACATCCGCTCACACACACGCTCGAATACACACTTCCAAACCCTGCCACCTGTCAGAATCACACCCGGAATGAAAAACAGGCTATTGATGTCCATTTATCTTTGATTTGGGCGCCTTTTTCAGTTCTTACAATCCAGAGCCTGCAAAAAAAATTATCGAGGAGAAATCTCATGCATAGATTAGAGAAGGAGAGTTTGTCTTGCAAGGAAAGATGGAGACTGGGAAATGCTCATGTGTTTGACCGGTTTGTTGTGTATTTTTCCATTGCATTTTCAATTACAAGAAATTACAAGATGTTCCTGTAAAAAAAAAATAAGGGCGACTTTTAACTCAGCGCATGAATAAAATATCTCCAGGGTGGGGAAAAAAAATCTATTTCGACTCTTTCTTCTATTGACTTGAAATTCAAAAGGGAGAAAATTCTGGCGAAATCACCTGCATTTCTTTTATAATATTCATTTAAACAAAGCTTTGGCTAAGTCATATTGATTGTGTTCTGATTTAAAAGTACCTGAGGCAGGGTGTCTCTAATCCGAAGGCTCTTTTAAAAATCACCTGGTCAGACAAATGGGACCTTTTAAAGGAGTATAATGTGTTCTTAAATTATTTTATTGATGGGAAGTGGGATGGCCTCCGCAGGTACCCATACAAATGTTTGGAGCATGCTGTGAAAGGGTCAATTTGTGCTCCATTTTCCATTTCTTCATTATCTGCCTTTAAAGCCGTGCTGAGTAGCTCAATAGGGCTGCAAGAAACTTTCACCCTCGTGCATTTACCACTGCCAGCGTTCGCCTCCCTGTCGATTTATAACCGCTTTAATCGCCAAATCATAATTTCTAGTAATTGTGGTTGTTGGAAATAGCAGTTTACAAGGTTTAGCTATTGTAGCTTATATTTTGTAAATGAGCATAAAGACAGAGTATTAAAATACACTGTATTTCTTGAAATTAAAAAATAGCCTAATTGCAGCTCGGGTCCCTGGAAAACTATTGACAGACTGACGTGGAATATACATATTACTGAGCATTAATGAGTGAGGGTTCCTTATCTTTTCTGTAATTATGTGTCAATTTGCAATAAAGCCAAATAACGGGGTGCCGTGGGTTTATTAGCAGTGATCCCTGCATGACCTTGACATGAATGGGCTGAATAGCATCTCCAAATGACAGGTTAAAATGCACTTCCACTTACATTTAAACTTCCATGTAGGCACTTCAATTTAATAATGCAGTCATCATTTGTAAATGACTCCTCTTTCAGAGTCCATTAAGAAGTTTTTTTTCCTCTATTGAACTGAGAGTCAATAGGTGTGTAATAAGGAAGTGCAGCCCATGCGACTCAGAGAATTGTGGGGGTGGGGGGGCTGATGAGAAATTGCAGGCTAATTAACGTCTGCTTGCCCAGACCTGTGCTAAAGTGGCACATTTGTGCTTTAGCAGCCGTCGTTTCGTGACTGACAGAGACTTGGGTTGTAGATTAGTGGAAAAATGGGCTCTTAATTAGCCGCTAACAGTAGGTGACGCTTACAAATGGGAAATAAGTTAGTCATCATCAGTGTTAGGCAATTCATAAATGAATTCATTTATTATTTTTCGTTTGTTGTTATTTTAATTCTCTCGTATAGAACTGTGGAAAGCTGGAGACAATAAAGGGCACAAATACACAAACTATAAATGCAGTAACGGTTGCCTTTCCTGTAACACACATATACTGTAGATATACATATAAAAGAATGTATTATTTATATGTATATATATATATATGTGACCCTGGACAACAAAACCAGTCATAACTGTTAATTTATAATTAACTGAATAAATAAGCTTCCCATTGATGTATGATCTGGATGGACAGGCCAATATTTGACCGAGATACAACTATATGAAAATCTGGAATCTGAGGGTGCGGAAAAATGTAAATGCTGAGAAAATCACCTTTAAAGTTCTCACATGAAGATCTAATCAATGCATATTACTAATCAAAAATTAAGTTAATTGACTAAACATCTTCATGGAGCATGATCTTTACTTACTATCCTAAGGATTTTTGGCCAAAAAAAAAAATCCAAAATTTTGACCCATACAATGTATTTTTGGCTGTTACTACAAATATACCCCAGCGACTTAAGACTGTTTTTGTGGTCCAGGGTCACATATATTTGTATCTGTGTGTGTGCATGTTTATTGTATATTTATTGTAAATTTGTATAATGACATGGGTATGACATAGGTATTACAATATGAAGGTAATTTATGAGGACATTTTCAGTGTCCCTGTAAGTCAAAAGGCTTAAAAACATTTTTTATCTAAAATTGCACATCGTTTTCTGTAAGGGGTAGGTTTAGGTGTAGGTCAGTAGGGCAATACCACATACAGTTTGTACAGTATAAAAACCATGACGCCTATGGAGAGTCCCCGTAAATCACAAAAACCAACATATGAGTGTGTGTGTGCGAGTGAGTGAATGTTTATTTTACACTGTGGCGACCCAATGTCCTCAATAGGAAAGTAAAACATGATATTTTTGACATTGTGGGGACAGGGCTAATATGTATAAAAATAATAAATGATATTTATCTGAACATGTAACAATGCAAATGAATTTTCTATTAAGGGTATGTTTAGGGTTGGATAGGGGAGAGAAAAAATTGTTTGGTCAGTATAAAAATCAGATCAGATTTCTAAGTCTATATAAAGTCCCCATATTTCACAGAAACATGACAAATAAATTGCTTTTCATTATTTTAATGATAAAGGAAGGAAACGGCAATTTCTCAGATTTTTCATGAGACCGTGTTTTGTGTCGTTTCTTTAAAAATTAAAACACTAACAACAGCATCTCTCTAATTCGACAAAGTCTGCAATCAAAATCTCTTCACTGTGGTACAAATCATGTAACCCATAAAGCAAAAATAAAATAAAAAAGACAGGATTTATATGTTTGAAAATGTTCGCTAAGATCAAATTGCTGCATCTCATTTCAGAGGCCGTATCCTCTTGAAGTTGCATTTGTTGGGCGCATACATCACTGAGGTGGTCTCATTAGAGAAAAGTAACTGTTAGATTGAAAAGAAGAAAATTACACTATAACACCTCACAAGGAATAAAAGTCAGTTGTATTCTTGAATGAGACCACCTCAATGACGTATGCAACCGACAAACGCAACATCCTGAGGACCATAAACTGGTAAAAGGCCTGTTTCAATTACAAAAGTGACTATGATATCTAAATCGGCTGCCTTAGGTCCAAATAGGAAGCCACTAAGCAAGCCTTCATTGTCCCATGGCACTTTTCTGTTGCCCTCATGTGATCCTGTCAGCGTGAGGCTCAGCAAGGCTGAATGTGGAGGTCTAAGGTGTTGAGTACAACATGCTCATATAGAGAAAAAGAGAGTTCCCCTGGCTCAAGCTTTTCACCGGGATGTATCTGCTGACCCGTGAAGACCCCTCCTTTCTGACCTAGACAAAAGTGAGAGTGAAGGACAAATGAGATCACAGCACTCTGAATTAACTCAGAGAATGCTCACTTTGAGTAGGGTCTGCTGGGCCAAGCAGGCTGTAACGTTTCAGAGTACAGTCAAACCAACATTCATTCAGAAACCTTCAATATTTCTGAATAAACCAATCACATCTTGTGTCTGAATAAGTTTTTTTTAGGCCAACCCAGAAATTAGCATAACATCATATGCACCATATTACTTCAACAAGGCATACTGTGCTACTGTGTATTTAATAATGTAGAAAAAAAAATATCTTGAAGCTTATGTTAATAACAACAGACTTCAGGATGACTGAACCAAAGGTGCCAAAGGCTAACTTGTTTCTGGGATAACTCTTTCCTCATTGAATTGGAGGACCATTCTGTGCTCCGAAGTTTTTCTGAATGTTTACAACGTTAACCTATTGCTGTTTGGAACTCATTTTTCTTTCACATCATGTCCAAATTTATGGAAGTGTAGATTTGTATATTTGTCGTCAAGAGCCAATCCATTCAGACAAAATAAAAAAATCGATGCACTAAAAAAAGTTATTGATGTGGCACGATTCTCTCCATAAATGATTGAATGCTTTATTAGTTGTAACGCTTTTTCGTGAGAGCCTGTGCCATGCATTTTTCCTTTTCTCAGCAAGGGAGTGCTTTTAAAGCAATGACTCTGCGTGGCATTGGGCGTTAGCTGAAAGAAAGGTCATCGGTCTTCACGTGGTGCCGACAGAAAGGGCTTCCTGAGTCACCTCTGAACCTCGCCAAATTACGCGGCGCTCTACGCTGGCAGATGAGACCCAAGACCCTTTTTCTTCTTGCTCACTTAGGGGGATCAAATGACCAGTGAGAACTCAATTAGCAACATGGCTCCCTCGACGGGAGTCGATGTCGGGCGCTCACCCTTGTGATGCAAAGTGAGGCGCCGAGTGAGGTCGAGCTTAGATTTGCTTATCTGGGATCGACTCGTACAATTACAGGGTGATAAAGGCTTTTGACCGGGAGCAGGGACGTGGCTCGGGTTTGTTGACTGTACTCTGTGTCTGGGTTAACTGAAGCTGAATGGACATAGGAGGCTGGTTAAGCACTGCTTATTGAGTCGCTCGTAGGACCCCATGAGACCTCAGAAACAACAATGGCAGAATTAATGGGTAAAGCGCAATGAGAATGTCAACGCGACGGGGAGCGTGCTCAGAGCAGAGCTGGCTCTTAAGGTGATTGTGTTGCCAAACGCCCGCGTTGGATCTTTTGCATTTGTTTGTGTGTTTGAATGTTTGAAAGCATCTGTTTTGTTGTTTTGGCGTGAAGTCAAATGCCCTTTATTTGATTTGTCTCTAAACAGGAAGCAGTCAAAGCATATGCAGTCATGCACTGTATAGGTATATGCATATTTTAACACTATAAAGCCTACTGTATCACATTTGATACACATTTCTAAGGCATCTATGAAAATCCTGTTGGAAACAATTTACTACATGCCTTTTGTTTTCCTATCGATAGTTTACACCTTTTTAGCAAGTAAAAGGCCAGTATATTTCTAAAAATGTCCTCCTTCAGGTTGTGATATCCTTTTGATGTTATTATTATAAGAATAAAACTAAGAATTTAATACAATCTTATTGGGAGATATCAGAGTGACGATTGCAATTTGTATGCATTATATGTCATTAATATGTTATACTTTTAGGCTGTGAAGATCTCATTGATTTGTGTCATAAATGTAAAACTATTGCATCAAATTGTATACTGTTTGGTTTGGACCTCTGCATATAATCCATATTATATAATACTATATGAACCATAAAAGTGTGATATATTGCATATGACACTGAAAAAAGCACATATGCAGCAACTTAGTCCATGCAGTTAATTGAGTTAAATTAAACAATAACCAAATAAATATTTAGGCATTTAGCATTCAATCCAAATTCGATCCACATGTAATAAGTGGACTGATATTTATATATATATATATATATATATATATATAATTATTTTGAAAGGTGTTGACCTAATTGGTTTGGCAGGCCTACACAAACTCTTGAGATGTCCATTTGCGAGATGATTTCATAACACTCTGCCTCTCTCCAGAGCTGAAAACTTGGCAGACTCCGGAGAACTTCTGAGGAGAACCATCCATCAGTCATAGTTAGGTCTAATGATGTGTCCATTTTGACACTTCAGAATCGGTCACGGCAAATTGCTCTGTCGGGAGGGAAAAAAATTGAGAGAGATAGCCTCGCCCTGATATAATTTGTCGCTGCAAATGACAAAACAGAGCAGGGAATAATATGTGAAGTCAAGTTTAGTGAGAGAGAAAATGGAAAAATTTAGGGTTGTGAGGCACCTTAATGGATATCCTTGCAGCTGGATGAAAATGGGCTCGAGTAATGTGTCCTTAATGTGAGCCAGCCGGGTTTCTCAGAGTGTATCAAGAGAAAGGTGCCCTGTCATTTCAGCTAGCAATCACTTAATGGGGACGGTAAATCTCAACAAAATGGACATGCACTGTGCTATTTCTGGCTTCAGGAGATGGAGTGAGTGATTGGCTCTGGTAAAAAGGGGGAAAAAATCAAAACAACGAAGGGGAAAAGTAAGTTGAAAAGAAAAAACAAAGAGGAGGACGCAAAGAGCAAAAAAAGCAATCTCTTTCGTCTGGGCTCTGTGTGCTGTTTGTGTTTTGCAAAAGTGCAGAGACAGTGACAGGAATTTCAATTATCTAATTACGGCAAAATGAAAAGACATAAATGTTGTGATTTCTGCTGTCTTTCATAGATCAATCTAATGTGTGCTCACATTGAAAATCTAGCAAAATGGAAGAGGCAAAGTGAAGCAGCGTCTCTTCAAATCAAGCAATTAAAATGACAAATTAGTTTCTTGATATATTCATCTAAGTGGTTAAGTGGAAGGGTTTTATTCCATACTCAGTGCTGTGGAGCAGGGATGGGAGGGAGAATCGTCTGCATGCTCTTTTGATTAAGGCAGCCGCTTAAATGCCGGGAAAATGTTGAAAGCACTTGCCATACAAATTAGCCAACCGAAGGCTGCGAAATGAAATTCTAAAGAGTTGATTTAGGCATTTAGGGGGATGCGCCTGGCAGCTTAAAGGATTCAAAGACATTCTCAGGCAGTGTGCATTATGTTGGAGAGGTCAGGGCTGAACACTGGTTTGTGTTTTCTACCATTACGAAAGGCCAAGCTACTGAAAGAAAGACACTGAAAACACTAATTATTTCAATATCCTTTTGACCCAAGAGTAAACGGACTGTCTATCTATCTATCTATCTATCTATCTGTCTGTCTGTCTGTCTGTCTGTCTGTCTGTCTGTCTGTCTGTCTGTCTGT
>JAUMHQ010000065.1:10224825-10241186 GCA_032361165.1 Enteromius paludinosus | reverse complement strand
ATGTATCCTCAAAATAAAGATTTAAATATTCTGTTTAGGACCACGGCTTCAACCTAAAACATCTTTAAACAGAAAGCGGCATTGTGAAAAAGGAGAAACATTGCATTATCAAGTATTTTTCTGGTTTTCTTTTAAGGTGAGAACTCTACTGTTAACCCAGAAAATGGTGCTAAAGATAAAACTCAGTCTGATCAGATTGTGCTTTCCAGTGGACTTGCACTTGCACTAGCACTTGTACTCACAGGTGTTTTGGGACTGAGCATCATGTTCTACTGCCTTCATAAACACCAACACAGTAAGATTTTCTCCATATACATCAGCTTTCGATCAGAATGTAGTCATAAGTATAGGTTTAGCAAACTAATCGTTTATGAAACACACATCCTTCATGATTCAGTTTATTCTGTGACTAAGATCATGAACCTCAACATCACATAATCTCAGCATCTCACTTCTAACCAATATCTGCTCAAAAACCCCAGTTCGGAAAAAAACAAAACAGTATGAATCAGAGAAATACAAAAACAGCCAAATTGTGCCTTTTAAAAATCTTCTTAAAGTTTTCTGAAGGCTACCTAAACATACAATACAATTACAGCAATTATTAGGGTTCATAGCATAGCTCTGAATCCCTATTGCAATTGTTAGGATTTTTATTATACCAGTGCGTTTTCATTACATACTAGCACTTATTCCAATAGTGACTAGTACTTCATTATACTCTCCTTGTTAAGACAAAACAGAACTAGTAATTTTTTTAGTTACTAGTAACTGTTTAGACCAGAGATATGCTGAACTTAATGGATACTAGTACTTTTTCAATTTGCATTTCTGCCCAGTATGCTAATCATATGTTGAATATTAAGGAACCAGCAATATAGGTTAAAGGAGAGAGATTAGACAGGAAACAGAAACAAAGAGATGGATGTCGTTTTTCTTTTGGAGGAAACCATATAGAAAAGAAACATTCATAAGAACACAAACACATGGAACACGTATTTTTGTTTGGTAAACTACTATCGTATATGCTAGCCTAATGTGCTTGTTGGTCATCGAGAGACCCCTAGTGGCCAACTGGAGATAAGACACCAATTTAATTAACTATTATTTATCATCCAATAATAACAATAAATATCATTTTCAAATATCTTTTTATTTTTAATTTTTTTGCAAATTGCTGTTGCTACAGACATTGAATGTTTTTATATTAATATTCTGTGGGCACCGGGCAGACACTGAGGCCCAGTTTCACAGACAGGGCTTAGCTTAGCCTAAGCCAGAATTAGGCCATAGTTCAGTTAGGACATTTAAGTGATTTTATAAACATGTCTTAGAAAAAAGCATTACTTATGTGTACCTTAGAACAAAACGGAGGCACTGAGATGTTTTAAGAACAGTCAATGCAAGTTTCTTTCAGTTGAACAGATTTTATATTTAGTCTAGGACCAGGCTTAAGCCTTGTCTGTGAAACCAGGGGGTGAATGTTTTACATGTTATGTTTGATGCCCTTTAAAGGGCACACAAAATCCAAACCTTACAGTTTTCAGATAAACATTTTATTTGTTTGGAAAAAATACATAAATCATATACAAAAAAAACAGGTTTGGTTAATTATAAAGATAAAATCTGCAAAAAAAATTAATAGGCTACTACTGCGATCACCAAGATTTCAGAGAATAGTTTTATAAAGTAAAATGTGTGTGAAAAAAAAAAAAATTTGTATAATGTGGGATTCATTTCCAAGATTAAACAAATTTTTATTTCAAACTAATACTGTCCCTGAAAATGCATAAACCATGAACAAATAAAGGGACTTGTCTCTGTTCCACTCTCTCTGTTCTGAAGCATCTCCACCTCATCTTTCCTGTAATATGAAAACGATTGAGATATGATCATATTGAGTCTAACATTAAAGTAGCTTAAAGGTCCTGTCTGGATGTATGCTTGTCCGGCAGTTTCTTAACATGCAATCTATCTATCCATTCCTCTGTAGACTACTTCAAAGCGCATGAATCATATTTATTTTATTGTGTGTTGAATGTTATATAAGAGGCGGAAAAGACGAGTTATCTTTAAAACAATTGTGCTTTTGTAAATAAAGGAAACAATTGAATGCCTCTTTCCAAAGAGCGCACTATAGAAATGAACTCAAATTCTGCATATAGGTTGCTACTTGCAGTTTTTTTCCTTTCGTTTTGTACATTTATTATTTAGTAAAAAAAGAAATTGCATGTGGGCCTATTATTTTATGTACAGCTTTATTATGTTTTTCTCTGTTTGCACAAGCTTTGCACGTGATGTGACCATTTGTGTGGAGGTTCTGATGTTTCTGCTGCCTTTTGCTTGTACAAAATTAATCCCCGAGAATGAATTTAGCTGTTTTTAATGTGTTACAGTCACGTATCAGGTTTCTAAACCCGATCATTTCTAATTAACGTGATTATTTCTAAATGAAAACTTTAAACAAAATAAGAATATTAATTTAGAACAGTACTTTTGGAATAGCCAATCAATATTTCACTATAATACACAAAAGTGAGTATTTAAGAATACATATAATAATAAATATAGCTCCTAGACAAAAAAAAAAAAAAAAGTAAGAAATAAAATTTACAATTTTTACAGATCCTGAAAATGCCATTTTAACTATAATATATATAATATATAATAAAAGAAGACAATAACTGCAATAACTGTCACCTTTCATTTATTTCAAATATCTAAAGTTGCAACACGTGTGTGAATGTATGCCTGTGTATGTGTGTCTGTGTTTGTATTGATATAACAGTTTAACCATTGTATTTTCTGTGTATGTGTGTGTCTGTGAGCCTATTGTCTGTTTTCAATGTGCTTCAGTGTCAGCCATACATTCAGGTTGCCTTATACTACCTCAAAGGCCTTAAAACGCTTTATGATTTATGATTTACTGTTGATATTATTTGTTTAGGGCAAAGAGAAGAAAATGACAGAACTACAACTGGAGGTATTGGAGGTAACCTTTATATCTTCATTAATTATAGAAGTATAATTCATTGTATATGCCAATTGTAACTATAATATCTGAAATATACTTCACAGGGGGCGTAGACAATGACGTTGGTATTTATCAGGTAACAGACAATCAAACACACTAATAAGCAGATGTGTAACAATGAATTTAGTAAACACTTAGATGTATGTTAATATAATGAACATTAAGAATATAATCTTAAAGACCCCATGAAAATACAGAACATGGTCTTTCGGCTTTGTTTTATATCAAGGCCTCAAATGGCCAAAAATGCCAGTCAAGATATTTCATTGGGTCTTTAAGTCATCAAAACAGTGTTTACAGCGGAATAACATGAACAATACCTGTATACTCTGACCACTCTTGTCTCGCAGGAAATACCTGACCCTGCAGAGGTGACTCCTTTACCGTACGTCTACACAGACTTCATTAAACCGAAAGACAGCAGTCCGGCCTCCGCTGGAGCACAACACTTTGAAGACTTTGGTTACTCGGAGGTCGGACCCACAAGCAGAGAAGAAACCGTCCCTGTGGGTGAATGTGTCTCGAATGAACAGTCCACAGCGTGCCCTGGTGCTGGAGAGGAATGAAAACTGATACAAAACACGATCAAACAGCGAATACTAACAGTGTTATATTCAGAAATCTAGTGTAGTGCAACTTAAAAGTGCATCAGATTTATATGCAAGTGTAATTTTTTATATTTACAAGAAAAAATAAATAAATCAGCCACCACTAGAGGGCAGCAAAATCAGCTGAAACGCGCTCAGATAAAGGTACAAAGCTGTCACTGAAGTGGCAACAGGGTACAACATTTTACATTTTTTACTGTCTCAGTGACATCCCCTCCCCCTTTATTTATCTCTGAGAGTGATAGCACACTATATGGACTTGATAAGTACATAATAAAAGGACTTCAATGAGTACTTCAGTGTCTTGCAATGATGTCAAGGATAAAGTGTTTGAACTAACACTTTAGTATGCACACTGTGAGTGAAGTGTCCACCCTACTTATTAGTGACTGTCATGCACAGTGATTAAATAAATGGCAAGTGGCTTTCAGAGCCATTTAAAGCAAAAGCAGTTTGTCTTGCATGACAAACTCTGTTGAAAGTTCTGTATATCAATTACGACATGTCACGGAGTCAACAGCAGCTTAATGAATATCAAAATCAAATCTACTGTAGATGTCAGTAAGGAGGTCTAGATGCACTCACAATCCACAATAACAGACTAAAAGAGGTCAAAGCATTAGAGAGACAGCTGTTAATCATCTGAAGAGTGTACATGCCTCACTAAATCTTTCATTTACATTTTTATAGAGTACCTTCATGCTTACCTAATGCAGTGTCTTTAGTGGCATTCCAGGAGGACGCAAAGAATAGGTTATTTTTTTGTTTTTCCTTCAGAAAAGCCAATTGAAAAAAGTGAAATAAAAATAAATCTCACGTTAAATTGACTGTACAGTCTCACTTTTTCTAGGCGTGTTTAAATTGTTACACCCATGGAATGCTGGGAAATGATACCTACAAACAGAAGGGGGATGTAAGTGTTTAATAATTTAACTTTAATCTCCTGTGATATAAATAGAAAAAACAGAGAGGTTTGGGGGACAGTGTTAATTAAAGATCTCCTATACAACTACAATAAGTGCAAACAGATATTTATATACAAAATTGCACATTTCGTTTGGGATTCAAAAAAACAAAACAACAAAAAAAAACAATGTGTGGAAAATAATTTGCATCGCTCGATTGGGGACAAATAAATCACAAAGTGAACTCGCCAGACGCAGACGCTCCAGAACAAAGAAATAAAACTAAACACAACGCAGGTGTCAGGAATAAAACATTTGAGGTTTCTGTGATAAACAGATTCACTCTGATTTGAAGGTTTAGTATCAGCGATTAAGCCCTATCTGGCAACCCTGAGACAAAAAACAACCCATTTCAGCACGTTTGACTAAGCTGAACATTCACTTGAAATTAATGGACCAAATCAGTCTACGAGCACCATAAGGCCCCGGAGAGCCTTGTACAAGTGCATACAATCTCTAGGGTTTTGATTTTTCTTAAAGCTACAGCATCAGTTATTTGAGATTCGCTTTTGATCACCTAATAGATTTAAATGCAAACTTTTTTTTTTTTTTACATAAAGAGTACCCAAATTCCTGTGAGATGCTTTCATGATCCATTGTGTGCACTACTAAATTAATAAAATGATATGCTACAGATGATAGAACAATCACATTGAATAAGGAGAAAAACTACACATGTAGAAGAGAAGAAAATAATTTCACAGCATTTAAAATGTTCAATTTATATTCTGATAGTCACTGATGCCATCCATGTTTTACATTGTCATAATAACATATACATTATCTATTGTTATTCAAAGAAATTTCATATTACACCATTAAGAGCTTCACTGTGATATTTCAGTCTCTCTCTTCTGAAAATCCCCCTCTGTGTCCACCATCTGGTTGAACACAATCTGTGAATAAGTTCTCAAATATACAAAAGTGCTCAGTCTTCAAGAAAGCGTAAAAAATGTCTATCTGGCCCGAAAAGCCTCTTCCCTTTTTTTAAGGCAAGTGGTGACCAGTAGGTCAAAAGACTCTTGCCACAGAACCGTGCTGTATCATCTCCCAATAAATATTGCAACAAATAATTCCCGCCCGCATTCGAAACGAGTGAGCAGAGTTAATGGCTTTTGGCATTTGTAGTTTCCACGAATGGCGAGAGCTTTACTATTAATGTAGAAGGACGGGAATATCTCTCAACTATACATGGAAAAGGGCACAATGACATAAGTATGCAGCGTGACAGGAAGCCAAGGTCATGTTCACAAGTGTAAAGCATGCCAAAATGGGGGGAAAAAAAGAACAAACTAAAATGATCCACTGCATTCACGTAAAAGCTTTAACAGGGGATCGCTTGCAGACCTAGTTCCTTTTGCCCTCGTTTCTCTCTGAACTGTGGTTGAGGTACTGTAAACACTTTAGAGGGTGCTTTAGGGAGGCCGAAGAGCTCTTCAACGAATGCTTCACAAACATCAGGCTCCTTCCTGTTACCTGAACAAAGCTGAAACGCACTCAATCCACATTCAGTAGAATCCTCAGCCAATTAAATTTGAGTTCCAAGAATTTTCAGAACTCGCATTCGGTTTAGAATGAGCAGATTCCGGAACTTTCCAGAGTTTTGTTCAGGGAAAATAAGCACTCATTACCTTTCATTCTCACCGACACAACAGCGACGACACATGATACACCAGTACTGGTAAAATCTCTTTTCCAAAATTATTTTTAGACAATGTTATATATATATGTGTATATATATATCATCTTTATAAATATTTTCTGTGCTGTTGTGTTCTCTATCAATATAAATAGCAAAATATAGTGTCATATTTCCTATAGCTATTCGAATCCCCTTATCCATTTACACTAAAGCATCTTAATACCACAAGATTCTTTTCTGAAATAATGTACAATTGGGACAAAATTTTCCAACCAAGTAGATGTCTGTACAAAAACAAAATAATACGTCACAAAATAACACAATCAATGTGTGTGTTGTTAGCCACAGGAGTGCATAGATGCTGAGTTTGTGAAATGAGTCTGGGATGTGTGTGAAACCAATCGATTGGGTGAAAAGTGAAGAAAGCTGATATCAACATGGATTTTTTTCCTTCTTGGAGGTGATGATGGTGTGTGGAAATCATCTCAGATGATCTGATCTACTTCTTTGTCCTTCTGCTCGAAATCCCAACTGAAGATTGTTTGAAGAAGAATACTCAGCGCTAAATGTTGATTGTTTTTTTTCCTTAAATTAAAAAGCTAACCAATAAATATACAAACAAAGAGTCCACTTTTTTTTTTGTTGAGACCAAAAATGCTTCTAACACTTTGTGGTGTACATTCAGGAACATTCATATTGAAAGTGAAAAATGCAACGTAAAATAAACAAACAAACAAACGGGGAAAAAAAAATCACTGTAATAGTTAACAATAAACATTGCCATAATAATAATTTATATTATATTACAAATTATTCCTATGTGTGTTTTTTCCCAGTCCAGTGTCCCTGCCAGGGTAAGGTGATTTTTTTTATAGTTTTTCTTTTGAGGGAATCCAGATGTAAGGTCCGGACTGTTCCTCTATCACCATCTTACACTGGTTATAAACGTCCTCTAGTGTTTCCCCTTGAACCAGCGCTGAAAGAAAAAGAAAAAAAAGAGCTGATGTTAAAAGATTCCCAGTGTCTTTTTCATTTTGCACCACAAGAAGAAATCTTGATGACAATTTCATAATGATCCTTTTTTCTTTCTTTCTTTTTTTTTTTTTTACTTGATGGCTCATTAGCCACTTTATTGTTCATGGATTCTTCTGCATTAATTGTAAAAATAGCCATTTTACCCAACAACAGAATATCTAACAAAGCAATGAGAATGAGCTTTTTCTCTTCTTTTTCTGATAAGCAAAATAGTTCTTCTGATTAAGTACACAGCATTATTATTAAAGCAGTAAATTTTTTAAACCTCTCCCAGGAGCTTTCTCGCAGTTACAGGGCAGAGAAAAAATAATAAAATAAAATAATAATAATAGTATATATATAGTGGGTATGGAAAGTATTCAGACCCCTGAAATGTTTCACTCTTTGTTAAATTACAGCCATTTGCCAAAATCATTTAGGATTTTAAATTCTTTATCCCCTCATTAATGTACATACAGCACCCCATATTGAAAGAAAAACACAGAATTGTTGACATTTTTGCAGATTTATCACATGGTCATAAGTATTCAGTATATTGCTCAGTGTTTAGTACAAGCACCCTTTGATCCAATACAGCCATGAGTCTTTTTGGGGAAAATGCAACAAGTTTTTTTTACACCTGGATGTGGTGATCTTCTGTTATTCCTCCTTGCAGATCCTCTCCAGTTCTGTCAGGTTGGATGGTAAACGTTGGTAGACAGCCATTTTTAGGTACAGTATCTCCAGAGATGCTCAATTGGGTTTAAGTCATGGCTAGGAGTTGTTGTGAAGCCACTCCTTCGTTATTTAGCTGTGTTCTTAGGGTCATTGTCTTGTTGGAAGGTAAACCTTCGGCCCATTCTGAGGTCCTGAGCACTCTGGAGAAGGTTTTGGTCCAGGATATCCCTGTACTTGGCTGTACCCTGTACCCGTCGATTGCAACCAGTCGTCCTGTCCCTGCAGCTGAAAAACACCCCCACAGCATGATACTGCCACCAGCATGCTTCACTGTTGGGACTGTATTGGACAGGTGATGAGCAGTGCCTGGTTTTCTCCACACATACCGAAAAAGTTCTATCTTGGTCTCATCAGACCAGAGAATCTTATTTCTCACCATCTTGGAGTCCTTCAGGTTTTTTTTTGCAAACTCCATGCAGGCTTTCATGTGTCTTACACTGAGGAGAGGCTTCCGTCGGGCCATAAAGCCCCCATTGGTGGAGGGTTGCAGTGATGGTAGAATTTCTACAACTTTCTTCCATGTCCCGACTGCATGTCTGGAGCTCAGCCACAGTGATCTTTGGGTTCTTCTTTACCTCTCTCACCAAGGCTCTTCTCCCCTGATAGCTCAGTTCGACCAGACAGTCAGCTCTAGGAAGGGTTCTGGTCCTCTCAAATGTCTTTCTTTTAAGGATTATGGAGGGCACTGTGCTCTCAGGGTGTACTCACACTTGGCAGTTTAATCCGTGCCCGAGTGCGTTTGACCACCAAAGTGTGGTTTGTTTGACTAGTGTGAGTGCTCCGAACCGTGCTGGAGCACAGAACAGGGCGCGCGACATCACTTTTTTTCAATGCTCCAAAACAAACATATCGGAGAAATGGTCAGTCTACAGCAGAGGTGCAAAGTTTGTTTAACAATAAACTGTAAGAGGGCTGTGGACCACAGTGGACCAAACGACTCAAAATTAACAATTTAACAATATAACAAAGAGTGAAAAATGTAAGGGGGTCTGAATACTTTCCGTACCCACTTTATATATAAAGCAGCAGCAGCATAGTCACATGGGTTCAAAATGTCCTCAAATTAATCATCAAGTCATCGCATGCTTTTTCATAATCCTCCATACAGACTCATGGGGGTCATGCTAATGCAAATTTCAAGAAAAAGTTGATGTGTTTCACTTAGGGGGGACCATCAGCTCTATAGCTCCGCTGTCAAACATGATGGATGTAAAAGGCTGCAGTGGTTGGCCTCTGTGGTAATGCATATGCAAGAGACTATCAGAACATGCAAATGAGGTGATATCTGGGCATAAAGGCACCACTCGGGTCCTCTGGATGGATTAGGAACTTTTCTGTTACCTGTAAAGTACTCGCCGAACTCCTGCTCCAGTTTCATGGCACGATCGTATGTCTTTTTGGCCTGTTCTTCCGTCAACCTCTTATTCATCTCCCTGAAACGCACAGGTTTTACAAGTGTATCAGTTACTGAGTATGTGCGCTGAAGAATTTGCATTATTTATTCAATATATAAGTCATCACAGAGATGGGAAACTTACATTAAGGACTCA
Source organism: Enteromius paludinosus (assembly GCA_032361165.1). Classification (NCBI taxonomy): domain Eukaryota; kingdom Metazoa; phylum Chordata; class Actinopteri; order Cypriniformes; family Cyprinidae; genus Enteromius; species Enteromius paludinosus. The sequence continues at coordinate 10,231,635 of JAUMHQ010000065.1, read as the reverse complement.
ATGGATCTAGGCTTTATAAAGATGGCAATGGGGTAGAGTTGTGCTACTTGTAGTCGTTTTATAGCATTCCCAGACACGTCAAGTATGCAGTGCTTTCCCTAGAAAATCAAAAAGGACTTGCTAAACGCAGAGAAGCAGAACTGTAGAGAAAGGGGCCACCCACAAAAGACACATTCGAGTGCTGTAAAGTTAAAAGAAGCTCAGCAAGGATAAGTCTTGTGAAAAATGGCCCCTAATATTGATTTTGACTCTTTACCATGTTACTTGCAAGCACTATACATCTGGAACAAGCTAAACCAGCTACATGTGAAAGCTATGTTAGGCAAAGCTAGCTTATTTATACAGCACATTTCATACATAGTGGGAATACAAAGTGCTTTAAAATAATCATAAACCACAGCATATGCATAAGAAATAAAAGTAGCAATGATAGCAAGGAAATAAGCAGACTGACCCTCTCAGCCACGTATTTGACAGACTGGACACTGGTTCCATACAGATTGTCATTGTACTGTCCAGCCTCGATGAACTTGTGCTCTTGGATGTCTTTCTCCATCTGCTCTCGTGAGGTCACAAAGTGATAATCTCTCCCGTCCACTTCGTAATCCCGCTTTGGTCTGGTAGTATCTGGAATTGGTAAAAAAAAATCCAAGCTTTTTTTTTGTAAGGCTTGGGCACTGGGTTTGAAAACACATTTAAATCATCGTTATTATTTTCATATTCATGTGAAATACCATAAGGTGTCAGAGGACAGAGAGAAAATCTACTTATAATTACAAATAAACTACTATATGTCTACCTTTTCGGGGTGAGATACTAAACCAGCAACAGTGATCTAAGAATAAATACCAATAGTTCCCACTGAACTGTATACTACAGGGAAGGACTATTACATTTTCTACTTATAACTTGCTCCTGCAGACTAATATTCTCACTTACCTTCTTGACCAGAACTGTTAGCCGCTTTTTTAAAATTATGAACAAACAAAAACGGTTAAATAAAAGACTGAAAAACTGAAAAACACACAAAATGCTTTAGATGTAAAACATGAAAGACCTTTGTGGCACTTGTCAGCAAACTCAGAATGATATGGGATTTTTTTTATAATATGGGAAGAAGGGCTTTTTAGAATTGATAATATTTTGGCCAATCCGTGTTTCACAAGCCAACAAAGCTATTTCCCAATAAACAGAAAACGTAGGAAAATTAGAACACCAATGAAATCTTACAAATCATGGATTACAAAGGGTTTCTTTCAAGGTTTGCTTCAAGTCCTTTTTTATTTACTCATCTGGTCCACTTGTAACTTCTGAAAACATCACTAACTTGTGACCTAGTTGAAGTTTATTCAGCAGACCTTGAAATAAGTGATGTGATAGTCACAGCAAAATGAAATGAGTTTCGGGAACTGCACAACAAGCACTCTGGGACAGAAAGGAACACCACAGACTCTTATGGTCAGGCCACTCACCTTGCCATCTCATTTTGATGAACCCCACCAGAACTGCTATCAGCACAAAGGCTTAAAAACCCCCAAGACTACTGGATATAATTACAAACTACCCTGACTGGAGGTTTTCCAAACACTCTGATTGAAATTCATAACTACACAAGTGAGAATAACACAGTTCACTATTGCTTAGTTGGGCTCTTTAAAGATATTGGTTGAGTAAGCCTCTACTGAAGGTTAATCTGTGCATACTAAAGATGAATAATGAACAATAAATGAAAGAACCATTAAAAAATCTAGTTTATCAGATAATCTGTAGGGTACTTACGTGGCACACATGACCCAAACTTGTCCGGGAACTCGGAAATGAGGTCATCGTTGATTCTGTCCTTCATGGGTCCCAAGATTATAACCGGTCTGGCATAATTAACTGTTCAAACATAATACAGACACGGAAAACCAAACTGAATGCCAATCACGTAATCTACTTACACTTACTGTGAACGTCATACAGTTCGAGAGACTGTGAAGAGGCACTTACTCTCTTGTCTGATGACAGGCTCATACGAGAGGATCAGTTCCTCTTGACTCCCTGGAAACAGAACAGAAAAACATACTCAGTGGGGTGGGTGCTTATGATAGGGCTCAGCTTGCTTTTTGCAGAACGCTGGTGATCATGATGGCCACATTCGGCCCGCCCTTCACCAAGGTCTCTTATCTCAGAGCACGGCTCAAGTGGATGTGTAAATGAGTTACTGAGCGTGTAATGTCATAATGTACTTGTTGACAAGGACATTTGTATTAAAAAAGAGAAAAATGAAAAGCAGTGGCAAAATTGAGTTAGCGCTCATTTGGGAGATTAAAGGGATCGTCAGAAAGGCTCTGGGACAATGATGGACAACAGAAAAGCAATTTAATCATGGATTAGATTGAAGTTTCAGACATTGGCAATACTAATTGAATATAATAGCCCAATTATGGAAACGCTAGTCTAAAGTGACGCTAGTTGTGAGGTGGTCTGCGCACACAGGGACTTGGAGAGCCAGAGGAGTTTATTTTTAGCCCTGGGACGAACAGAAGCAGGCTGCTGCAGGAACACAATATGGTTATTATCCATCGATTCAAACCCAGATAGGATGTCATGTTATTCTGAGCCAGAGCTTCCATTTTCTCACTGGCAGTGGTAACATTAAACTATAGAGAATGAATCAAACATGAATCAGTTTTGTGTAGTGCTTCGCTCTTACCCAGAACAATTTAGAAAGCTGCGGAAATGCTAGATGGCCTCTATTTGTGCAGCTATCGCCATAAACGGAATGGATTATGTCCATTTAAAGCCTCACAAACACAAAGCCCACTCTGAAGCTCTGTTTGCCAACCTAATGTGCTGCCCACAGAGGCAGAATTTTAAGGCATTAAATGCAGACTGCAACAAAAAAGCTGTTTCAAAAGGTAGGCAACTTAACTTTGCTGCCTCCTAATATTTCTTAATAGGCCAAATTTATAGTTGTAATATATTTTACTTCATATTTAAGGGTGATGATTTTATGCTGATTAGAGTGGAGCTCTGTTGTTAGCACCAGACTCGAATAAAAATATTATTGCGAGTTGAGTCTCACATAACTGGTTACGCAAAATGTTCCAAATCAGCAGGTAATAAGCAACAAGGCAGCTCACTTTGAACAGAGCTTGTGTTCTTTTGAGTTCTACAGGAAAGGACAAGTTCTGTGCATTAAACAGAAGCCAAGCTGAGAAGACCGCATCTCTGAGGACTTTAAACAAGGTTATGTGGGTTTGATCAATGCCTGGAGTTTGTGGTGGAGACAGATCATACATTATATTGTAAGACTGCACATGACTTTTGCCCTCTGACCCTGATATAAAGCCAGCTACAAGAGGCCACACTTATTGTTAATCATGCTTCTACTAACATAACATGAAAGACATGGGGAATTTAAACTCTTACGCTAATCAAGGCTGCATTTATTTAATCAAAAATAAAGTAAAAACAGTAATATTGTAAAATATGAATATTAAATTAACCTTTGATGCAAAGCTGAATTTTTAAAAGCCATTACTACAGTCTTAAGTAATCATTCTTATGAATGATTACTTTTGCTTTCCGCATGTTATAGCAAAGAAATTGTAATTGATTCTTTCTGACGGCACATATCATTTTTCATCAGTGTGTTATCAAGTGAGTCCATTTTCAAAATAAATTAAATAAAAGCCACAAATCCTGTTTACCGGCCAAGGGGGAAACAAACAAGTCATCTTTCATTATGTTGACGATGGCTGTCTAGAAGAGCATCATGCAATATGACAATTACATAGCAAAACCTAATCTGTCCGAAGTGTCAAGCTCATCCAGAAAGCTCTGAATTCACATTCAGTCTGGAAACCTGCCACTCTCAAGATGAGTACAAAACCTGACAGCTAATGTTCTGGAGTATGGTACTAGCTATATCTCCAACAAAACTGACCTGAGTTCGTCAGGTTACTCAGTAACTCTTTCTTATAGCAGTGTGTTCTGTTTTTCAAGGGTGTTGAAGATTATTATCGGGGGCTTGCTATAAACTTTCACAGTCTAAGTTGGTTTTACTGGACAAAATTAGACTTGAGTTTCAAGTATAAAATAAAATTAGACAAAGGAGATTAAATTTGCACCCAGTACAGAGGAAGAAATATATCCAAAAACAAATATCCTCTATTCTTATACATATCGACTCAAAGCATTAGTTCACCTAAAAATAAAAAATTATGCAGTATAAGCATCCAAAGTGTATGTGACTTCTTTTTCCAGATAAATCCAATCAGTGTTATATTAAAAATTGTCCTGGCACTTCTAATCTCTATGATTGCAGTGGGTGGGTGTTTTAGTAATAGTTCAAAACATTTTCAATAAAGCACATGCAAACATAATAAAACGTGCTTCACATGGCTCCAGGGGGTCAATAAAGGTGTTTTGTTTTGTTCTATCTTGCTGTCCTTCACTAATCACGCAACGTCTTTTATCTTATAAATATACATCGATTCGCTAAAGGAGGCCTTTTTATTCACCCCCTGAGCCATGTGAGGGATGTTTAATTACGGATGCACATACTTTACTTAATGTCTTTTGCCAATTATATATAGCAAACACCTGCTTAGTCCCATGGAAAGGTTTGGAGGGGGCTGGATAGCTTACATGTATCGTTTAGTCTGAAGTCACATACACCTAGTCTGCTCCGAAGGTGAGTAAAACAGCCTAATTAAAATTTTTGGGTGAACTAGTCTTTATCTCTTTCCCCCTCTATGGATTGTATGTCTGCACAAATACATATTCATTCACTGAGAATAGTGTTAAATATTCAGTTTGACTGACTTGTATTCCCTTAAAGCCATAATTTAATAATTATGTTGGCTAAATGTTCCTGATGAGAACATAAAAAAGTGTCAAAACACAAGACAACATTAGTCACAGCACTGCAGAGACATTATAAAAGACAAACACAAAAGACTAGATTGTAACCTAGATAGCCATAAGCAGAACTGTATTTTCTGATTTGTTCTAAATCATGTCTGATAATCTATATTTATTATTAACCCATCCCTAAATGCCTTTTTTCTGATTTTTTTTTTCTCTGCCATGAAATAAAAACAAATCATACAAAGTAACTGCTGCTTTTTATCTCACAAGTCTGACTTTTCCCAGCACTGTGAAAAAAAGTCCAAATTGTAAGATGAAAACAGACAGTTACCTTTTTATTATTATTTTTTATCCCATGGAAAAAACAAGCTTACATAGAAAAGAGCACAACATTCTCGACAAACAAACTAAACAAACATCTGACAACTATTCTGACACGTTATGTTCATGCAACATTTTAGCTACCACATAAACCTAAGGATGGTAATGCAGGAATCCCTAAAACATTACAACCTGTGGACCACAGTGCATTAGTATTCTGACATGCAGACAGGCCCGTGGTTGTTGGAGACGGCTAGGACGACGCAACAGAAAAAAAAAAAAAAATTCTGAACTGAAATGTTATATATGTGTTTGGGAGAGGGGTATTGGGTCCATTCCTTAACACACTTACTCAGTGTCTTTGCTCCGTACCCGTCCTCCCCTATTCCAGAGATGTCCTACACCACACAGCCGATCAGAGAGGCGAGGGGGGTGAAGAGAGAGAATGAAAGAGGACGGGAGACAGAGAGACAGAGGAAGAGAGAGACAGTAAGGTTGTTGGTGGGGCGGGCAGTAACGCCAGCAGAAGAAGGAGGACATGGGCTTCCTGGAGCTACCTACACACACCTAGACCTCTCAACCCACCCCGAGGATGCGTTTGTGTGAGCGTGTGCGGTTTTTATGCACCTACGTGTGAGAGTGCACGTGTGTTTGTGGATACTTACTTTCCGAGTCACTGCCGTCTTGCTCGTCGGCGTCCTTGTTCTTGTAGAAAGGGAACTTGCGTGAAAAGATGAAGTTCTTTCTACGTTTTTCACTGAATGACTGTGCGGAGAGAGAGCATGGTGCAAACAGGGGGCTCTAAACGCTGTCACAATCATGCTGACAAAAACAACACAAAGACCGGAGCTGGACGTGAGGGACAGCAGTGAGGAAACAACCAAACATCCCATTGGATCATTCACTTAAATGAAATGAGCAATTCACTCATATTAAATACGCTAATGACATTATTTTTGGCTCGAACGGAGAGCGCTTGGATGATCCTGAATAGGTGATCTTTGTTTGTTGTGAAGGCTGATTCAAACCCTGCTGCCCATGACGTCACAGCACCTGAGCTGTTTTCAGACAGCTCAAATGTATTCAAATTAAAACATGATCAATAGGGATGAACATACAAGGGAGGTAAACAATGATAAACAAAAGACCAACTGAAGCTGGTTTAGTGCCATGCAAAGGCAAATGGGACTCAAAAATAATCAAATAAATCAAATACTAACTCGTACAAGCATGCAGGACAGTCTTGACAGGTGCCATGCTGATCAAATGGGCAAAATCTGTGCTGCTTGTGTGTAGTATTATGATGCTCTGAAGGTGAATTGTTTTTAAAAAGGTTATGAAATGCAAAGAAAAATAAATGAGGTAACATATACAGTGGGTACGAAAAGTTTTCAGACCCCCTTAAATTTTTCACTTTGTTATATTGCAGCCATATGATAAAATCATTTAAGTTCATTTTTTCCCCCTAATTAATGTACACACAGCACCCCATACTGACTGAAAAACACAGAATTGTTGATATTTTTGCAAAAAAAAAAAAAAAAAGAAATATTAAGTATTCAGACCCTTTGCTCAGTATTTAGTAGAAGCACCCTTTTGATCTAATACAGCCATGAGTCTTTTTGGGAA
>JAUMHQ010000065.1:10206285-10218561 GCA_032361165.1 Enteromius paludinosus | reverse complement strand
AAATAAAAAACTTAATTTTTTTTTTTTTTATGTTAGTGAAAATACTAGTGGCCAAAGACTTTTGCACAGTACTGTATATATATATATATATATATAATATATATATTTTTTACTTACTAACCAATACCTTTAAATAGAAGAAAATACACAGGCATGATTAAAAATTCCCAAAATAATTCAAATGCTTCTAATATTATTAGAAGCATATTGTGCAATCAATATTATCCCAAGGATGAAATCAATGAAAAGAGCTACCCATACTGCACTGCTGTGAGCAGATGTAATACCTGGATGGCAAAATGAATTGGTTGCACATAATGGCTGGCACATATGCTGCTCTAATGCTCACAGATGTAATTTCACAAGCATGCATTATTCCACAACAAACAACATTCATCCAACTGATCTTCCAGCTGTATTTTCGCAAAAAAAAAAATTCTCTAAAAATGTGATGATGTAAATGGCTCCATTTGGGTCACTTTGGTACAACATTCGGTACAACAAATCAAGCAATAATATACAGCATAACAGTGGTAAGTCACCATTACAAACCATCCTAAGCGCAAAAAGATATGATCAACCACACTATATACGAATAAAGCAAAAAAAGTGTTGTCTTCAATGTCCTCATTAACCTTTGTTTTTATTAAAGGATAAAATAAACACACACATTGGAACACATGCCTAGGGAAAAAAAGCACATGTTCCCTCTCATCGGCCAACGTTAAGACGTTAAGGTTGTTATGGAAACTGCAAGCTACGTACTGTACAGTTGAGATAAATAATATTTTTTTATGTTTGTATTCTGGCAGGTTCTCAGCTTATTACAGTGAATTCATTCCTCCATGGCATCATTATGGCAGTGATGCTTCTCAAGACAGTTCCAGAAAACAGCATGTGCTAGTGCAGGCTGCTGACAAAAACTTAAAATTTACTGTCTTATGACACATATTGAATAACGTTCTCACTTCCCCTCTGCAGGCATTATGCGTCCCTACGATTATAAAACATATAATAACATATTCTTGTCTCTAAAGCATTCAGCCGATACAAACGACGAAACAGATTTATAAACTACCAGATGAAAGAACCAATCTGCAAGCATTCTGCATTGAAAAAGCTGTAGATTACAGCATTATTTATATACAACTATAGCACTTATTCATATTTTAGATTAGCTTTTATATAAACATATTATTTTCACATTATTTGCTTAGCTTACACACACGATGAAGGAATTTAGTACTCTAATTTATTTAATTATTAAATTACAATTTTTATTTTAGTTAGTAAAATGATTTCTAAAAGGTTCAGTTACAACTGCAACACCAGTTAAGTCTGGCTTATAGGGCAGGTTTTTGGACAGAAGTACTGTTAAGCAAATTTGCCCCGGAGAGGTTTTTTCTTGTGATTTATTGTGTGGGTCTTGCGGTCTAAGAGCTGTGGGGCTGAAACAGTACAGGTAGAGCATGTGTAATATACAGTGCTCAGCAGAAAAGGGTACATCCATGGGTGGACAGCATTTTTCCACTACAGCAAATGTCTGTAACATAATTTGTTGAGAGTGAGTGCAGCCTCAGTCCTTGAAAAAACGAGTGTAGTATTTGCTAAGCAGTAAGATAAAAAGCTGAAGCCGTCAGCATGGCAAAAGCGGGAAAAAGTAATACATCTACAACACGCAAACTAGAAGAAAGTGTCAGAGTGCCGGCAAAGGTGCAGATAATGTGGTACTTTTACTTGTTACAGAGAAATGGGGTGTTTAAAAGCCCCCTGAGAGTACAGTGGAGTGGAATCTGTATGTGTAGATCAGCGGCCTCATAGCGATAAGAGCCTGGGCTGGTAAAATAACAGGACACCGTCTGACATTTGCAAGAATGAATTACATACATTACAGCAACTGAAGATTTTACGTGATTACTACATTTTTACAATTTGTGAAGAAAATGTGAGAGGTGATTGTTAATGCAAAGTTGCTGCTGCTGGCCAAAAAAACAACTTTAAGGTTGCTGCCTGGAAAATGAATCTAAAAACACACAAACGTAAAATCAATATTCACAGGATTGGAAGAAAAGAAGTGAATCTCTAGCTCTCTCGCACTGTCACAGTCCCTAGACACAACACAGCCAACGTCTCGCTAAATAAATCAAACCAGACATCTTTGCAATTTATATTCTGAAATTTACATTTGCACTGGACAAATTACACACACACTGGACTTTTCTGCATAATAAGAAGGATAAAGAGATGTATATTGCTTTCTCCGATCACACAGAAGAAGGACGTTGTTATGGTTACATGTAAATGCTACCGCAGAAAGAGAGAGAGACTGCGAGAATGCTTCGAGGAGGTAAATAAGCAGTGCACACACACACACACACACACACACAACACACAGACACGCAGAAAACGGTGAAATTCTGATGTTGATTCATTGTGACAGAAACACTGAAACATGCTGATTGAGGAAAATCACTCAATAACTGACTCATATCCTATCCTAACTGAGTCAGTGTGTGAATGGAGTTGTGCATGCATTGCTTTTACATTGACGTGTGCTTTCTATTCATAGTTCGCAGCCAACAGCGATCACACCTCGGCATTCATCTCACCAGAACTCAGCGGAGGCAAACTGGAAATTAGACTTTTGTCTTCATTTTCTGTTTCCTTGAGCAGAGTTTTTGGAAACTCCTGCCTCAAAACAATCTCCTTCCTCAACTGCAGAATTCTAAAAGTAGAGTCTACCGCAGGGGCCATATTGTAAATTCAAGATTCTTTTCTTTTCTATTACTCCATGACATGCTCACTTAAAGTTCTAGTACCAAAACACAAAACCTCTGAATATAATTATGTCAGTTTTTCATCACAATCAGCCAAGTTGTTAAAAGTAGATACGGATACTTAGCAGTTTGCAATATTGCATTTATTGTTAAAGGGCCAGTTCACACAAAAATAAAAATAATGCCATCATTTACTCACCCTAGTATTTGTCAAATCAATCCCCTACCATTCACAATTTTATAAATATGTCTTCTGTAGTTGTGTAGCGTATTATTTTTCCTGATATTTTGAGTGGTCAATGATTAAATTTTATGCAGAAATCCAAGGGTTCACTTACTTTTGTCTGTAACCGTATGTTCACGGTTGAAACGCAAATATCTAGTGGAAAAGGGAAATCGAAATCCTGTCTTCCACGATATAATCCCCATAATATGACTCCAAAGTCGAGCATTAGTAAAATGACAAAATTAACAAAATGGTGGCTTTGGCGAGATGATGTGTTCTGCAGCAAATAAATGTCTCTTATTTTCTGTGTCTCAGCTTTTCCTTGCATCCGTGCACTGCAAAACGGGCCAGCTCTTCGGACTGGCTACGGCACAATACAATTATCTAGCACCCACAGAGGGGGCCTGCGGCACTAGACTGCAGCTGGGAAGGAGATATTGAGCATCTTTTAATGTTGTGGGAGCGGTGCATGCTGTTCATCATGAGGAGAGGAGGTGTGTGTATGTAAAATTGCTGACAGGATGGCTATTTATCACAATAGATCTCCACAGGTGTGCTGGTTCTGCTGAAGTTTTCTACCTCACACACACTAAGGAAGTCAAATCAGAAATGTACAGCTGCATGTTGCTTCCAAGCTAAAGAGGAATGAGGAACTAATCTCTGTTCTGCCGATTGCATTGTGAAACATATCTGGGAAAGCTGTTCAGAAGAGTAGCCAAACAATGCTGTCACATTTGGAGTGAACCTAGAGGCTAGAACAGGACTTATGGTTTTACTGTTTATCTTCATTCATATTACAAACATTTAGTAGCCTCTGGAAATGGGTTCAAACTATTATCATGTTGGTTCTTTCTTTGAACATGAAGTATTTTAACAATATCTTTACGGCCTGCTGTCTAAGGAGTGTCAGAAAACTCTCTGAAAACTCTCAGATTTCATCAATAGCTTAATTTGAGTTGCAAAGACAAACAAATGGAATCTTAAATGGAATCTTAAAATGGATCACTGTTGCCACTTTCCTACCTATTTTAAATATCAATAGCTCTTAAATGTCAAGTAAAACAGTATGATCCCAATTCTGGCCAATCTAGGATCAGAGCACACACATTAGACAGCATGTGCTCCCTTGAGTTGGTGTGTGTGTAAGGCATAGTGGACACTGATGAATTCTGACTCACTCACTCAGATACCCTGCTGGTTCACACACAAACCTCTGAAGTGTGTGTATGTGTGCTTGTGTGTGTAACAAACATCTCGCTTCAGGCTAGAAACATGTCTCATTTCCCAGAGAGACCACACTCATGTTCACATCAATCCAACATCAGTCCCACATAACAAGAGTGTCACGAAGAGACAGTTAACAGCAAGTTTACATGATCAGGGGCTGCTGGGATATCAGCATCCCATCCGTGATGAGAGAAACCTTCATTACAATCATTCACAACCAAAACATCTTCGGTTTTTCTTGAGAAAATCTATTTTCAATCTGTTTTCATGTTTCAAGCATACATCTTCACTAGCTTTTGCTTTAAAAACAGAAAAGGATGTTGAGGTAAGGAAAGTCTGTAGCTTTTTAGAATAATTTACTAAAAAACATGAAAAACACAAAGTAAGTGTTAAAAAAATAAGGTCTACCTGACATATAGTGAGCGTTTTTGATTGGTTCTGAGGGATCCGGATCCAGAACTCATGCTGTGGTTCATCATCTGCTCTCGCAAGTCATGAATCTTTGCCTCGAAACGCCCGTATTCTGTAAACACAAACATAACCAAGCAAGCTCAAGCATAATGCAATAATACATAACGTAAACATAATGCATTCTCTATTAAAAAAAAAAATAAAAAATCAAAGATCAAGCTCTGGAATGGCAACCCTAAAACCACTAGAACAGAACAGAGCACATGCAAACAAACAGTCTCAAACCAAAGAATTAATACAAAAATCTCTCAGGAGAAATGCTGTCCAGAAAGGATGTGGTGTTGCACAGTCTTAATGTCTGAGATGACAGCTCCGATCGATACAAGATACAGTTAGCTGTTCTGACTTCTAGCACAAGGTCACACAGTCAATATAGGAAATGTAGGAGAGAGAGAGAGAGAGAGAGAGAGAGAGAGAGAGATGGTAAAGTCATATTAAGTATCTTCTTTGGTACAAATGTATGATATCCGATAACATCCCACTTTTGTCTCTTTGTTATATGAAGGCTGATACTGAATCTCCAAAGATTCCTACACAACTGAAACATCGATCATTCTGCAAGATAATAACCAGCCGACTATATATTATCCATTACTTAACATGTGCACTTTAAGACCCTCCATTGTTGTGTTTTTTTTCCGCCTTCCTTTGGGGGATTAAAGCCTTAATCCTCAAACGCCAACAAAAATCGGAAAATCAAAATTTATGTGTGCCCTTGATAAAAAAAACGAAGATCCCATTTCACGGCTATAATAAGATCCCACATAACTTCAAAAATGTAATAATGATAGCTTTATCTGACTTATAAAAGATCTGCAAAAACAGAATCATTCAAAGGTTTTGTTCAAAATTATAAAAAATAATAAAATGGTTCCTGAACACCAAATCAGCTTGATGATTTTTGAACGGAACAATGGCTGCTGAAAATTCATTTAATTCAAAGGAAATAAAATAAATTTTGAAGTGGAAGAAGCAAGCTCATAAAAGTTGTCGAAAGAGAAGAATGCATTTTGGTTTTAGGTTTTAGGAAAACTTTAATAAAAGGTTTTGATACACTTAAATGTTGACTAGTGAATATTAAAATGGAAAACTTATTTTTTCATATATATATGAGAAAATAACAGTTCTCTATTTCTCTCTTTTCAAAAGCTTAGAAAAAACTCTTACCATCCCCTTTAAAAATTGGTGTAGAAACTATTTTTATTCAGAATAAATTAGTAAACTGGCAAATAATGTAAAAGTAAAATGACCAACATAGTATTACCATGTAAAACATGTATCAATAACGTGTTTTATTGACTTTAAAATGTCACACTGTTGTGTGTTTTCAAGTATGGCAAAGACACAGACACACACACACACAAGCTTTAAAACTGATTTGCCCTCCTAAAACAAGACCCATGCTCTTTCAGCAGGTAGTCTAATGCATGGCAGTGCAGTTTGTTGAGTTGCTGCACACCTCAGCCCTGTTTCAGCAGAGAACGACATCTGCTGCTGAGCCCAATGTACAGTACACACGCGCACACACACACACCGTGTGCTGAACCTGAGCACTCAGCAATGCCCCAAAGCCCAAGCCTGAACACCATTAGACCAACCAAACCAGCACAGCAGCCTCAACAGAGCACCTACCACACCTGAGCAACACGTTACAGCTGATTTGGCTCCTTTTCTGGTTGCTTATTTATTCAGTCTCCTTCATTTAGTTTCAACTCATTTAATTGGTCTAAAAATGTCTAATGCAAATAAATAAAGCACTAATAAAGCAGATGATTTGAGCGGCTTCTGGTGTTTTAAATGAGCCTAAGAGTCATCAAAGGGTCTCTTGAGGAATAAGGTTTATTTGAGAGCCCTGTCTGTCCTTGCTGGAACTCAAAGGTCAAATGACAAGTAAATTTTGTCATTAGGCTGCAGGCTGAGAGGAAGATCGAGGACAATTACGATGATAATACAATCGGTGTATTGCATTTAAAGTTTAAAAAAAGACATTCCCTCCGAGTGAAATATGCGAGCGTTGTTTAAATCACTCTGGAAACTAAGCTCTACCTAAACAATAACAATGAAAACAAGAGATTCTTCTTCTCCAGCAAAAAAGACAGAAAGAAAGAAAAAGAGAGGGAAACAGATTAAAGAGTCTCAGAGTGGTGCAAATCTCAGACAGAGGATAAAGTAGAGAACCCAAAACAATCCTGCAGTAAGGGACGCACTCATCCCGAACAAATCCACTCAAATGAAAAAAAAAGACTGCTGAGCACACAAACCTTCAGGAGATGTTTTTTTGGGAACACCGTTAGAAATGTTTGATAGTCTTTTCTAAATAAAGATAAAAAAAAAAAGTTCATACATTGAGCTATTCACCAGAGAAGTAGAATATTGCAATATCATGCACTTTGTTATAACATAAATTGCACTTTTATAAAGTATAACATAAATATAGTCTCAAGTAGACTAAATTAAACAATAAAATACAAACACACACACACACACACGTGTGCTTGCAAATACACGCTCACTTGAACAGAAATGAATCAGCCGCTGCAGAGAAACAGAAAAGGTGAGAGTCTGAAAGAGAGGATGGAATAAAGGATAAATAAAAGAAGGCATGAATGAATAAAAAGAGATTCACTCACTCTTGAGGATGCTCGCAGACTGCAGCAGCGTGAGAGATTGACCGCTCCCTACACACAAGCAAAGACTGCCACTCTACCACCTCCTCTCCCTTCTCTCTCACACACACACACACTCTCTCCTCCAGACCTGCTCTCATTGGCTGGGAATCTAGGGTGGGCTGGGTGCAGTGTCTTACAGTCCCTCCTCCCCCTAAAGTAGTCCAGATCAAAAGCCATGCTGGATTTTCTCTCTTGATGTCGGCTTTGTGTTTTCAATCTGCAGCGTATTAGCTCGCTTAAAGGTAAACACGCCACAAATCCAGCAAATATTTCAGCTTTAACTGTCCTTCAAAACTTGTGGATTCCACAAGCATATGAAGGGATTTCGTGCAGATAAGCAGCGGGCTTGTGAAGTAAACACATGTGAATTGAGAAATCAAACGATTATTAACAGTTGACCGGGGGTCAGATGGAAAGGTAAATACAGATGGATAAAAATACGGTTACACAGGTGCGAAGGGAGAGTCTTACTGAGGAAAGCAAGCTCAGAGGTTGCTTTTGTATAACTCAGAATCTTTCTTTTTAATGTTTACCCAAAAAATTCCTAAGAAGAAAAAAATCTGAGCCATAAATCAGTGTATTTTACTATTATATAGAGTTAAAAAAGTCTATAATTTTAAAATTGTATTAAACTTGTATTAAACAAAATGAATCATACAAAAATATAAAATAATCAATCAATTTGTTCAGAAATATAGTAAAACCAGTAATATTATGAAATATTATTGGAATTTAAACAAAATATTGCTATAGTTTATTTATTACAATTTAGGTAAATTTTGAGGTTATCAAAAAACTGATTTTGTAAAATATGGTCATAGTTTTTTTTTTTTTTTTTAGGACTCTTATGTAATTTATTGCACTGTATCATGTCTTTGCTGTCATAAAAAAGGGGAAAAAAAATCTTACTAACCCAAACTTCTGATAAATATATATATATATATATATATATATATATATATATATATTGTTTTTTTTCAGTAATTAATAATATTAATTATTATTTAGCCATTTATATAATACTTTACAGTGCAGACATGACCACTGTAGTAATCTATCTATCTATCTATCTATCTATCTATCTATCTATCTATCTATCTATCTATCTATCTATCTATCTATCTATCATTCATATGTGCAAAATCTAAATCACTGAACTCCAAGACTCTTCAGATTCTGCGGTAATTCACAAAATTGCACCTTTCCCTTAAAAAGCAGCAAGGATCTACTGCACAAGGAACCTTCTAGACAGATGAAAAGCTTTCAACCCCTGCCTGTCTCAGACCTGCATTTCAAGCTGCTAAATTCGAGGAAGATTACATGCTTTTTGGGATGATGGATTACCACACGTCCAGAGACAAAGATAAGAAACTGTACAGCGGATGTACATTCAGAGATTCTGTGCTGATAATCAAATGTGCATGTTAAAGCAAGTGCATTCAAAGTCTTAATTTTGCACAAATAGCTGACTTTACTGTCACAAATGTTGGTTTCGTATTAGCGTGCACGCAGCCGGACACATCCAGGCAGACGGCCACATGTTTGTGTCAGTCTGCAGTGAGATGCTTTCAGTTAATAGAGGACAGCTTGTGTAGTCTCATTAGCTGTTGTGCAGTGACTCCAACATGCCAAATACAGCTCCACCCGCAGCAGGGGAAAAGAGCATCACTGCGCCAGGAGGTACAATCACAATGTGTGAGCTACAGAACTGGCAGAGTGACATTTCCAGGGAAGTAGAGACTGTAAATTAAGCCAGCATCATCTGTACTGTGTCAGCGCACACGTGTGCGCAAGCTTTTAGCTAAATAATGCTGCTGTTTTCTACAGACTGCAGTGCTGAGAGAGGAAGACGATGCTGAGATAGGAAGACAATGGTGAGCGAAGATTGTCCAAAGGTGTGGTCAGATTAGTAAAGATTTGGTTGAAAATGTCAGTAGTGTAGAGATGTATAAAGCACTGCTCAAAGAGAAGTTATGGGCTGTATCCTAAATCAATTGCTTCTCTACTATAAAGTCGGTGAAAAAACTATTACCTATTAACTCTTTCCCCACCATTGACGAGATATCTCTTCAATTGAGATGCAACGCTTTTCCGCCATTGACAAGTTTTTATGACAATCGATGTTCTAGGTGTATTTCGGTTAGGAAACCCCTGCTTGAAAATGCACTACTTTGAAAAAAACACATCTGCATTCAAGTGTTGATAAAACATGAACAACTGTAATTCATGGAGTACCTTCAGTACTTAGAGTACGCAATTTTTGATATACAGCCAATTTTAAAACAAGATGCTTTCTGTTGGTCCGTGGTTTGCTAATTCAACTTTTGGTCCTCAAATCAAACTCTCGATTGCTCAAATTCCTATTGTGAAATACACTTCATCCTAAAGTGACAACACTTTAAAGGTGGTAGAGTGGTATGAAGGTGTTTGTGTGAGTGTGTGCGTGTGTGTAAACAGCAGTCCAGGCATGATTGTCATGTATGTTTGTATCCAGACTGTGTATCCTCTTGAGAATCTGCCAGCAGAAGCTCAGCCAGAGAAACTCAGCCACAGGGTATCTGGGATCAGGGCCAAGCAGTGGCTAAACCCTGGCAAAAGTCCACCTCACAGCCCAATAAAGAAATATATACTCCCAAACAACCCAAAAGAGTGAAAAAAAAACACAAAGTCAAAAAATTATAACAAAAAGAACTCACTCATGCGAAACAATTCTAGGTGGTTGCTAAAGTGTTCTGACTCATTGTTAGTCCGTTGCTATGGGATTGCTAGGGTGCTCTGAGCAGTTGAAAAGACACACGTGGCTGTCTTTATGATCTATGAATCAGGATTCATTTTCTTTCAAAGTCTGTGAAATTCATTTTTCTCGCCCGCCAGGTGAAAATTGTAAGCATGATTGCTTAGAAACATAATAGCACACCTCTCCTCAACAAGCTGCACAGTTTGATGTATAATTCATGTCCCATTTGGAGTTATGCACTGAAGTTAGTATTCATGGAATTTTAATAATATTCCTGAGAGGAGGAGAGACAACCTTGTGTGACCCTAAAATTACTTCTCAGAAGGTTAAACTAATTAGTTTTGTACAGTCTATGACAAAACACCCAGAACATGATTATAAATATTATAAATCAAAAACTTGCCCTTTAAATTACCAACACGGCCGAACTTGCATGAATGTGGCACAATCTGTCAGAACAATAAAACAATAGTACTGTGAAAGATTCATTCTCTGTGGAAGTTGTTTAGATGCTTGCGCTTCATTAGAAAGAATGAGATGGAGGAGAGCAGAGGTTAGTCATAAATCAGCGGGACACAAAATATTAGAGTAAAATACCCATTCATAGAGCTCTGGTTATCCAGCGGAATGATTCATGGCCTGTTAGCTGCAGACCACATTCTCTCTCCACACACAAGCAATAGATTTTTGATGGCACCAGGTTGATCTGAGGGGCGTTAGATTTATAGAGAAAGCAGATTTCATTAATGTTGTTTTTGTTGACGCACCAAGCAGAAAGGTTTTATTAAAAATTCCAAATGATGAGAAATTCATTGTAGCCTATCCTGTCTGTAATAATGTGCGTGGGTTTATTAAGCTGCCTATACCCAAATGATAGTCAATTCTGTCAAAATGTACCTTTGAGGATGTCCCTTAAAGGTACATGTGATTAGGCTTACTTTTCCTTTTTTTTGTCCCTATTTTTCTCCAAGTCTAAGAAAATATGCTTCATATTTGCTAGTGTGCTTAATGTATTTAATTCACCATTCATTCTCTGAAAACAATATTAGTATTGATAAACAAATACTGATTTAAGAACATTTGCAGTTAAAAAAAGAGTATAAGTGTATAATATGTCCTCATTTAGATAGCTAGGTAATGTGTGTGTGTACAGAGTACCCTCAGGTATTCTTGGCCCGTCATTGGCTGTCTGGCTGTCTTTTGAGTTTAGTGTACGCACACTGGTGATGTCAGTATGTCCCCACTAGTGGCCTCAATCCTGTCTACCAGAAAGCCACATTAACAAAACCACATAAAACAAATCAAAATGTCAGTTCAAAATGCCAGCTTAAAAACTGCTATGCGTTCTGACAGTAAATGATTTTTGAGTCAGTTAGCACTGAGGGACAGTCATTAAATAGTATAGTCATTTTTTTGTAGAACTTCTGCAATCTGTTTATTTTCTCAGGGAAGAAAAATGGCCTGTTAGGTAATATGTGGATCTGTGTATGAGTTTCAGTTACTGTGAAATTACCAAGTGTTTGCTGTACCTGAGGGCACTCTGATAAAATCGCATGTAATCATGTTTCCCAGAGATGGCAAACAAGCTAGCCAATGCTGTCTGACCATGGTTAAATGATCTGTCTACCGTCTCTCTACCTGTTCATTCTACAGTAACTGCATGAAGGATATAAAATGTAAACTATGTAATTAAGGTAATGATAAATATATATATATACATATTTTTAATTCTATCTTTTTTTCAAAGCATATGTGGCTCTGCAAAAAACAACAACAACAACAACAAAAAAGTTTATATAAATATAGCAGTGAAGGACGAATCTTAAATTTGAATATTCTGAGAGAGGGTGCAACATGGTAATGTTTTAAAAACCAAACCCATTGAATCATGCCCCATTACTTTAATTGAACCGTGTGACCTTTATTTATAGTGTTGGGTTCGAGTCCACCTATTTCGAGTCCGAGTCGAGTCCAAGTCTTTGACCAGTGGAGTCCGAGACAAGTCCGAGTCCAAAATGGGCCGAGTCCTACTCAAGTCCGAGTCCTAAAAGGTCAAGTCCGAGTCGAGTCCGAGTCCAGTGAAACATGTTTAAAAACAAATTTCGGGAGGTCCTTGTACTAATGATTAACCAGCTGCCACCTATGTCCCTATTGCCTAATTACCCTATC
>JAUMHQ010000065.1:10174636-10196875 GCA_032361165.1 Enteromius paludinosus | reverse complement strand
ATCTGAGAGGAAAAAGAAAGGATTTGATATTCAGTTAACAGTAATTAACAGTTGTGTGTAGTTAGTGTGAAGTAATGCCCTCTGGGAGTGTTTACAACAGACAAGAAGAAAAAAAAAGAAAATATAATATTTCCCTTCAAATGTTTATCCTAACTTATTCTCATGTCATATTTATAATGTTCTGTGACGTTCTGCAAAACAATAACCTAAGCTTCAAAACACTTTTTTCTTACTGGTGAAAATTGGTCTCTTAAATCTGTTTTCTCTCAGGTACATTGCAAAAAAGTCCACCTCGTCCACCTCTGGGCGTATCTTAATGTCATGCACAAAAGTTTCACGTTATGCTTCTGGCTGAGGTATACAAGCATTATTGTACACGCAATGATAATTGGGACAACTGAAATGTCACGAGGTTATGCAATCAATCAACTAAATCCATCTTTACGCTGCAAAAGTAGCACAGAATAGGTGCGCTGCTGTCAGACTATTTAAATGAGGCACAGAGGAGGCATATGTGCTGATTGCTAATTGTCTTGCACAGCTGACAGAAGACAAGACACATTCTGACTGACATGACAATGATAAAGTGTAAGGTGGATCTGATTCTATTTATCTTAATCAGTGGTCCATTTAACGGTGAAAGTGGAAGAACTTAGGATGGTGTATAATATAATAGTGTATAACAATGATGCAACTGATAAAAATAACATTAAGATTAAAGTCTGCATGAAACAGAGTAATAGACTAGCTTTTTTTATTATTATTTTATTTTAAAGATTATTATTTTGTTTTATATACTTTTATTAATGATTAACTAGTTAACATTTGATAAAGAACAGCCACTTTTTACAAATATCAATGCAAGTTATAATTTTTTTTTTTTAAGTAAGTGAAAGTTTTTCTTAAAAGCTTAAAAGAAACACTTGAGCCCTGCATTATTCTAGTTTATACAAACATAAATTGCAGCTTATCACTCAGAGAAGCATCTGTGACAGCTGAGGACTCATGCTGATACTAATGATATGCTGATCATTATGTATTTGACACCGCATATAGATTTTATTTTGAGTAACGGCTGGCTCAGAGGTGGGTTGAGTGCTTGTGGCGCCCCACCGGCTGTAACCACCCTCATTAAACTCTCTCAATCTTTTTTCTTCACATACATTTCTATCCTCCAAACTTCTCTTTCTCTCCTTCATCCCTTTCTCTCTCTCTCTACCGGCTGCAAAATGCTGATAGAGCTCCTGTCTTCCTCCCCCAGCACCTCAGTCCCAGATTACAAACAGCTACTGTTTATCATTTCTAGTTCAGAGCCAAATGGGAAAACAAACCAAATAGATTACACTCGTTTTCAATTCACAATACCTGAGGAGGAGAGGGGCGGATTGGCATTTCATATGCAACCCCTCACACATCTTTACCCGCCACCACTTATTCACTGTCACCCTGTGTTATTCTCCCTCCCTTCTTTCTCTAAGCATTCTTCCACCGTAAGAGCGCTCTGAATATGAAAATGTGTCAGAAGCCCCATCCACGTGAAATATAAGCTGTCGTTTCTAATAGGTTGGCATGCTACGCTCCTGTCGGATGCCAAAATAACCACTGCCTTTCAGATTCAAGCTCAGTAAAGGAAAAGAATTGCAGAGTACCTATGTTATGGGCCCCGGCCTTGAAGAAATGGGCTGGAAGCAAAAAGCTGCATATTTCAGCAATCAACAAAGCAAGGAACACTTAAAAAAATTATTGTTCTTTGACTACATCGGTGATGTATGAATGTATGATGATCATACATTTGAATTCTTATTTTTAATGAATCGTTTAAACTCCATACATCCTGACTCAAACATATCCCTAGTGAAAAATAAATGTACTTTAATGTATTTGAATTACATTCATTTCATGCTCAGTATACTATAAATACATTTTCATATTTATGTACTTAAATAGTACAGTATATAGTATACAAAACTGGTATACATAAAGTCTGCTAAATTGGAACAACTCATTTTGTATTTAATACACTTTAATTGTGCAGAAGTAGTGCTGAAGTTCAATTAAAGACATATATATTAAAGGTGCCATAGAATGGAAAACTGATTTTACCTTGGCATGGTTGAACTGTTTCATTCTAGGGTCAAATTCTAAGGTTGTAAATGGACCTGTAAAACCCAGCAAAGATCATAAGGTTTTCATGGTTTTATTTCAGAGGCCGTAGTTTGTTTTTCTGCTGTGGAAAGAAGAGGGGGTGAAACTATGATGATGATGGATGGATGGATGGATGGATTTTGATCAATTCATTGAAAGGGCCAGCTCAAAGGCATCATGCTGTATGCTCATGAATTGTACAGTATACTGTACAAATATTATCTCAATGCATTCTATGGCACCTTTAAAGATATTAAAGAAGTTCAATTAAAGACAGTAAATTTGATTGTGCTAAAGTGGAACTATTGCAAGTATAATTTAGGTACACTTTAAATATTTTGCATTTAAATGGCGATATTACACAATTCTCATTAAAAGTGACATTAGCACACAGTGCAGTGTCCAAAAGTAATATTCCAAGTAAAGTTTAAAGTAATGTTAGTAGGTCTCGAGTTATCTGTCAGTAAATAGATTTGAACTATACTTAGTATGAAAAATTACTTTTTTACTAGGGATGACACTTTTGAGCTTTAAAGGAATTGTTTATCCAAATCCATTTATCCATCCATCCATCCAACCATCCATCTATCTGATTCATGAACATATGACATTTTTGAGCTGGTACTTTTAATGAATTAGTCAAAATTGATCCATCTATCTGATTCCTAAACACATGGCACTTTTAAGCTGATTTTTGATAAATTGTTCAAAATCCATCCATCCATCCATCTACTGTATCTGTCTGTGTGTCTATCCATCCATCCCGATTCATGAACATAGAACTGAGCTGGTCCATTTAATAAATCTTTCAAAATCCATACATCTACAGTATACTGTACAATTCATGAGCATACAGCATGATGCCTTTGAGCTGGCCCTTTCAATGAATTGATCAAAATCCATCCATCCATCCATCCATCATCATCATAGTTTCACACCCTCTTCTTTCCACAGCAGAAAAACAAAGTACAGCCTCTGAAATAAAACCATGAAAACCTTATGATCTTTGCTGGGTTTCTCTCAGGCTCAACTATAACTGCCACCGATCGATCAACCTACTCAAACATATCCAATAGCCCTCAACACAATCGATAGACCTTTATCAGATTCAGAGAAAACACACAGTGCAATTTAGCCGCTGAGCAGAAATGTTAAGACACGTATCGATACGCGCACCTCCCTGCCGTTCTCAAAAACGCTTTCTCAGCGAGAGAACTGGATGGCCTTTTCACTTCTTAGCTCAATGGAGTCTCCAGATAGCAGCCTCTTTGACTGTCAGAATCACAGCGGTAAACTCCAATACACTCAGCAGACGCAATCAAATCTTTTCTGCTTCATTTTCTGCCCCTCTTAAAGGGCAAGTCGGGCCCCGTAGGGAACCTTTAAGGAGGACACAACTGTAAACACTAAACTTTTGTTATTAAAAACCGTCAATGTTTCCTCCCGAGGGAAATTGGCAAATGCTTGGCATATCATGAGAACTACAAGAGTTACAAAACTGGGGTTTTGACAGAAATTGTGCCACTGATCAATGTTAGATAGGCCTGTATTGTCAATTATCTGTAAGAGAGAGAGCGGAGGTTAAGCAGAAAGGGTTTCATTATTTGCTAGTTCACTGAAGCACATGTCCCGCAATGCACTCCAAAGGGCATTTAGGGAATCAAGAACAAGCTATAAATGCAGTTTCACCGTAATGTAAACAGCTTTGCTGACAATCTAACATCTACAGTATAACGCACATTTCACTTCTGAATAAAAAACCAAAAGTACAATACATAATATGTCCCTCAAAATGCATAGTCCAAAGAAAAGTCATGTACCAAATTTTAATACTTAGGGTTAGCGGTTTGTTCTTAGCAAACGACACTAATAAAGTAAGCTTATTTAATCTTCATGGCCTCACTGATAACATGAGCTATGAATAAAAGATGAAAAGACATACTTTAAAAAGCTCCAGTAGAATTAGTATTCTCCTCGTACAAAACGTGCTAATATACATAAACAACACCTGTCACTGTTAGGAACGCTTTAAGATTTCAGACTTTTGTTATTTGCATCCTCCAGAAGCATATTTCAAAAACTTGTCGGCAAACTAGATTAAGCTAGTTTATCCTGCTCTAAAAGGAACACGAGTCATACAAATTAGAAATAACAAAATCTTGTGGGAACTGTGATTTATGGTTCATGTCACTGCGAAACTGTCCACATCAGCAAAACGTAATTAGTACGCACCCTTCGCATTTAGCCCCAAACAAAATTATTAATCATGATACCAACAAACCATCACTTCAGATCAGTGAGCAGCTGGTGTAGGGAACATGACCACCATCAAACGCATATGCCGCAAAAAGACAGAACAGCCCGGAAAGCAAGACTTCATCCGTTTGGATCCAAGTTGAATGATGTGAGGGATTCTCCCTCCTGACTGATGATTCAGAGACGACAAGATCTGAATCCTCTGAGGCCCTTTGAAATACATCAGATCTGATTTCTCTCTGGGAACCACGCTTGAGGTTGTTGATTAGGATCAAATTCATTTTTGTGTACTATTGCCAAGTGGCTACACATTAAGGAAACATCAAAGACATGTGATTTCTAGTCAAATCAAAGAGAATGACTCCACCGAACAAGAAAGAATCAGCTGGAACATAATTTAGCAAATTGTATGCTTGTATCTCCTGGCGATGCCTAAATGGTTCAATGATACCTGAAAAAAAGATTCTGAATTTACCAGTTAATTGACCACAAAAATTGTACTGCGCCATATATTCCTAATGCCTACATGGGATTTGTTTTAGAATCTGCCAAGTTTTTTTACAGGCAGCTGTCAGGAGCTACTCAAACAAAGCTAATATGAAGCAACAGCACTCTAAGGCAGAGTATTTTGGTGTTTATGCGTCATTAAATGAGAATCGTTCCCTTTTGGTACGATACTGACAATCTCACATGCTCGGTCACACAGAATTGGCCATTTTCACAGAACTGCTGCCTGCGCTTTCCCTTGAAGAGCATCATCAAAAACCGGCAGAGCCTGAACATGAGAGACAGCGATCCATTAATCACAGATGTTATCGCTGGCATTTTCATGAATGCTTTTTTCCGCAGGTCCTGAGGATTTAAGCGATGCATGAGGTGTTAGCGGTGGCGTTCTGAAATGCAAATCAACTCAAATCCCAGAGAAGCCAATTAGGCGGCGCTTTATAATTCATATGAGTAATGAACTTAAAAATCCAAATCAAAACAAACCGGTAAACAAAGCAGACCCACGCTGAGGGCATTATGCGCAGATTCGGATAACAGCTAAACATTACTCAGCCATTTGTGCCTGAGAGTCTCTTAGTCCCGAAGAGCATTTCCTCTGCGGCCAAACCCCCCTGTTTACGCTCCGTTCATCTCCGGACTATTACATTTATATGCCTAGTCATTTAATCAGAAAGATGAGAGATGTTGCGTTATTGCTAATAAAGTTTTATATCCAATTAACGATACAAGCTGCTGCCTGAACCTAAATTGAAATCGGTTAGACAGGAAATAAGGAAGATAAAATCTATCCAATTTGATTTATGATGCACTAATGTCATATGGACGCCACAGGCACACAAGCAAACCACATATGACAGCAGCAGAGCTCCGACCTTCATAGGGAAGCTGTCAATAGGGAGTACAGTCTAACAAATGGAAGTATGGACAATTGACAGCGGCTGCGGAAGGGAAGGAAGTAAGTGGACAGCTGCAGCAGAGATGTGATTCAGTTATACTGTTGTCACGGGTAACTACCAATCTTCACGCTTGTGTCCTCTACGTGCACTTTGCATCATTGTCAAATTAAGTATGAGGAATAAAAATGATAGAGAATTATGCAAAGCTGTTAGATTTGCTCATCTGCAGTAGTCAATGCAATATTTTTTCCAGCATTTTTTTCGCAAGCTGTTTTCTTTTTCTTTTCGTTATCAGACATACACTAACGTCAGAGTTTAGGGTCAGTATGATTTTTTTTTTTAGGTCTCTTAACTAGTTTCTTATTAAGCATGCATAATACTAGAATATTAGCCATTTATTAGTAGTAATAAAGCACATATTAATGCCTTATTTACATCCCAAATCTTACCCAATACCTAAACTTAACAACTACCTTACTAACTATTAATAAGCAGCAAATTAATGCATATTAAATGATTTCTAAAGGATCATTTAACATTCAAGGCTGGAGTAATGATGCTGTTAGGTGCCATTATAGGAATAAACTACATTTCACAAAAATCATACCAACCTTAAACTTTCAAAAAGTAGTGCATTTTCTTAGAAAAATATTAATTGATTTCATTTTGATTTCTCAAAAATGTACAGTATCAAACCTCCGCTGATAATTAAAAAAGGACTAATGAAAGAGCGAGGTATACTAAGACTAGTGCACGATTGGCGGGGCATGCAGGTGACTTTGAAATGGGGTGGAAGCATGCAAGTGAGCCTAAATTAGGATGCGGCCATGCAGGTGATGTGTCATTCCTCATTCACGTCCCATGCAGAGCACTGTGCTCAGTACCTGGTGATCTCGGAGTCAGGGAGCAGGCCTACGTGATAGTGAGGGAAGTGGGGGATTGAGTGCATGGGGCTTTTATCAAACTCCACGGGGGAGTAGAGACGGGGAGAGGGGGCGCGGTCACTCAGTTTGTTCACAGTGCTGTAAACTGGCTCTGGAGGCCTGGTGTGGGAGAGAAAGAGAGAGGCAGAGAGCAGAGCAGCTAGGGTTAGTGCGCTGATGTAGATTAACAGTAGGGGTGGCACGGTTCACAAAACCCACGGTTTGTATCACGGTTTTAGCATCACGGTTTTCGGTTCTGTACGGTTCTTGTTATTTTTTCTTTTAATCTTTAACACTCCACAAATGTACTTCAGCATATGATATCTAGCTTAATTATCCACAACTTAGGATACGGTATTTAAAAAGTTGAATCATGTAATCATGCGTAAACTGAATTTGACTTGACTTAAAGCACATTATTGGGACCATCTGCGATGGACGATGGCATCATCTATCGACCCAACCCTAGTTCCCACACACCAGATTTATACGACGCTGGCACATCCTCCAACTCCGGGCAGCCTTCCTTTTCTGTCCCACTTGCCATTTCTACACGTACAGTATTATGACCTGCAGCACTCACTCCACACCGTAGACACCACAATTCTTTTGCGTGAAAGGGAAACACACTGACGTCACTTACGGGGCACGAGGCTACATTGTGCATGTCATGAACCGTCAAACCGTGCAACGCATGCATGCACCGAACCGAGACAAGCGAACCGAACGGTTCGTTTTTTTTCATGAACCGTGCCATCCCTAATTAACAGAGTAGTGACAGACCGATATACAGGCAGGCCATTTCACATAACATCAACAAATCATTTCCAGTATTTATTTATTTGGTTTACAGTTTCACTGAATTCAAAAACCTATATCGGTCGACCACTATCAGAGAGAAGAGAAAGAGAGAGAGGGTGAAAAACATAGCAGTGGAAGTGTGAGGAACAAGGAAAGAACTGCAACTGGTTAGTACAACATAATTAGTGTTACTATTTTTAAACTGGACCATTTCAGTTTCACCACTCTTCAATTAAGCATCTTCAATCAGCCCTCCGATCTCCAATATTCGCTTTCAATAATTAACATCGCTCATACTGTCATGCCAAAGTAAAGGGACTCCGCAGGGATTGACACCCAGGGACCCTCTGCCTCAATCACTTTTGAACTCTCAAAATTACATACAGTATCGGACTGCCACTGTGTCATTTTACACAAACAATCCACAGTCTCTAGGGTTCAAAAACAGAATAGGCTGCAGGAAGCATGCGTTGTGGAAAAGGACATGATTGAACATTCAGTACCCAAACGACGGCTCACTTTAAGTCGCTCACCTCAACTGGAAGTGCTGGGAATCAAACCTGTGACCTTCCATCTCATCTAACGAGGGGTTTCTGATTAGAAACAGACAACAGGTTAGCATGAAGACAAAACAGACTGCAGTTTATTTTAAAATGTTATGTTAAAACGTGCATTTAAAACGGCTGAGAAGTATTCAGTACTTGCTACGTGTAGCATGCAGAAACAAAAACAGAGACACCAACAGAATTCAGGACAAAACCAAATGTAACAACACAACAAGCCCCCTTATACAACACAACTGGGTTTGACACATAAACCAACTCAAAATATTACAATTGAAGTCAGATACACTACCATACAAAAATGTGTGCTAATCGCTAGTCTCTAACTTTCCCTGAAAGTTTCAGAAGCATCTGGTTGTGGGTAAGAGAGAGCTAGATCGTATTGCTGATAAAAGGCGACAGATGATGTGAGTAGGACATATTTGTGACAGGCCCCTCACCGGACCGCATTCTCTCCTCGCTCTGCATCGTGTGAGGCTGGCTTGTGACTTGTCTTGAATGGAAACAACTGACAAACACTCTTTTACCTTCCTTACACTCTACCATTGGTCTCTCAATCTCTAACGGTACTCTTTGTATCTTCTCCTCCCCAGTGTGTCTCTCCTCTCACTCAGTCTCTCGCTGTGTGTCTGGCTTCAGCACATGTCTTTAAATCTGCAATTCTCCCCTTCTCCTTGCCCTTAATACAGGGTCACAGCGGGCTAAATAAAACCATGACAAAACTCTTATTATCAACCACGGCACAACTCTGGCACTTCACACTGACGGCAAGGCACAGAGATAGAATTAGGAACAGGCCAGCGTCACAGATTCACATTATACACAGAGAACCACAAACCTAACATGATTTATCTAAGTAGCACACGTTTATAGACAAATACTGGGTAACACTTTAGAATAGGTAACACTTTCCCCTCAAAAAATTCTTAATTATCTGCTTATTAATAGTAGGTAACTAATAGTTAGTTGTTAAGTTTAGGTATTGGGATGTAGAATGAGGCATTAATATGTGCTTAATTAGCACTAATGGCTAATATAATGCTGCTATGATATCATATAATGCAACTAATAGGTGTAACCGTAAAACAAAGTGTTATCAATTGTGACAGCCAATATTTTGTTGGGCCAATTATACATCAAATATCAGCCTATGAGAAGTCAAAAAGGCTGAGAAACATTGGTTTCAATGGTAAAGGTGAGTGAATGATGATTGTACATGACCACCAAAGGATGCTGATGTAAGAATGCATAACCATGCACAACAGTTTCTCAGAATAAAAGTCCTCAAGGTCAGCGACAGCTGTTCCTCTGCAAAGCACACGGTTTGCTGAAATACATATTGCATAAGAACTTTCTTCCTACACATCTAATAATCATGAATGTCCAGTTCATTAGAGGTGTGCTTAGTAATTATTGAGTACTGACCCAAGATAGCCCTGCTGAGTGTGTATTGTACATGAAGTGAGTATGGAATGCTCTACTTCTGTAGCTGTATTATTTATAATGATTGAACACCCAGGGTGTGTGTGTGGGTGAGTTTGCGGTCCTCTAGCCTCAGAGAAGAATGTGACGCATTTGCAACTGTTTTTAACATTTTGTTTATAACATTGTGGTGTATGTTTGTGTGCATGACTTTCCTCTAATAATGCACAGAGCTTAAGCCAACATAACCAACTCCTACAAACTCTGCATCTTCACACTCTGTTCCCCTAAACCAAAATGACATATGCACAGACAAAAACATGTCCATCCTCCCCCTGAACATCTGCCTAATGTCACAGCTAATTAATTATTCAACTTGTGAGCCATAATATAAGTTTACATGTATTATGCAAATCTACATGAAAAACCCTGTTCCATATTCCAGAGACCCTGAACTTAAAATAGATATTAGCTGCTACAGCAATTCCATATAGAAAATCAAATGTTTGGTTGAAGATTATAATGAAAAACACAGTAGAGATAAAAGGGGCTGAATTTCCAGATGGGCTTAGGACCACGTAAACCTCTTACAGAGGAGAGGGGGTTTAATCTGTTTCTTTTACCTCTGGGAAAGGTCACGTTCTTTGTGTAGAATGCGTGTTTGCATGCACGTTTAGCGTTCATGCTGAAGCTAGGAATTTTTCACAGCAGAGTGCCATTAACTGTGTTTCACAGTGGGAGACGTTAACAAGGCCGTCTGTTAAAAGTGACAAACACGGTTGAGCAGTTACAGTGGCAGTTTTGAACTTGGGTATTTTGTGATTATTCATCTAAAAATACCCTGGATCTGCCAGGAACACAAAAGTATTGTCTTCCCCTGTGGATTGATGAAGATTATTGTGGTGAGTGTGGCCATAAGCCAACGATGCTAGTAAACTTCTGGGATTCAGATTCGGCTACATACATCCAACGCGTGACCGAGAGGCAACGGCCTCAAACACTGTTAAGCAACCATCGCTAGACACTCATAACACTGCTATCAAAAGCCTCGGAGGTCCAAAACAACCACAGGGTATATTAACACATCAAGAAGCCAGCCGGCAGAAAGAGCGCGAGACAAGTTAATCAAAACCGAAGTGTGCTATGACGTTCTTTGCTATTCGAAATTCACAGTTCTCATGGAGACTGTTAAGTCTTCAGATTCAGTGCTTCAGTTTTCTTTTCCAGAAAACCCCAGAGATGATACTCAGTATTCACATCACTTGGAGGTTCAGGTTGCATTTCAGTGAACCAAACACATCCCAAGCCTTGCAGTCCTGACCATATGTCTCCCAAAACACCCTTAAAAACAAGCCAGTGTGCAAGAACAAGCTCATGCTGTTGACACACACTGATATCATTGCAGATTTAATTACTTTATATTACTTTGAAGCAACCATCAAGTGTTTATCAACTGTTGTATTACGCGCACTCAGACATGTGCTCCGCAAGTACACGACTGCACCAGGTGAGCTACTGAGCAAGTTAACTATATCTTTCACTTTCATGTCACAAACTAGTACTGTGCATAGGCCCGTGCAAAAATTGTAAATATGTACTAATCATACTAAAATTGTGTGAAAAGGAACAAAGCTTGGTACTTTACTTCCCATTCAAATGGAAACTGCAGTGAATGCAGTGCTGTGTATAAATAGAGCCTATGTCGCTCCACACATTCAAAACAAACACAAAAAATCCAGGAACGTAAAAACAGTACAAAACTAACAGGACAGGAGGGAGTAAAGGATGGGACAGTAAATCCTAAAACAATCCCATCACTAGGTGTGATGACGCTGCTTGATTGTCTTTCGGATTTCCACGGGGCACATGGGGGAAGGGGGCTAAACAGTCTACCTGTGGGCAGTGGCTTCTGGTAGAAAGGGAGGGAATTACCGTAGGAATGAAAAACCATCCAACCTGTTAATGTCCTCTTCCCCCAGCAAGTGCTTGGGCAGGGGGGAATATCGGCCGGGGGAGATGGGCGGAAGACTGGACTTATATTCCAGAGTGCCATTATTACCAGGGGAAGAGATATGATTTTCCATAGCGGGTGAGAATGCTGTAGAGAGATATAGAGAATGAGTTTTTCATAATGCTTCAAAAAAAATTAACTTCCATTTTACTGTCAAATGTCTAAGCTCTAATCACTATTCTCTAGCATTATTCTGAATTACATAATAAAGAGTGAATGTGGTAAGAATGACTCACAGTGTGTGATATCAGGCGGCCCATAGGGGTCTGAGAGATAGACACTAGTGGGTTTTCCGACCTTTAGGTATACCACATCTGACGTGTTCTTCAATATGGCCACTGCTTCTTCATGGGTCACCTCTTCTAGAGTGTAGTTATTCACCTGGGCGAATAAGAAAACAAGCGAGATGTGTTAAGCGGGCAATCCAGTTACGTAAACAGTTACGCTCTAGTGGTCAATGGCGAATCAGAGCTGCCAAATGTGTCCTGCCCAGTGGATTACACACAGCACTGATCTTGCTAATTAAATCAAACTCAGTCTTAAAGCGTTTAACAACCCCCCTGGATTAAAAGCAATGGAGTTTGACACTGACACTAGAGCGAAACTTCAGGAATGTAATCAGCCAACTATACGTAGGTGCAGCTCATTTCCCAAAGATCTCTAAGATCAGCTTCTATGCATCTGGACAGTGGTGTTTTTTTGTGTTTTTGTATGAAACAATCAAAATCTGCCTCAAACTCATGATACTGGTTGAGCCAAGTCGAGCAGCCTAAACACATTTTGGGGGAAAATAAACATAAAAATGTCTGTAATAAAAAATACATCAAACGTAGAGTTACAGAGTAAATAAAAATACTTAAAATAAATAAATTAAGCTAAAACAAACTGAAAAATAAAATAAAATAGTTAATTAGCCATATACCATAAGCAGTCTGTCTCCAATTTGTAACCGTCCATCCTTCTGCGCAGCTCCTCCATCAATGATTTTAGTGACATAAATGCTGTTATCGCCAGGGATGTGCTGGTTTCCCACACCACCTGCAATACTGAAGCCGAGCCCTGTGAGATTTTTAGAAAGGACAAATCAAAAGTGTTAGCTACGGCCCCATACATGCAGTGAAAACAGACTACCTCTAATTTATCAAACCTAAGTCAAGCAATGCTGAATCTTTCTGAAGTGACTACTACTAACTGACTACTAGTAATAAACAGTACTCAAAACTCAAAGAAGAAAGTACACACTTTCCTAAGGCATAGTCTAGTTCCTAAGTATCCTTCAGGAAAAAACAAGTGGAATACTGTAGAGTGTGTTAATGTTGTTTTGTATTTGAGGACTCTTCAGTGCCTGAAGCTCTTCCTTCAATTTTGTGCAAGTGCTGCTGTCTGTGTGATGCATCTTCCTCTATGTGCTCTGAATAATGCATCAAAGCTGTGTCTTTCTCAGGATATAGTTCTGTTTATTGCTCCGCCCAAACAACATCCAACAAAAGAGAACGTGATTACTCTCGGGCTCAGTAGAATTTCAAATCTTGATTTGTTTTCCATTTCTTTTCTCACCCTAGATATGAATGTGTACATGAGTAATAGCCTATTTTCTTTTGTAACATCACAAATCACAAAAAATATTGGAAGCCAGCTAGGAATGTGCACAACTATGAACAAACAAAACTAAAATAAAAATGACTTTTTTCGCAGAGCAGTCAACCACCGTGACACGTCCTTAATGCAAACGGTGACACACAGCTCAGGTAACAGATGGGTTTTACGGTAATTGTAAAACTGAAACCTTTTGGTCCTTTTATGAGTTTGATTTCGGTGACGGTTTCCAGCATTGGTCTCCTCCTGCGTACATAGAGCCTCACAATTGATCCGGCCGCTTTCAGAGCCTCCACCGCCTTACTGTGAGACACCTCCGAGACATCTGCTTCGTTTACACGCAAAATACAGTCATTCACTCTGCGGAGAGAAATAAGAGCGAGGAGTGAGTTTTCTGAAGCCCTCAGTGTGTGGTGAGCCTCCTGCAGAGAGTTCCACATCACGGCAGCCTGTGGTCCAAGGACAGCCGCCTCCTGGGGCATGCTCACATAGAGCAGCTGAGACCCAGCAAACAAGTACACACACTCAACCAAACCATGAAAACACACACACACACACACACACACACACACACACACATATATATATATATATAATGTAATTATATTTAATATTAAAATAAATACATATTGATATAATTCTTGTCATTGTATTGTAATTGTTAACTAAAATATTTGTAAAAAATGCTTTAGGAAATTGAAGTAAAGTGTAAATAAAATAATTAAATTAAATTTAAATAAAGCTTAAAATTACAACAACAAAAAAAAACATACATAAAAAATAAATAAATATATATAAATGACAAGTGTATTACAAAATTGCAAAAACTTGAAATTTACAATGAAAGTTGTAAATTATATAAATTACATATTAATAAAATACTACTACACATTTAAATAGTATATAAATAATACAAAAATAATGCATATATTATTTAATGATTTGTTTATTTTTCTTATTAATTATATTCAATATATTAGGTTTCATTATTTATTTTAATATTATTGTGTATTAATTTCATTGTAAATATATATATATATATATATCAAAGTAAAAACAACAACAATAATAAAACTTTTGTAATTAAAAAATATAAAATAATTACATATTAAAAAATACTACAAACATATTTTAATAGTATATAAATAATACTAAAATAACAATAGCTAAAGATTTATTTATTTTTAATTTTACTTGTATTATGTTTCATTATTGTTTATTAATTGGATTATATATGTCTCAATCGTTTAATCATATACTTAAAAAAATATTTGTTTGAACATGAGCATCCTATACAGTCGTTTTTCCTATGCATATCTCACGTCTAACTATTACCAGAGACATCTTATTCCCATCACTGATCCCAGTCCAGCTCTATAAAGTCTGATCACACAAGTACCCAATATAGAATCTCTGATGCAACTTCCTGTGCTTTTGCACCTCCAATCTTTAAAGC
This sequence comes from Enteromius paludinosus, assembly GCA_032361165.1. Classification (NCBI taxonomy): domain Eukaryota; kingdom Metazoa; phylum Chordata; class Actinopteri; order Cypriniformes; family Cyprinidae; genus Enteromius; species Enteromius paludinosus. The sequence goes on along the minus strand of JAUMHQ010000065.1, from coordinate 10,182,299 downwards.
CTGCATGATTCATCCAGAGACTGTTCCGCTTCCAACACTCCCAAAGTCAAACAAGGGTAGAGCAGGAAAAAAAAAACCCATACACAATGTAATTGCTTCTCTAAATGCTGTTCACCTCCAACTCACGATAAATCTATCACAGCTTATTGGCGAACGTTCAAAGTGTCGTACTCTTTTAAAAGACAGAATACAGAATATGTGGTGGACGGGAAGGGGAAAGAAAAAAAGAAAGATAGAAGTAGAATACTGAACGTTACAGTGGCGCTTGCCCAGATAAACAAGCAAGAGGAGCGCTGGTGATGCTCCAAGCCCTGACAGACCTGATTGAGAACCAGAGGATAAAAGAAAACAGCCAAGTCATGAAGCAGAGCAGGGCGAAAGGCTCAGACGGAGCTGCCACATGCAGCTGCTGTTCGGAGAGCCACACACACACGGATACAAAACACAGGAAGATCTCCTATCTCTGCAGCACAATCTAATTATGCGTCCCTCTAATAAAACAACCCTCTCAATCAACTCTTGATCAGCCCTGACATGAATTTCAAATATATCCAGCCAGGAATAGAAGCTCTACAGTGCACCAATATCAATTAAACCTTCAACCTCTTCAGAAACAGCCAGAGGAACATTTTATTGCTCAAAGAATGCTCTTTCATAGATCCGGAGACTTAATTGAGTTCTGTCATATTACTGAATAATCAACTTTCTGCTAAAATTCCTTGGGAAAAATAAAAATAGAAACAAATGAGATCATTGTTGTCATACAGTAAGTATCAGATAATTTGGTATTTGTGGAAGGAAACATAGTTACATTCACATTCATAAAAACATTTGATTGCAAGCTTAAAAAGTAAATAATAGAGACTTATAAATAAATATAAATATCTCCATGTACGTCCCACAACATGAGGGTGAGTAAATGATACAATCTAAATTTGAGTGAACTATCCCTTTAAATTCTTTGCTTTCCTTCAGTAAGGTGTCACAAAAATGCTTAATTAACCAAGAAAAGAATCTTCGAATCTTTACATAAAATCTTCGAAAACGTACATAAAATGTATAATGCAAACGTGTTTTATTTTTAGCCTGTGGAAGATTGACGTGATCTGAAAGTGATTTGGTCAGGTCTATTCGTTATACCCACACACGTCACCTCAGACCTCGCAGATGGTACATTTTTTAAAGTACCTCGCGGTCAGAGTGTGTGGCAGTCAGCAGAAAACTTCAGGTACTTCAGCTCTCCAGAGAGACATTAGGTCTGTGATAAACAGCCCGGTTTCAATCATTTACAGCAGGCAAGAGGCAAAAAAGGGGGTGGGGGAGAGGAAAAAGAGCAAGAGAGGAAGAGAGAAAGAAATTGCTCTACAAAGCCAGAGCAATAAGTGAGATCATTAAGTTTCTAATAAGAATATTACCTAGTGATCTACTGATTTTATCTCCATCTTAGTAAGAAACAAAAGCCTGGGCGCGCCCATGCTTCCTGTGACGCTACATTCTATTTCGCGAGCGAAGTCAGTCTGGCCAAGCTGCTGTTTTAGAGCATTTCAGATTCCCCAAAAAATGGGAACCAATGAGAAACGAGCTCCCCCGCCCCCGGCACGACTGAGGAGGGTGTAACGCGATGACGCAGCAGTTCTGCGGCGTTCAAAAATGGCGTGTACCGAGCAGCAACAATCGTTCGACTCTGCTGTTGCAGCTGTTTTGAGAAATTTTCATGACAGGTTTTCTTTGAAATCGAAGCAGAAGTGATTAAAGTAAGACATTTTCCTACTGCTTTAATGAAGCTAGCTACAAATGGTTACTGTGGCTTTAGGTTCCGTTGCTACGCATACGTCATCAGAATGAGTGGTCTGATTGGTTGTAGATTCGTCCAGTAGAATACAGAGGCATCTGATGGACGCAGGTTAAGCCCGCCTCCCAGAAGACGGGTAGTTAGGTAGCTTGGCCAGACTAAGCTCCTATGACAGGGGTCATCAAACTCAGTCCTGGAGGGCCGGTGTCCTGCGGACTTTTGCTCCAACGTTCCTCAAAACACCTGCCTGGGAGTATACCTAATAAGACCTTGATTAGCTGATTCAAGTGTGTTTGATTAGGGTTGGAGCTAAACTCTGCAGGAAACCGGCCCTCCAGGCCCTCCGAGTTTGATGACCCCTGTCCTATGAGCTTTACAGTCGCGGAAGCCAGGCTAAAGAAACACAGTATTTTTTTTTTCCTCCGACAATCAATCAGTTCATCAAAATATTTCAAATCAATTCATAATCACTTTCACAATAAACATAAAATAGGTGAAAAAGTCTTAAGACCACAATTTTCATTACATGAAAAACGGTCCAAAGGGTTTATTTCTGAAGCAATACCAATCCCCAAGGAACCTTCCAATAAACAGTTCTTAAAAGATGTTTTTTTTTAACCGTGAATAACCTTTAACTACTCTAAAGAACCTTGTACCACTATAAGGAATTAAGGTAATTATTTAATATAGTCAAAATTTTCTTCAAAAATAAGCATGATTACAAATGCGATACTGATTTTATACAATGGTTCAATAATCAATAAGTTAATATCAAGAGACTTGCGTATTAGACACCATATTGTCTGTTTTTGCTCCATTTCACCAACAGAAAAAATATCAAATAATAATAATGATTACAAACAGCTACAGCTGTTAGCATCTCTCTGAGCAACATGACGGTGTCCCGTCCCAATTTGACTCAAAGAATGCACACTTTTAGAGAAAATTAGGCTTTACTTAAAGGTAAAATTGCCCACAAAAGGTAAAAATCTACTTAAAGTTGTATGAAAAGATGAATTGCCATCACTGATGTTCAGACTGACCGCACAAGAATATATATATTTGAAGAATATCAAAAACTGCAGCTGTCCATGGTAGTAAGATATCAGCACAATAACACACACCTCTAGTTCTTCTTTATATTTTTAGCATACGAATTTGAGTGTGTATTTGGAGAACATGTAAAGTCAATTTAGGTTTTTATATTAGCATTAAAACAAGTGTGTTACGAAACACAGGCCCACCTGAGTCTGCCATCTTCAGCTGCCGCTCCTCCAGGGATGATCTTTGTGATGAAGATCCCAGGATCATCGCCGATGTGAGGGTTATCTGTACCACCTGCTATACTAAACCCCAACCCTGAGTTACCCTGAGGAGACACACACACACACACACACACATATTAAAGATAGATTGGCCCTTTATGAGACCTTTGCCTCAGTGAAAAGATCCGAAATAACAGAACAACAACAGAATGAAAAAGAAGCGTAAGAAGAAGAAGCGTAACATTGTTTTTGTAGGAGGTGCACTTTGCTACTCATGACTCATACAGTGTTTACGGCTTGGCACGGCATGCGCCTCTGAGCAGCGCAAACTCACAAATCAAAACCTGTCACAACCGTGGGCTAGAGCCACATTTAACATCTCTGAGACATAAATAGACTAACAGGCTAATATTTTGAAGTGACGTGTTTATGATGGGGCTCTCCAGGGTTCCAGCTTGGTATAATACACAGGCTTTTAAGCTTTAAACAAAGTAGATCGTGAGGAGAATTAATCTGGGCTGATTAGAGATGTTCTGTGGCTAGAACTGAAAAGTACAGCAAATATACAAAAAGGCCAAATCTCTAGCATCAGAGAGGAGAGAGGGTTTCAAAGTGAAAGAAAGAGAGAGAAATGGGTGACAATAGCAATTTTCTAGCTTGTAATCTCAGTTGAGTCTACAGAAACCCCTGAATATACACTATATCAGCCTCCTGGCTCCAGGGTCGGACAAATCTGCGCTCCCTCTGGTCTAGTTGACCTTTGCTATTGTCCGTGTTCTGTGTCTAGTCATGTGGATCCGATTGCAGCTGCCAGAATGTCATCTGCAGCCGTCTAATTCTCTCTCTCTCTCACACTGACTCTACTGTGCACCCCAGGCTTTCACTTGCAAATAAAGCATATACACAAGACCAGTTTAGAGGGTTCTGCGACAGGTCTAAAATAAATCTTCAGTAATACTTTATGAAGAAGTTTGTCTATATAACGCATTATAAAAGGTATTATCATATTCATAGATTTCTAACAATGCATTAATATATATGTATATTTTGGAAATATAGAAGTGCTTTCATGAATAATTCACATTAAAAAAAAATTTATATTCATGTTTACACTTAATTTTGTTAGTTATGCTCAGTTTGTGCTGCTGTGTCTTTTAAAGGTTCAACCATAATATAATCATAACCATAAATTATCAATTGTTTATGAATGTATGTATGTATATACACACACACACACACACACACAGTGCTGGGCAGTAACTGATTATATGCTATATGTATTATATAATCAGATTCCAAAATTTTTGTAATTACATCAAAAGTGATTTTAAGTGCATAGAAAACACAATACATGTAAGTAAAGTCTCTACTTTTATATTTCTGGGGAATAAAATGTCAAAATTTGGTTGAAATAATGTTGTGTCATTTTGTGTAACACAATATATTTTTTTAAGTTCAAACAACATGTTTATTCTGGCTTGTACATATTAAAATATATATAAAAAAATAAGGAATCATATTTAATTCTATTGTGTTTTAAATGATTTAAAAGTCTTACTGACAAATATGCAAAACCAAGGATAGTGGCAAATTAAAAAAAATAAATAAAATGACAAATAATTAATATTTGAAATGGTCATAAAAAGATTTTTGTCATAAGTATGCAACAAGAATTTTACACAATGTCATTTCAGTGGGTAAACTTGGTAAATTTTAGAAAAATGTGTTTTTTATTCTTGGCTCAAAAAAACGAAATTGCAATTAATTTAAACAAAAAACTGTAAAGAAGTATCACACTTATTGTTTTTATGGCTAAACCCGTCTTTTGTCTTTGACCCTATTGCATTTTAAAATGATCATAATCAAATTACAGTTACTTTTTTATAGATCATTTGATTGTTCTGGACAAAAAACATTTCAAAATGTATTAATGTTTTTTCATTTAATGAACATTCCCATGTTTTTGTGACCTACTTAAAACAGTTTAATAATATTTAAATAAATCTGAATTCACCAACTCTCTACAAGTTCGTGCATTAAGCCCAGTTTAGAAAACCGATGTAATGTTTAATGCATTTTTGTGATGTTGATAAATATATACTATACATGAATGTTTACAGGGTAGATAAATTTAGACCTAACATTACCAGGAGACTGTTAATATTTTGATCAGGCAGGCAAATTCTCTTTTAGAGAGCTTATCCACACAATGACTAAACAAATCTAAAAAGCAATCATCATCAAATCAAATGATCTCACATGTAAAGTCATTACTAATCACAGACTAAGCTTGTTCCGTGACTGGTCATGTTTGATGGTGATGTTTCAAGATCATGCTCACAAGCCAAGCTGTGAATGATTGGATTATCAGGCGGAAGAATCTACACGACCTGTGCTCATCTCAACTCTGCGTCTACATGTCTTCGAATGTGTACTGTGTGTGAGAGAGAGACACTTACCCGCTCTAATGTAATCTCTTCAAATTCATATTCAATTTCTGTCCCATTTACCTATTGGAGGGAAAAAACAAAACAAAATTCCATTAGATGTGTTCATGCAGATGCAGTTCAAAAAGAGTATTAATCATTTAACCGTCACATTAAATATCTAACTGTGATGCTACAATGACATCCTAAACCGGCAGCAGCCAAATGATGTGGAAAGAGGTTCATAACAGCTCAAAACATTTCAGCACCGAAGCCGCTGTGATAAAGAATTAGTCAAATAACCTCTTAAAAAAAATCAGCATTCAACTCATTCTCCTTGAATGAAACAGGAATGGGGCTTTCATACGTCTTCAGCAGACACTGAGCCTCATATCTATTCAGCTCACCGCATTAGCTGTAATTGTCTAAATCTGAGTCCGGACACTAAAATCCATAATCATTTACCTGCTTGTACAATGGGACCAGGCCTCTAGGGCAGACAAGCTGGCTCAGGCAGCCCTTCAGAGATGAATTCATACTCAACGGGCTGCCAGAAATGGCATTGACAGACAACTAATCCAATTTCAAGTTCAATTTCAAATGAGGGTCATCTTCGTGCTTGATTGGAGACATTCATCTTAATTATTCTTTAATAAGTGAAGCAAATGTAATGACCATAAGGCGCTCTAATACATGCTAAAGAGCTTTTCAAGCAGCATGGGTGCTCTCACGTTCATACAAATATCCTCAACATTTGACCTCTTTAGATAATCTTCAAGGACCTGACTACAATGTACACTGAATACTAGATAAAATACAAATTATTATCATATTATAGTTGCACATTATATATTATCATATATAGTAGCTCTAAGATCGGTAACAAGTGCTGCAGTGTTAAATACTGTAAAATATGACTACAATTTAAAATAATAGCTTAAGTATGTATTTATTGCATTAAGTGCACTACTAATGTCATACAATTTGTGTGTTTTTACAGTGCGTTGAAACATTTTACAGCTATTTACAGGTTTATTTTCTGTGATGACCAGAATTATTTCACAGGTGCTATCTACATAGCGTGTTTCGAACAAGGACATTTTATTTTGAAGTGCCTCGATAATAAGGCAGCCTTGGCATTTACAGTGAGTGTGCATGTTTCACATTTTGACTTTTTTTTTTTTTGTATTGAAGGGAGTATTTCAGACAGCTGGAGAAAGAGAAACAGTCATTCATGGCTAATTGAAACCCACTGAACAAGCTCATTTATGCCTCAGCCACCTCAGCTGTTCAACAGAGAGAAAGTGAGAGAGACATAGCTGAATACCGTCTCACTGCTCTCCTCAGAGCGACATGACCTTTCATTTACAGCATCAGTTGGACGCCCCTAGACTACACCTGCTCTTAAACATGAGGACCAAACAGATGTCAAGAGCACAGAGCTGAACGCAGCCTCTCGTTTCTCAAATGAATTCATTTGGTAAATTCTAGCTGACATTCTTCAGTCATGCAGGAAGGTTTGGTAACATATTTAGTCAGTAGGTCCAGAGTCAGCACCAGGATGAATTACTTTAGGGGGTATTTGGAAACTTGCATTGGCTACAAATTGGACAGATTACTGTCCTATTATTTTTCTAACATCAAAAGACATAAGACATGTATATGCATATGTCACGCTGGTGTTTGTGGAGAGCCGAGAGCTCAATATAAACTTAACGTTCATTTTAATTATAAACACAAAAGCAAAGATTCCAACATCTAATAGTGACAAGAGCGATCCAAAACAAGTGCAAACACGGGTAACATCCACATTGACCGACAAAATAGAACTCAAAAGACGGGGGATTTATACACAAATACAAATGACATAAGTGAGGGCAGCTGGGGAGACACAGGTGGAGACGAATCAACTCGTAATCACAAAACTACACAGGAAAGACCATATAAGGGCAAAAAGGGAACTGAGACGGGGAAGACTAAACTGAAACTAACAAATGAAAATGAAACTACACCAAGAATACACAGACTTTAAACAGAACTAAACAGACATAGAATGTTACAGCATACAACTAAATTAGAGATATAAACTTGCATTTGCGACATATAAAGTCCAACACTGAGGCGAAAAATACTGCCATGTTCTCAGAATTGTGAGTTTACTGTATATCACACTGACTTAG
>JAUMHQ010000065.1:10081238-10103910 GCA_032361165.1 Enteromius paludinosus | reverse complement strand
AATGTAGGGCCCCATTCCTATATTTGCCGGGGCCCCAAATTCACTTTGGCAGAATTCAAATGAGCCATTTTAATCTATGCCCACCCCTAGTATTAACATATCCTCTGTTAATTCATGTCCAAACTAGAATTCATAAAAACAGACCAGTCCGTACAATCCATACACCCTTTTAAAAATAGCGTTGCATCTTCAGACCAGTCTTTCATTTTAATTAACTGTGCCTTTTCACATTTCAAGACAGTTTTATATGTGGGAACAAGTAATACCATATTGTGGTTCCCAAAGATGGTTTGGCAAGTGACTTGTAGGTTCCTTTAACTGACCCATAACACAAGTCCAAAAATATTTCCTTACGTGTTGAGCAAGTTACATACTAACTGAAGTGGCCCAATGATTTCCATGCATCCACCCTTCCATCCTAATAAATGACTACAGTATATTACTATTAATGTTTAAGTTAATAATAATAAGAACTTTTCAACAGAAATGACAGAAACTAGAATAAATGAACGAATGAATATTCAACGTTTTTAAATTTCTGTAAATAATGTTTCAGATCAGGGAGTGTTTAGAAATGACACACTTCACCTTTGAACGCCATTATAGTTCTTTCATCACTTCAAAAGTTGCTGTTGTACTTGTTTACCTGACAGGCAGATGGAGGTGCTTAAAAAAACAAAGCAAAACAAAAAAACTTTCTAGTTACGTTGTCAAGTGGTGGTTGACTTTCTTTGCCCTTGACATAGGCTCACTTAATAACACTACTGCTTCCTCTCATTGTTGTCTGCTGTCACCCTCACATCCCGTCAAATGTCACGCAGGGTAAAAAGCCTGGCCTGCTCTCTCTTTTCCCTTAAGGACTAACCAGCAGACATTTGCATGCTGCCACATTACAGCATCCTATCTGTCTGTTCCCGCAGCCGTCCGCGTGTCTGTGAAATTGCTACGTGGCGTATATATCTGTCGCACAAGCCGATCGCAGCGCCACAAAAATAACAGCATTGTAAAAGTCATAAATCACATGATGGAAAAGCCAAAACTCAATTGAGTCGGAAACCATTGTGGCGTCTTCGGGGGCTAATTGGATTGGTGTTTAGCAAGACCCCGGGAGGAGGCTGGCCTAGCGTTCATGCATAAAATTGTCTTTGTTTCTCTCCATCGGCCGCACTTTACTTCTCCCTCATTGCGTCTCAGTCTCCTCCGCCGATACCACGATGCACTGGGAGGCGTATTAGCACACCTTTGTGCCAACACAGGAGGAGAGGGTGGGGGGGACCGGGAAGAAAAAACAGAAATGATCTGGTATTAAATTTCAATAACACATTTCCCCCAGCCCTCCAGAGTACAAGCAATCAAGGGTTAAATTGGATCTGTAACGTATGCTTGGTGACCCACAAATCGCTTCCCCATCAAACAGACTCATTACGAGCCGGCAAGCAGATGAGTGTTTGTGCGCCCCTGCCTCTGAGCGGCAGGGATTGTGTGTATTACTACTAACACGGCCGAGGTATTTAAATTTTGATTTTTTCGTAATGGGTTTTGACATGTTTCATTTCCTCCGGGGGAAGCGCCAGAGACCGCCGAAAGTAAATGTTGCTAAAAAGTCATCAAGGCAGAATATTAAAATGCCATCAAATAAGAATTTTGCTAATGTGATGGGGCCGGGGCGGCTGCAGGTACGTCACTCCGGGGTCAGAGGGGTCCTGGTTCTGGGAGAAACACTATTTGTTCCCCTTGGCTGCTTTTTTTCTGGCCTCTTAAATAAATTATTAAAGGACTTATATCTCTCGCCCTCGGCTTGCCTCTCGGGCCCCTCAAAGTTCAGCCACACCATTTGAAATGAAAAACAGGCGAAAAAGCCTGAGCGATCTGATGGACACAATGCCGTAGAACTGCAGCCTATTTCCTTTCATGGACCAAGGGAGTATCGCTTTCGAAAATGCACTCTGCGCTGTTGTTTCTCGCATGTCGCTTGCTTGTTTTTGTTCTACCTTCGAAAGTAGATCTCTCTTTAAACCCGCCGCATTCACTCCCACACAACTCGGGTTGGATTGAATACCGTAGCATAAGGCATCTTATACATGATCATTTTGAGCTGATAATTACACATTTTGGGAGTCTGGCAGGATTGGACACTCACGTCTGGGTGTTGTGACAGCATGATTATTGGAAACACTTTCTGCCTCAGCGACTAAATTAAAACATTTGTCTGCTATGGATCCCCTAGTGCGGAAGACGAAAATAAAAGACGGCACAATGTACGTTGCACACGTTTCGAACATAATCCGTTTCTTAAACGCTTTCTCGCCGTGTTCCCTCTATTGTTTTCTGTATTCCTCGGGTATTCCTTTTGAGCCCATTACCAGCCTGACAACCCACCAGCTGTCACTAATTGCCCACTAATGGGCTGCGGTGGTGTGATGGTTTCTCTGCAAGGGGCGTTCCAATTCTTTACTGGAGGTCCTTCTGGCTTGCCAAATCAAAGGGGACATACTTAAAAGGCATGTCATGCACCTCCCTTAAAATCAGAATAAATCGCATCCCCGTACCACGTTTATTTGTGTATTTCGTTCGAAAGCACATTCCCGCTACATTTTTCCTCGCAACGCTTATGCTGATATGTGGAATCACGCGTGGTATTTGTAATCTTTGCGGTTGAGATTTTAGCAGGAGACAAGCGGGGCACGTGTCTACCCTCTGCGTCAGCCAGCCTGCTAATAGATGTGAGAAGGTCATCTGGCATTAGCGGCAGAAGTACGTTAGCATTTGCGCTGAGCGTCTCTCGCCAGACTCTGTGCATGTTTGAAGGCGCTTGGACAAGCAGGCCCTTTCACAGTGATGAATGGCTTTTTTCAAGCGTTCTGCTCCCTAGTTATGAGAAGGGTGACCTGGTCATTGGACGACTTTATGAAGCTATAAAAAATGTATGTCAGTCTCCAGTCTCTAATGCCATCCCCAAACAGAGGAGGAGGGAGCGGAGAGGGGGAGCCGGAATGGTAAAAAGGCCATTTACCGGCGCTCTAAATAGCTCTCTGACTGCCCTTCTCCACTTATCTGACAATGTCCTTGTCGTCAAGACAATTTCTTATTCTGTTTTTTCTTCCCCCCTCTCTCTCTGTTTTTACTCTTTTATAGGACAGATTTGAATCGATGGCAGGCGGGCCCTCTAAACCCACTCCAACTTCTGTCTTTCTCTCAGCCCACTTGGGATCTGGAGCATAATACACCAAAGACTAAATCCAGTGATACTCCCGCAGTATTTGAAGCTTGGGTGGCTGCATAATGAGCAGGTGAGAGGGTATTTATTTACAGGGCTCGCAGGAGACGCCACATAGTGATTGTGTGAGCCGTGCATAGCAGTTTATGGTGCTTGTTTTATGTTGTTTTGAAGGGCCAGTTGAGTTAGTATTATGAATGTAGATGCTTACGAACCTTAAGCAGGGCCACGTCTTAAAGCCAAGATCAGGGATTTACTCACCAACAGTTTTCACCTCATTTCCATGTAGCATAGCAAAATCCCATTAATCACAAATGTCTTCTTTTTAATAAATATGCAAATTTATATTAGCCGATTGGTGTTACTCCTAATGTGTCATTAATAAAACATGAGCCTCTCTGCTCTCAGCCTGCCAATGTTTTGGAGAACAAACATTCAGGGATGGGGAGAAGATCCTGGAATGCTAATAGTCGCGATGCAGGGAAATCTATATATGTAGGTTGTTTTTTTGTTGGCATTTATATAATTTTTTATTTATTTTGCAGATGTTAAACACTCTAGCTATCACAAACCTCTCGATGATGTTCGCTTTAATACAATTTCGGTTCCCAGCACAGCATGCAACTTTAAATTGAAAAGTATGATCATTTATTTATGGAAGTAATTAGGTCATGATGTCTGACAAGTGCCATCCTTGCCTTTTTGAGACCTCTTAGGCCAAGAAGTGGATTACATTCATATTTTATTCACCGGGACAGAGTCACATTATTGTAGTGGCTTATTATAGCTTCTTAAACTGCTTTGTGACCTGTAAAGTGTCTGTTCTAGACCCCAGGCCATGTGCTTGGTGGACTTGTTAGCACAGCTAAAGGTGAATTATTACCTATTTTTAAACAGATGTTGATCTTTGATAGTTTGTAACCTCAAGGGCTTTGAGCCGATTCGGAGGAATTACAAAGTCTTAAATGGTTATTATGGAACCTACTTTATATAAATGTCAGTAACTTTAATGACTCAAGGATAAGCTTTGTAACTACAGAGCTTGTATTGTATGATGGCAGTATAGTGACGGATATTGTTAAATATAGTGAAACTATATTATTGTGTGTGTGTGTGTTTTAAAAATGCCACAGATTGTCCTTCCAGTAATCATTTCATTGTCTTTTTGACATTTATTACATCAAAATGTGGAAATTTTGGACATTTGTAAAATTGTATTTGTTTTTCGATTCCAGGAAAATTGGTTCGTCACTTGTTACATCTGAGCTTTTTCTTAATCTTAACTGATATTTACTTGTATTAATGCCAGATCTCCTTGATATGATTAGCATTTCTGCTACTGTTTTATGTCCCAAATTATCTTTATTAAAGAGTTTTATCTTAAAATATAAATAATACTAAGTGTAAAATCGTAAAATCGTTATTTGTGTTTAGAATGTCATTTCCATCACAAAATGCTGTTAAATATAATCCATCGTCTGAGATATGGTGGAAATTATTATTTATTTATTTATTTTTATTTTTTTCGCAATAAAATGACAAACTTCTGTGTTGCATGTACTGTACTATACGTACACTGTTGGACATTGTTAGTTAAATTGTACTAGTGAGAGTTTAAAAAGTGTGTTTAAAGAGGATCATACCTGTTAACATTTGTGTACCACAATATGGGAGCAGGTGGGCATGTCTATGGGAGAAGGGGGCGGAGTCTTTATGCAAGGAATATAGCCATTTCCACGGTAACTGCAGTAAACAAAGCATCGCAGCACCGTTGAAACTTGCAGCTTTCATATTTAATCAATTAAACCATAGTTTTTTGAACCCCTAGAGGTCATAATAGTAAGCTATATCTAAATTTACATGATTATTTTATTATATATATATGTTTATTTTTTTTCTTTTTAATGAAGCACCAGTCTTCTCCTGTCACTACAACTTTCGAACAGGTGAACACACACTCACACACACGCACAAAGGATATTGTATGCCTGATCAAAAATATATATTGAAACCATGAAAAAGTAGTTAATATTTGCATCATTAATGGTTTATCTTGTCCACACGCAAATAATCAGAATGCATTTTCCCCATAAAGATAACCCCCATCCGTGCATTACTACTTTGGAGATATCAAAAGCATCACTGGGTTATAAAGTTGCGAAGGGATAAAATAAAAATAAAATCTATATAATGTTCGGTCTATCATGAACTTCTTGACCTAGCTATTACCTAGCTTGACCTAGCCCCTCAGCCCATTCTATTTAATACCGTATAGGTAAACCAGTTATTCAGTCAAGGAATGCTTATTTAATTACAAATTTTCCCTGAAATATAGAGGTTATATTTATGAAAGACAAATGGAAAATGCAGAAACACCCTTCTGTGATCTGTACCATAGAAGCAGCAGCCTCCAGTTTTAATATGCACTTTCATTGATGTCATCTCCTGTTGAATAAACATATAAAAGCATATTAGCTAATGGCATGCAGGTTAAAGGAAAAATTAGAAGCGCTTAGTAAGTATTTAAAGAATGCATTTCAGGCATAGCAGGCCTTGAAATCTCCAAGGTTTGCAAAGTTCATTATAATGTCTTTTACATGGGTTATCAAAAACAACAGAAGGCCGTTTTTCTTCAATAGTAGCACACTTGTTGCCGTCAGACTATTTTAGACCCGCAGTCCTCCGTATTGTGCATTTCCCCAAACGGATAAACGAAAGAGATTATTTCAGTATCAGCGGAGTTAAAAGCAAGTGAGATGCTGGGGCCAAATTGCCCGCCTCTGTCTCTTCATGTGCAATCAATCATGGAGCTCTCCTCAGCCACGCTGTTTTAAAAACAGCTGTAATCTGTGGTCATTGTCGCCAGAGTAGATTGTTTGGCAAACTATTACCATAACTGTCAGGCCAAATCAGAAAAATAATCTCATCACTCCGGACAGATGCAGTTCCCCTGCATTATTGATACGGTCATCTCGGAGAGAGAGAGAATTATAAAACATAGTTCTATTTACAAAGGGAGATTGGCTGGGTCCTTGAGAGTGAGTGAGAGGGACAGGTACTTCCAGGAAGTGAGATATAGGCAGTCCAGAAGGGAGCAGGAAGAAAAGGAAAAACAAATTTCTTGGCTTCTTGGGGTCACCTCACCCCATGGGCTTGCTTCCTCCGTGAAAATGAATCACCCGGATACACCGACTGAATACTCAAAGTGCTTTCCCTGCCTCTGAGGCCTTGACACTTAATATTAGATTTTACCCCCTTTTTTATTGCAAAATGGGGTGGCTGGGGTTGATCTCAATAGCAAGGTAATCTCTGCATTTACTCTTGAAAGCAAAAGCGTGTTAGCATTCTAATTTTTTTTTCTTGCAACTTTGTGTTCATGGACGTGTCCGTTTTTCGCAGGAGATTGTAAAGTGAATTTGTCGACTGAGAAAAACGCTGAATGTACTTTGTAGAGGCATTGCAGACAGTTAAACATTAAAACTATTTTTTTTCTTCATCAAAGAACGATTTATGTGCTCTTCCAGGTGTGCTTCGTGAACGTTTTTAAAATCTCTCCCAATGACCCGTGCATCCATGCTGAACCTTGGAAAGCCCTAAATCGCAGGTCCACCATTTGACCGGTTGCCAAACTTTGTGTTGTAAAAACATGTGTCCTTCGCTGGCACGGGACAAAATTTGGCAGGATAGCATACAGCGGCTTACAAGATCCAGCATATGGAAGGACAAATAGTCTCTCACCCAATGCATGAGGTCTGTGCCATCTTCCCTCGCAAAAAAAGAACATGATGGATGTTGGAAGATGAAGTCTGGGAAGGATCCAAGCAAGACGTTCAGCCAATAGTTAGTAACAGCCGGGTTAGAGTTACAGCACCCTTGGCTTGGGAGGGCTTGCCAGGAATATCCGTTGTCGGCATGTCTTGGTGTTTTTATAAAGGTAACCCAATGCCCTTTGCTTGGATTAGTATGATGTTCTCAATGGCTAACATTAGCATGTTATGTGGTCTGAGATTGATCAAAACTTCGATTTAGCTCTGACTGATTCAGCTGTGTTTTAGCCCGAGGCTTGCTTGGAAATGAAATGGAAATGACTAGCTATTTAGATATGAAAGCCACTGTTAATGGTTCAATAAACCAGGAATTCATACTAAAATGATCAGAGAGCGAGAGATTCATTTCTAAAATTAAACATTTTTAGCTGGTAAATTACAGATAGAGATTTGTTCCACTCTAAAATTTCACTATGTTTTGTAAGAACATTTCTGTCTCCTAAAAAAAGAAACAAGGATATGTTAGCAATTAACTTATGCCATAGTAATTAAGTAATGCCAAATGTGCGCACTTTTTAGTCCCAGTCTGTTTGATGTCTACTTTTGATGCAATTTTTTTAATATGTGGAGCAGGATTGTTTTCTCCATTGTTGACTAGTACATGCCATCTAAAGTATTTGTCTATGTCTGTTGGTCTGTCCGTCCATCCATATATATCCATAAATATATATCTTACAAGCTTACCTTTACCATACAAAAACAGTGATATATGATGTAATTTATGAAAATACATGAAACCCCTTTTTCCCTTTGATTATGTACATGTGATTAATCCCATGCATAGCATTCTTATTTTAAAATGATTAAGGTTGATTCATGTTGTAAAAGGAAAGAAAACAAATTAGCGGCCTGTATTTTTCCCCCTGACAAATAGCCATGCACAATGAGTGAAAGGAAATGCGCTGTGTCACAATTGATCATCCTTGAGGGGAAAAACAATGTCTGAATCAATTGAGGCTAAGATTGAGAAACATTTGCTCAGGACGCCGGGCAGACCTGGCAGTGGGACTTCAGGACCTGAGTGTGATAAATTTGTCCTTATTATCCCTATTGATGTTTAAATTTCTTCAGGGCTGTAAGTACACAGGCACCAGTCAGTGACAGAGGTATGGCGACCTCCTTCGATCCATAATTTACACCTGTTAGTGGACTCCCCTATCGTTTGTGAGTACACTCAGGCTTAAAGGTTAACAAAAGAGACGCTGGACCGGCTCTGCTGCCGAGGCAACGGATCAATGTCAAGTAAATAACCTTTTCTACCTTATTTCCCGAGCAGTATTGATCCGTTTTCCCCCCTCCCCGTTTTTCCTCTCCATTCAGCGTTTTGTCATGTCTTCAGCCAACACGGGACACGCAACAGCAGTTTCCCATTGGAAGTGCAAAGTGTCATCTCATGACAGTCCTACTTTGAATGATTTCTCTGTTGTGGCACGTAAAGGCCATCGGTTCTTGGAGAAGCGGTTAATGAATTATTCAGTTTTAGAGAAGAGTCAGCTGTTGAATTCCTTTGCGGAAAAATAAAATGCAGAATCATTAACAGCACATCATACTAAACATATGGACACATTTTAATGTTGATACAGTCAAACATTTACTCTTTCAGTACTTGGTGATGAACAACATGCAATTAATTTGTAAGACGCTTGTAATTAAACATTAATCCTTGTTGTTATGCATTGTCTTATTGATATAAATGTGGACATACATGTATATATATATATATATATATATATATATATATACTGTAAGTGCAGTTTAATTATGTTAAACTGTTTGGGAAATTAGTATATTAAGACTTAATAGCAAAGACATAAATTCAATAAGCATTAAATTGAATAAAATTCTTTAGACTTGGTTGAATAGTCTTACGACGGACTACTTGAGAGGCTGCAACTGGTCACCAGTGTTTTGTTTGCCTCCCTTTTTTGCCTCTGAAAAGCACAGAGCCATAGCGAGAAAAGATGAAAGTTATTTTCTTCAAGTGAGAGCCAAAACCGAATGAGGTCAACCACAACTTAGGATGGAGAGACCCTCTCCACCTTTTCCCATTGCTGTAGTTAAGCATGTACTGCTCAGAGAGATTTGTAATCGTACAGTCCACTTGAGTCCCAGCTCGCTTTCAAGACAAGAATTCTGAATGACCAAAACAAAGTCTTATCCTGGAAAAAAAGATTGATGGTTCTTTTAGAAATGTTTGAAGAGGCAGAACCAGAAAACGTTCTGGATGTGGCCAAGAGGGGGAAAAATAGCATTCCATGTCATGCATCTTGAAAAAGAGAGTGTTTTGTTAAATTGATGATTAAATGTGTTAAATCTGTTGTTATTTTTTTTATTGATTTATTGGCAATTTATAAGACCATGCAGGATTCCCATCATTGGTTTGGTTGGTGTTCACATAACATTTAAAAAGGGATTTTTTTCACAGCTCCAAGTCAATTTCAAATTAACCTTAACAAACAAACTCCTGAATTATGTTGGGTTTAACAACATCCTTTTTTTATAGGGGTGTAATGCATTATTTCATCTCGAATTTAGTTTAGTGGGCAGGGTTCATCTGCATTGAGGAACTGCGAGGCCTACATGTGTGTTTTTCGTTTTCTAGTACCTACTGTAGTTTAGCAGTAAGTGCACTACTCAGGGAACAAGATAGGGCTGTTCCATTGACAAAATTAAAATGAGAAGGAATGCACCATAAAAATCAGTGAGCATTGACTGAAATGTTGTCTTTGTAGTCATCAGAACTCCACAAATATACATATTGAATGATTGCGCAACCAATTATTGTAGCTAATCTATACTAATTGTACATTTAGTATGATTTTATTGAATTATTCAAAACTTTTTAAATTGAGGTACTAGGCAGGATATGGAGTAGCAGATTGTAATGTGAGGAAAATGAATAAACATTTTAGGACATTCATATACTGTAAGTATTTATGTCCGTCCATCCATTTATATTCACTTCATTCGTTCATGCAGTCTTCTTAATATTAAAATAATAGTTCCCCCAAAAATGAAAATTCTGTAATTTACTGACCATCAAGTAGTTCCAAACCTGTATGAATTGTATTCATGTTCATATTTAAAAAAAAAAAGCTTTGTAACCTGGCTGTTTATGGTGACCTAAAATATCTTCCTTTGTGTTTGGCAGAACAAAGAAATTTAATAAACATGTCATTTTAAATATTATTTTAAGTTAATTATCTGTATTATCTGTCTGTATTGACGGTACTGAAATGTACATGTATTATACATCCATTTTATTTTTTTATTATGAATTAAATTATACAATTAAATTATAAACTGTACAATTTATTTATCATTTTATTTTGAGCATATTGGCATTAACATTTTTTAACAGCTTCAGCAAAGATGCATGACAAACAAATATAGCATTCTATAGCACTTGATATCAACAGCATTTTAACATTCGACCTCACGATCACAATGTAGGTAACTGAACCATCAGTTTCACAGTATTTAGTAGGTCAAGGCTCCTACCAGTGGACGAATTATAGTGTTCACAATATACTGATTGACGTCAGGAGTGGAATGAGACACACCCTCTGGATTGTTTTGTCTAGGCTGCTGTCCAGTGAACTACTATTGATTTCCCCTGGCCTGTGCGGATCCCACTCCAACATGAGTGATTATCAAGCCTTTTCCTTGTGATGACACTGCACTTAGGTTCCATCAGCTCAGCTTCTCTTTGATGAATGTGCCCTGCGCTGCGACTCCCTCCCCCTGTGACATACACACCGGGCAGCAAGTGCTTGTTAGTCTGCAAGCTTTTGCTCTATGCGGTTACAATTCCACATCAAAGCGTTGGATACACGCTCTGTCCCCGTGTCCGCCCACCGCTAACCAAGGGTATACGTTCTGCGCAATTATTCATGAATGCTGATGTCGGCCGCGGTGGTGTTTAGAAAGGAGCATGCAAATACCAAAGGGTCAGACTCTATTTCGTGGCTACATGGACTTTGTAGTGTGGATGCAAAGCCCGTCTGTTAGAGGTGTAAATAAATGGAAGTGACATGGATGGAGAGGGAGGAAAGAATGGTGTTGGTTTCCAGATGCCATAAAATTTCTCATTTCCTACTCTCCAATCACTCACGCGCTCTCTGTACGGTTGTCACATAGGAAGTAATATGGCTGCGGACGAATCCTCTGTGGCTGCTTGTCCTCAGCTGAACTTGTACACACAGTTGTGTACATCTGTGCTCCAGACACAGTTAGATCTTGAACTTCTATTGATTTTTAGGGGCCACTATGGGTGAGAGAAATAGCTCTGAAACACAAGGTGAATGGGAGACCGTGTTCGTGCCCTTGTGCTACAAGAACACCTAGTTTTGCGTGTGTGTTGGAACAAGCGCTCTCCAAGGAGAACAGCAAACCAACAAAACAAATTAAATCAGAGGGCAAACTAGGAGCAGCAGAAGAGGGGGGGAACTGTAAAAGCATAATACTCTATGAAATATGTTAGTGTTTTAGCTTGACATTTAAAGCACTGGCAAAAGTAATTACCATAAATGCATTGGGAGATAATAATAAGGAGATATTCAAATTTATTTATAAAAGATGAAGTTCCTGGCACGCCATCTTCTCATTGGATGTGCCTTTAGAGAGAAATGCATCTTTCAGAATTTTAGTTTTTGATTTGAGTTATTTTGTTTTAAAGGAGTAATTCAAAGCTTTTTATAGATTTATTTATCAAGTCTGTGAGGAAAGTATTCGCTGACTTTCGGTTCATTATTGTGGAGCACTCCTGTAAAAGAGAGCAACTGCAGAAAGTGCTTCCTGTTTCTTTACTTTGTTTTACAAAAGCACAATGTTTTGTTGATATTGCGAGTGCACACAAGTGAAAGTAGAGCCTTTGCAGTTCTGAATATGTATTACTTTTACATTTCTGAGCAAAAATGATGACGTGTTTTGAGAAATTTTCAATGCAGGTGATTGTCCTTGTGCAAAAATAGCATTCTTGTATTTTAACAATGTTTTTACTTTCTTTATGGGCATTTCAGTTACATTGCTGTCCATGCAGGTTCAGAAAGCTCATCAAAAATATCTTCATTTTTGTTTAGAAGATGAACGAAGGTCTTGCAGGATTGGAATAAATTGAAAGGGAGCCAATCCCCAAATATCTGATATATTGAAATAGATCTGTGCGTTAGTCTGAATGCAGCCTGTTAAAGCTGCCACTGTCTATGATCTCATCAGTAACGGTAATAATGCTGAGGGGAAAAAAGAAAAACCCATAACTATTGTCTGTAAACTTTCAGATACTTGAAGAACACTTATTTTAAATAAGTAATTGTACAAAGTAGCCTGGTTATATATATATATATATATATATATATATTAGGACCGGGACTTTAACGCGTTCATTTAGATTAATTAATTACACAAAAACAATGCGTAAATTGTATTTTTTACACATTTTAATCGCACTTATTTTTGCACCGTGGAACTTTTCTCACTGGATGATAGGGGTGGGCGATAGGACCATCATCTCCGTCTTAATATGCTGTACAACGCAACATACATTCACATAACTCAGTTAACTCAGTGGTAGAATTACACTCATTGGACACTGCACTGATTCACAATCACAAAGGTACAATATTGGCTTTAAAGTCTTGCTGATTAAACATTTCATATGCGTGCTGTCCAGATGCGCTTTTCTAGCGCGTAACGTTACAAAGCGTGCACGCACTAAAAGCCTGTCAAATAGCGCCTAATTACTGAACTAAGATATTTATCACATTTGATTGTGGTTATACTGTAAAAAATACAGCGTTAAACACAGCTGCTTGTGTCTAAAGTGAAAGTAAACAATCAAGAGAAAGGATATTAGATGCACGCATGCAGCTCTTTAATGGACAGAACTAAACATGCGCCGCTTGTCATTAAAGGGATAGTTCCCTCACAAATTATAATTGTGTCATTATTTATGCACTTACTGTACATTTCCCAAACCTGTATTAATTTCTTTCTTGTGCTAAACACAAAATAAGATATTTTGAGTAACCAAACAGTAGCTGGTCCTCATTGAATTTCAACAGAAAAAAGAAACTCATTCAGATAAAAACGAGCTGAGAGTGAGTAAATGATGGATGTAGTGTTTCACCTTTCAATACTGCTGAATACACCTACTCTTCCTGAAAAATAAAAGCACTGTTTGTTTTATTCATATTATGTTTATTTGTAATGTGTAACTATTCAGTAACAAAGATAAAATGACAACGATTTTTATTTTTGCTCATTTTGGCCTAAACGTCTGCCCTTTTTTATTTTATGGGCTTTGTTTTTAATAAAAAAGGCTAATTAGTTTGTCTGTACTGCTCAGACAACTTTCAAAAAGTAAAATCAGTAATAGAATCATAATGAAATATGATATTTTTGCCATATCGCCCACCCATACTGTAGCTCTGTAATTTTCAAAGTAGTTATAAAAAAACAACTTGAAAAAGAATCGGGATAAAAATCATGAATCGTGATTTCCCCAGAAAAAAATCATGTTATTTTTTCCATATCGCCCCACCCCTACTGAATGAGTTTCGGCGGACCAATTATACTGGAGCACCAACTAGCGTTCAGACAAAAACAAACCACAGCGAACATGGACAAAGAAGTTGGCCCTGTGGATGTGGAAGTTAGTTATAAAAAACGAATGTATGGAAGCGTCGATAAGAGCATTGGTTGTGTGCAAGCTATGAAACAAGGAACCACAGCACATCGAGCCTCAAGTATCACCTCAATGCTAAACATATAGCAGCTAGCGTGGTTCTCAGGTCAAATATTTATATGCGATTAAAATGCGATTAATTTCGATTAATTAATTACAAAGCCTCTAATTAAGGAGTCCCGACCCTAATATATATAACGTGCTGCGTTAACGCGAGACTCTTATCGCGCGATAAAAGAAATATCGCCGTTAATCTAGTCACAAAGTTGGTTTGACTTTGACCTTGATATTGTAGCGCGGATGTTTACCTAGCCAAATTGCAGGGGCAGACTTACCCATTAGGCAAAGGTAGGCAACTGCCTCGGGCCCCCAAAATGCTTTTCCCGAGATGCGCATTAAGCACGGACATGCGAATAGTAATGGTGTTTATTAACAGGACCGTCTGTGTGTCAGAGTTTAATGTGCTTCGTGTGTATCCTGCGTGTAGCAAATTAAAATATTATGTATCTGAAGCTGACTGCTGCACGAGCGCGAGGTCTCTCGATCTTTCCCGCTGCGCTCCTTTCTCTGCGCCTGCTCTGTTCAGCGAAAAACTCAGATATGTTGCTTACATTAGGTGGGTTTTCGTTTTAAAATGCATAACTTTACGCGCCTATCCCGGCGTTTTCCACCCTCAAAAACACTTTTGACCCTGTTGTAGTTTGAAAACCCCGGGGAAGGTTGAACGCCAGTGTAAACGAAGATCGTTTTATTTCTAAACGATGTTTCAAAAAGAAAGCGCACTTTAGATTTTATATTCGCCTATGCTGCTCTAGGGAGCGTCTGCAAATTTACATCTCAGTACTAAACGAAGTAGAAATTTCTACTAATTGTGCCTAACTTCACATGCAAACACCGCTGTTGTCATTATCTTATGTGTAGCCTAAATGTAAATGTTAATGAAAGAATTATAATATGTACATGAAAACTGTAGAAACACTGGACGTAACTATGGGGCACCAATGTGCAGCAGCAACTTTGACAGCAAAAAGGTACCTCAAGGTTGATTGAAGTAAATGTGTGCAAATTTAGGGCCCCATTCCTATATTTGCCGGGGCCCCAAATTCACTTTGGCAGAATTCAAATGAGTCAAATAAAAAAAATTTATCTATGCCCACCCCTACTTATAACACAGTAATAGGCAGAGGCTATATTTAATCCAACTGTCAGCTGTAGTAAAAAAAAAATAACATACTAAAATGTGTTTGAAATTTAAATTGGACTCATTTTGTACTTAATGCAGTTTAATTTTGAAAGTAGTACTGAGGTCCAACTAAAGATATAGCATATTTCATTGTGCTAAAGTGGAACTATTGCAAGTATACTTCAGGTAAACTTTAAATATCTTGCATTCAAAGATCATACAATCCTCATCAATAGTGACATTAAAACACCGGTAAGTAAGTCTCAAGCAATGTGTCAGTGAATATGTTACTGGATTTTAAGTACTATTATGAAATAAATGTATTTTATATATATATGACACTTTATATTTATTTAGTGGCACTCAGAAAACATTATTTTGGCAGTTTAACTTGACACAAGATCTAAAAACCTTAAAGCTTAAATCTAATCATTTTTTATTTTAATTTACAGATATGTTATCTGAAATGAAGATTACAAGTAGTGACAGATATCGTAATGTATTTCTGAGTGAAATGGGAATAATATGCATAGAGAGAGAGAGAGAAATTTCCATTCATGCTGACTTTAAGGATATTTCGATTTTTTACTGAAAAACAAGACTTCTCTGCGTTCAAAATATGCTAATGCATAAGACACAGCTCCAACGGTTCGCAATTCGGCATTTAAAGTATCTCTATAGCTACACATACACTCCTAAACAGCCTAAATAATCTTCTTAAGGCTCTAAAACCCTTTGCATCAGGGACACAAACTCACATCGGGGCTGCCTGAAGAAAATCCAAGCCGAAGCATAAACTTCAACGCATAACTCATCTTTCATCTCTTATGCTATAGACATGAATGATGCATCAAATCATACAGATTATTGAGTTACACATCCTCCTGGCAGCCAAAAAAATGCATCTACAGTCTAGAATATCACAGAGACAGAACACCTGAGCAACAGCACAGTAGTGCTCTGGCAAGCACCCACCCCAGCACTGTAGCAGGCACCACATTCAAGGAAATCTGTGTAGCAAATGAATTAATGAATGCGTCAGCTCACAAATTCTTTAAATATGTAGATTGTACAGTAGTTGAAAGGATGTGCCCGGGGGAGAGAAGAGCGTATTCATCCATTGTTAGATCGTGTTTTATGTCAGGGCTGATGATGCACTTGAACTTGGAGCAAAGGGGGAGAGAAAGATAAAGAGTAATATAGAGACGGGAATACAAGAGAACCCCTTCCTGCGTTTATACTGTCGCACATGCACAAACACACACCCTTCTAAGTGGCCCCTGGCCAACATAAGCAGTTGGAATCCCCTGTACCAAGAAAAACACAGGGGACACTGAACTAACACTGCAAGGCTTACCATAAATGGGGAAGAAACTCACAGCTATCTCAAATTATGCTGTGCAAGCTAATTGTTGCAGATCCAAAACAGCTATTGTTACTGTAATAAAAGCTGCCCCAGAGAGTTCAGTGTTCAGTGAAACTATCATTTAAAAGTCTCAAGGCTGCATTTATTTAATCCAAAATCCAATAAATCAGAATTGTTCTATTTTAATGTGTTGTAAAATGCAGTTTATTCCTGTGATGGCAAAGCTGAATTTATTTAAGACTTAATTTTGATACATTTAAGTCTATGTTTAATTAAAAAACAATGCAATGAAAATTAAAATATTGCACAGAAGTGAACTCTTAAATCTTCTATGCATTTAATAATTGGGTAAGCGGCTTCACATCAGGGACCTGATCACCCTGCTGGGATTATTATGCGATAATGACTGGCAGGCCGTACATTTCATAAGCACGCTGTCTCTGTAAGTCAACAGAGCCGCTGTGGTTAGTTGTGAGGTTGCTGATAATTCACAAGATGAAGTTCTTTTCATAAGCATGTTGCATGTTAAACCCTGAATGCGTTCTTCTTCCTCTTAAACAGCCTGTGAGGTGACAACATTAATCCTCTGGCTTAAGTCAAGTGTGAAATACAAAGAATGTTAAACCCTTGACAGACGCGCTCATCTTCAAAACGCTGACAGTGGAAAAGAAGAGACAAGTCAAAGCTTCACTGCTTCACTCCAGAACTAGGGTTTATTCTGTTCTACTTTACTCTTTTACATTGAGCTGAAAATAGGTTAGCTGCGTAACTGTCCACATCGGCAAATATTGCACATGGAGTTACGTAGATCTAACTTAATCATCATATTAAAATCTTTCCTTGATGATACTGTGCGATAGATACAGCTTTTATGTTCTTGAAAAGCTACTACAGTCTGGGTCCAAAAGCAGCACTTGTCAAGAGCCAAAGCTTGTCGATGACTGCTGAACTAAAATATTTTGACATATGACAGGTGTAGTTTCGTAGACGGACCTAATTACTTGTGCTGTTTCTCACTAATATTCAAAGGTAGGCAAAACATTTTTTATAGGTTTATGGCTGGTAAAATTTGCATGCTAAAAATTCATTTTGGACCAAGACTAAAAGCATTAATAAATAAATAATCTTTTGTAACACTAAAAAAGTCAATTGAATATATCCTCACTGAATCTCTGAAAAATTATACATTTCTTTTACTGACAATATTTTTTTTATTTTTTTATTTTTTACTGTAGTTCAATATAAGAACTGTGTTACCCACAACTGTCAACTGAATTCTCCACTTACAAAACATAACTGGAATATTTTTATAACAAGCATTTCATCCATATTAAAGCATCCCACAAGTTGCCAATAACAACTAAATAGTAAACAATTTTTTTTCTATCCAAGGGATCTCTGGTGGCTTTAGAGAAAAGGGTTTGGGGTGAATACCAAGAGATCCAATTATATCCAACACAAGCTCTATCTAAAAACACAAAACACTTTGTAGTAGCACTACATGAAAGTTAATGGAGAATTGATTGCGCTTCTGTATCTTTGTGGCTTTCCTTCAACAGTTCTGTGTAGTGGTCTAATTAAAAGAAATCCCAAAAAGTTGAAAAAGTTTCAGACAGACCTGACAAAGATAAATGTTATCAAGTGAAAGTGAACATTAGGAGCCTATCTTGTCTTTTTAAGGACAAATGTCCAACCCCTGTGTGGCTGTAAGCAGGCAGACAGCTTCCTAAGAGGCCTTTGCAAATTACTGCGCTAAATGTTTCTATTCACAGCCTGTCAAAACTGATCCCTCTGACATACTACAGCATGTCAGAGCGTCTTATTCTCTGTCACCACATCCCTGAGAGCCGCTTCCCCTCTTGGGACAGCCAATGAGTGAAAGCGAACTGACAGCTACGTTATGGTTTAGGTGAACGTTACGCAGAACTAAAATACCGCATGCAAACGTGAGCTCAAGGTGCTTTTCAAGAACATCTCAAATTTTAGCACCACTTTCTTTTATATCTCACAATCATTAATGCTAATCTAAGTGCATTTCAAATGTCCCTGAACATAAAAACCTGTATTGTTCTTGAATACACAGACTTGCATGATATACTGTATGTATATGCAGATGTTAAACTGGGCAAGAATAAAGGAAATAAATACATATATAACACTGAACTAAAAAAAAAAACAACTATCCAGTGCATTGTGATCGGTCGAATCCCTCAAACATGTGACAGAAATGTTACGGCCCTTATTATGATGCAATGCCGTTTCCCGGCGCTATAACACAAAAACAATAAAAGCCATTATAAATGAGCAATTTGTTGCATCCAGTGGAAACATAATTACTGATAATAATGCATCACGTAAATATAACACTATGTCTACATCTGTGATCAGAGAAATGACGGTAGCAGTAATTAGCAGGTTGTTTTTATTAGAAAACGTAACTTACTTAAAAGGTTGTGAGTCAGAAGCGCCAGACTGTCCTTGCAGAGTTGGAATTGCCTCACTTTATAGTCTCTGTGCACAATCAGCATAGGCTGCTCTGTCAGGTTTAGGATCAGTCCTAGGGGTGGGCGGTAGGACGATTTTTGATCGTGGACGATAAAAATTTCTCCACTATCTACGTTTTAATCTGCTATTTTATCATGTCCATTTCAATATGCTGTAAAATGCCACATACAGTACATTCACATCAGCGTTAACTCAGTGGTAGAACTACACTCACCAGACACTGCACTGATTCGCAATCAAAAAAAGTCCTTTATTCGCTTTAAAAGTTTTGCTGATTAAACATTTCATATGTGTGCTGTCCAGACGTGCTTTTTCAGTGCGTACACCTGAAGCGAGCGCGCGCACAAAAAATATCAAATACAGCCTAACTAAGATATTTATCACATGTGATTGTGGTAATACTGTCAAAACACACAGCGTTAAACACATGTGCTTGTGTCTAAAGTGAAAGTGAACAATCAAGAGAAAAAGGTTCTAGTATTAGATGCGTGCAGCTCTTAAAGGGACAGAACTAAACATGCCGTAACTAAAGGGATAGTTCACTCAAAAATTGTAATTGTCATTATTACTTGCTGACATGTTGTCCCAAACCTGTATTAATTTCTTTCTTGTGCTAAACACAAAATAAGATATTTTGCGTTACCAAACAGTAGCTGGTCCTCATTGAGTTTAATACAACGTTCAACAGAAAAAAGAAACTCATTCAGCTAAAAACGAGCTGAGAGAGAGTAAATGTATGTAGTGTAGAAGTATATAGTGTTTCACCTTTCAATACTGCTGAATAAATCTACTCTTCCTGAAAAAAAAAACCCTTTGTTTATATTATGTTTATTTGTAATGTGTATCTATTTGAATAACAAAGATAAAATGACTACGATATTTGTCTTTGCTCATTTTGGACCAAATATCTGCGCTTCTTGATTTGATACTTTGATACCTTGAAAGGCTTTGTTAAAAAAAAAGGCAAATTAGTTTGTCTGTACTGCGCAAATAGTAAAATCAATGACAAAGAATCATCGTAATATGAAATTTTTGCCATATTGCCCACCCCTACCTCTGTAATTTGCAAAATAGTCTTAAAAAACCAACTTGAAAAAGAATTGGGATAAAAATCGTGAATCGTGATTTCCCCTGAAAAATCGGAATATGATATTTTTCCATATCGCCCACCCCTAATCAGTCCTCCGTAAATGTACTGAACAAACTCTAATATTTAGGCTGAACTGATCTGGAACAGTGATACAACTTAACCACTGATTTCTAGTTGTGTCCTCTTTTGGAAGCACAAAACAAAGTAGTTTCACTTTCACAACGACACACAGCGTCTCCAGAACATGGTGCTGGCTGCAACATTAGTTTTTTTGTGTAAACATTTGGGGGGTTTTATGAAAACGACCCCATACCGTGACGTAGAGAAGTGGGGGCATTTTTAAAACGAGCCATTTTAGGGGGTTTTGGACAAGTCATAACTTCTTAATAAAGACTATCTCTTTGGTTTTGAAACTTTAGGGATCTCATCTATCTTTTCTTTGTCAGTCTTCTTCCCTTTTTTCTTTTTGTCACGTTTGGGTACATTTTGCATAATTTACTTGGACATTAATGTGCATGTGTGTGTGTTTCTGTCTGACTCACGCTTACACAACCTCAAATATTACAACTGCAACTCCATGCTTGTTGAGCTTGCTGGCTTCCTTTACAGGAACGTTCCAGACAGTGAGGGTTCTGGCAGCGATTGCCCTAATCCTGACGGACATATGCCAGATTGGACATGCAGCTACAGTGACAGTTAACAGTGTGTGCACATACTTGTAGTATAATTTGAGAACTAAAATGTCCCCAAAAATGTGTTAATCTGAGAAAACCTTCCTTTCGAGACATTTGGGAATGTCCTCATTTGGAAGAAATATTTAGAAATAAATGAAAAACAGCTGCTAACACTTGACAATATTTGTTCATGTGATTTAATGCATTATTTATTATGAGCTAACAATAAGCAACACGTTTAATGCATATATTATTATTATTATTTGCCATTGCTAACAATAAATACAACTTTTTTGAACATTAGGTACAGTATTATGAAAAGACAATGAGAACCATGTTTAATGCATTAAGTATTATGAACTAACAATAAGCAACATTTTTACAACATTGATTTAGAATGGTTAATTATAAATTCATAAAAATGTGTACATAAAATCTAGAAATTAACACGATCATGACTGTATAATTATAGTGCAAGATTAATATTGTTAAGAATTTTCTATGTTTGTGATATGCAACAATCAATGTCAATCAACGAATTTTTTTTTATTCTGTATTAGTAAAAATTGTACTTAATATAAAATCAATAGAAAAAATCTAGGTCAGATTTACTGTAGGGCTGAATGTTTTCACAAGTATATGAATATTCCTATATTTATTTATTATTTTTAAATTGAATAAAACTAATTATATATATATATGTATGTATGTATGTATGTATATAGGGGTGGGAATAGATCATTTTTTAAAATCTAGATTAATTTTGAAAAGCCCTATTCAGAGGGGACTAGTTTTACAGGGGGTCGTTAGAGAATGTTTTGTTTCACAGATGTACTTGGTGATTTTAGGTATACATCCGCGCAAAAATGTCAAGGTGAAAGTCATCATAGCTTACGTAGTATAGACCCAGCTCCCAACCCAACTTCGTGAATAGATTAATGACGATATGTTTTTATTGCGCGATAACTCTCTGCTTAATCATTTCTAACACTTCACTTTGATGGGTCCACAACATACAACATACTGACTATGAGAAACTTTGCAAGTATATGTCAGCCTATTCTACAAAACCCTAAACCTACTCTAACAGTCTCCTCTGACAGTTAGTAGACAGTTAGTTGCAAATGAATGTGAATTAGTCGACATGTAGTTAATATGTAGTTACAGAGTTAGTAGAATGTCTAAATTGCTAAATAAATAGTGTAACCTTTTTTTTAAATAATAAATTGTGCTCATCAATGAACAGTCCCTTTGATGAAAAAAAGATACAAATGAAAATCCAAAAAGCTTAGGGGGAAAAAAGAACAGAAGGTAAATGTGAAGTTTATGATAAAACGGTAACATGACGATAACAAACAAGGTTCTGTGTGACGTTGCATGACATCTCTCTCAATACCAAGGCAATCCAATGGTATTCTAAAGCCCCTGAAGGCTGTGGACACATTCATTAACATACATCACACAATCCACAGCACAAATCTGAGTGCTCAGAGCCTCCTATCACTGGATACACAGCGGACCTCCATCAGAGCAGCCCCACGCTCCTCAGCTGTCTCTGTATGTTCAGTAGATCACAGTTATTACCTCATTAAGCGCCTTACAAACAGCTCTCTTCAAAACTCCTCAGGGTTGGGTAATCATACCACTTTATGTGAGGTGTCAGTTGGAGAACTGGGGCAATACCGCACAATAGTGCAACAATATAACCATTTCACTGTACCGCTGTCACACCGCAGGAGTTAATTCCCATAAAACTACAGGGAACCACATTTTTTAGCATATTCTGCTATAGAATGGATTATGTAGCCAGCGGGGTTGCCATGAACGCATAAGTGAGCACATTCAAGCTCCCTACAGCCACTAGTGAAAATTCCAGCACCAGAATCAAATTGCTTTTAAACAGGTTTCCCAAGCATTTCCCCAATCTATCACGTTCAGACCAACAAGTAGCCAGTTTCAAAGCATTTTAAAGGATTTTAACATGCAGAGTAAACTCTCTCAAAGAACCTCATTCATCTCATTTAGGGCCTGTCCACACGGAGACGCGCTTCGCTGTATACGTATACATTTTTTATCGTATTGGCGTTTCGTCCACACGGATCCGGCGTTTTAGGAGACTGAAACC
>JAUMHQ010000065.1:9997567-10008028 GCA_032361165.1 Enteromius paludinosus | reverse complement strand
TATATGAAGATCACGGACGACAGGTGATAAGGATCGAAGCTCACACGTACTGTAGTTTAGAAAACTAGTCCCGTCTGGATAAGGCTACAGTGTAATTCGGCGATACATCCGCGCTTAAGGTGAAAGTCACCATAGCTTGTAGTACAGACTCCAACCCAACTTTGAGAATAGATTAACTTTATTTATTTATTTTTTCGCGCGATAAGAGTCTCTCGTTAACGCCGATAACGGCCCACCACTATATATATATATATATATTTATTTTTTGATACTATAGAAAACACTTATTATAAAATGAAACACATTAAAATGATAAACTAATCAGTTATTGATATGATAAACTAAACTAATTCACACCAACAGTTCAAAATGCTTATTAATATTGCTAATTCATTCTCACTTTAAAAACTGAAGGGGACGATGGAGTGACGCCGTATGGAGAGGCCATATCCTTCATTTTATTAATTTCCTTGTCTTTATTAACTTTTACTATAATCATACAACGAATCAGTATTTAACTCATTAATTTCCATTAAATTTCAATTCCATTTAAGTTTGATTTAATAAGTAATGCCATCCATAGGAGTCTCTGTGGATTGACTGTGTGCTTCAAACCAGGCCCCGAGGTCGAACGGAGCCCGGCTTTGTGTCTTTATTGTGTCTTCCTTTAGGTCAAGGTTCTCTGAAGAATCAACTGTGACGTTTATGTATAAGATATTAGAGATTTCGCCAAATCCAGTTCTAGCCTGTATTTTACTTCATTTTGCCTAAGACTGTATCCAGCCATGCTGATAAGACGCTTGGAGTAAGCTAGTTAGCCTTGAAGTAGAGCTTTGCTATATGTGTGTGTCTTTTCCCCTCTGTAAAGCAGAGAATGGTCCGTTTGCAATTGGTAGACCCATATTTGGGCTGTCTGGAAGACCTGGCGCCCGAATCATCATCATCTTAACCTTGAATTGTGCAAACAAATGTTTTTAATATGTCTAGTGTTTGGACCAATTAGAAAGTGACTAATGTATTTACGCAATTAGTGACCTTTGTTAGAGTATATATATCCTTATGTCTGTAAGACATAACTCCTGCGGATGAGACTGCAAACTATTTTCTTCAGTAAAATTTTCAATTCAATGAATTCTATCTCTGACTCCTAATCTTGATTCAACAAACACCTGGTCCTTTGGCTCTTAACTGTTGTCCCCAACAAAACGTTACGACAAGCAGTTTTTAATTCACAAGAAACCTCTACCAATTATTAAACTCAACTGCACAAAAGTTATTTAAATATATACTTTTTTTTTTTTTTTACTGTGTAACGTAATAGATTTACTTAAAAGCAAGTGTCACAAAATGGGTCATTAAAAGGGTGTGAGGAGAAAAGGGATATAGATGTCGTACACTCGACATGGATAGCATGTGCTATACGACCCCATTCACCAGCAGATATAACTGTTTTTGTGTTGGATGAGGGCTAACATAGATGACAAGTGATGTTCCCTTTGCTGACAGGAAAACAGTTAGGAGGAAACCAAGTTGGCTGCTGTGACAGACAATACAATCTACAGAGAAGTAAAAGGGCATTTTCATCTGCGCTGTACCCGACACATGCAGGGCCAAACACCTGTCACTGACAGACTTTCCTACTCTATCCCTCTCTCTTTTTCACACTCCATCTCTCTGTCACCACACAGCTGACTTGTTTCCATATTAGAAGTACTATAAAATATGGTGAAACTGTGTTATCTGTCCTTATGCCAGTATTGCAGATCCATCTGTTTTCATCATGCTTTTTTAGAACTTGACTTTGAGGCAGTCCCAACAAAGTCTTTCTAATCTCCACTGAATTGCAACATTAATATCCAATTAGTGGCCTAAAATCATTCCAGTTATATTTCAAATCAAATCTGCATCATAAGTAGCTAAAATCGAGTGCCTACGGTTACAAAACCCTTATGAATAAACATGGCACAGTTAAACAACAAAGCAAACTGATTCTTTGAGAGAGACAGAGGCAATTAGCAAAACTTGTGGCTTTTACATGCCTTATGGCGCTTCAAAAAGGCCACCGAAAGTGCGTTCCCTAGTTTGAAATTCTACTTTGCTTTTCTCTCAGCAGGCTAGGACATATCCCGTCCGCCGGATAGCCATGACGACCAAACAGAGACAGATTGCTCATGGTTCCTAATTCCTTACAGGCCGCAGTGATTGATGCACTGGGCCTGACACCTGCTTGCCCGCCAGCTGATGGCATTTCACACGGCTAGAAGAAAAACAGTAATTACTCGTACCCTAAAAAGAGACGTTTTATCTGAAACTATAGACAGATTTGTGATACAAGATATGGAGATATTATTTTTGCTAAGAGAGGATGGTTAAATATCATTGCTGGTTATACTAAAGACCTTAAGAAAGGTTAGATATGTCATTGTCAACACTTTTATTGTCAGTATATTATATTGCATTACTGAGTTTCTCACCACAACCTCCTAATGACCCACATTATTTATTGCGCTCTGAATTAAGTCATCAGATAAATAAAGAGACAAGAAAATGAAGCGCAACCAAATGCCAGGCAAATAAAAACAGATACAGCCTTTGTGTTGCGATAAGCTCTTAATGTGCTCGTAAACACAATTCCCGCTCGTGGCTTTGATTTTAGAAGTTCAAATGTGAGCGGAGAACGTTTCATCATTCTATTTGGTTTTTAAACTGAGCACAAAACACATTTGTGACTATAAAACCTTCCTGGTATTGTTCTTAACTCATTTTATGATTGAATAGCTGAGTCTATAAGCATTTGTAAGAATTAATCAGTCTTAAAAGGCCTGTTTAAGACGCAGTTTTCTGAAATTAAAATAATATGCGAGAAAACAAAATAAAGGCTTTTATTTTTGCATGTCTGAAAACTTCAAAAATGCTGCCTAAACCCATTATTTGGGTTTTAAGGAGCTAACTAAAGAACATTAAAATGAAGTGAATTTGAAAGGCTTCATCTGTCCAAGGACACAGGAAAATAAAATAAAAATAAAATAAAACAAAAACTAAAAATTAAAAGAAAAAAAGCTGTCCAAGGTCACAGGTTTTCTAAAATAAAAAATATTATTTGCATGGCTCACAACATTTAAGAAAAAATTATAATAATAAAATCCAAAAATGTCAACTGTCCAAGTACACAGGTTTCCAACACTAACCCAAACTAAACTTAAAAAAAAGATTTTTGTATAGCTCAAAACTAAAAAGCACTTTAAATCAATTTTAAATCATGAAGTAAAGAAATAATTCACCCATAAATGAAAATGTTGTCATCATTTATTCACCCTTGAGTAGTTTCAAAACTGTATGAATCTGAAAGATAATTTGAAGAAAGCTTGTAACCAGGTTGTTTTGGATCACCATTGACTTCCATAGTAGGAAAGTCAATGGTGACCCAATACAGTCTGGTTACAAGCTTTCTTCAAAATATCTTCCTTTGTGTTCAACAGAACAAAGAAAAAAAAATTATACAGCTTAGGATCTATTTGAGAGTTTTTCCTTTACTGTAAATCCAATTTAATCCAAACATGTCAAAAGAACAGCAAATGATTTTCCATTTTCTCAAATGCTATTCTAGAGAGTACACAGGAAATCCTTACAGTAATGGTTCAGCTTGCCCTGATACCTTGCCAAGGCGAATGAGATTGTGTCACACTGATAAACGGCACTATAGCCTGCCATATAGAGACATTCAAGTGTGCAAAATGAAAGAATGACATTTGCTGGAAGCACATAAATAGAGATACTTATCGCAAGCATTGAATTGCCCCTCTATAGCCCAACAGCTCCATTTTACCCACAACCCCTTCCATCTGAAGAAAGTCCAAGACGCAAGACAAACTTCTTCAGACTGGCTGAGTTCTGTGCCGAAGGGGCTCAGAGCTTCATGCGATGCGTGTCTCTGTAAAACCCAGCTGGATGTAGGATTTCAGCACTTTGGGGTAGCACTGCAGAATTTTGAAAATCCTCAACTGTTGGATTTCGTGTATTTTGCACAGACTGACAAGTGACTTTTGGGTGATGTATTGCCGTCGGAGCTGGCCTGCAGCCCGGACTGCTTGAGTTTTGACGAATCAGGTAAGAACGGACAGTGAAATTATTCAAATTACCGCAAGGATGAACCGTTGAGACATTTCTAAGGCAATTAATCATGCAGATTAAAGGCATTTGAAAAATAATGATGTAAAAATGGCAGCTAATTTGATGAAATATTAGCCTGTGATGAATTCGGAGAAGCTGAAACAAGCATTCATCACTAGAGGTATACAGATAACGAAGATAATATGAGACGGCGTTTATTCACGTATATATGGATTCTCATATACATTAGGTGATAATCACAAGGAGGCGTCGAGAAGCCAAAAGGGGGGTCACGGCCAGACTGGTGGGATTCCATCATAGGAGTGCTGACTGAGCCGGGCCAAACAAAGCATCTAAAGCGTCCAGACAATCCTGGTCCCGACCCAGACTGCCCTGGCACACAGAAAGGCCAGCTCAGTCAGCGACGAGCCCAGTCCAGGAGTCGATGAAAAGATAATTCCCCCCCTTGCAGACCACATGCGGCGTGGGGCCGCTTGTGAGCGCTGACAGAGCAAGATCAAGCAGAAAGGATATGAGTGGGAAACTTCAAAACCTGCTCATGTTTCTGGGCCCGTGAAAGGATTTGTATAACACATTCACTTTTGATGGACTTTCCCATGTTCCCCCAGACAGCTCGTTTGCTGTTGACGTGTTCAAATAATGAATCTCTTATGTTTAATTTTTTTCCGTGTTTCTAGTTTTGCCGGGATGCTGGGTAATCCAGTCAGTCTCGCGTCGCAGCTGAGAACAGATGGAGTACCGCTGATTCTACAGCTGCCAGGGAAACGGGTGAGTCTTCCGAAACGGAGCGAGGGATGCTAGAGCAGACGGAGGGCAAAAGAGGAAGAGGTCAGGGGGAAACACGCAGAACTCTGTGTTAAAGCATCATACTTACAAATACCTCCAGAAAGCCGTTCGAATAGATTCGTAGCTTTTTGAATATAGAAATTGGGGCTGATTTGTTTGCAGATTATGCGTAGTGGCACTTCAGATCAATTCGTGCTCGTTATTGGTTTCAAATCTAACAGAGGCGCCAACAAAAGTATCGCGCTTCTCATTTTCTGTCTTTTTCTTCCAATTTAATAGCATGATTACAGAACAATACAGCGGAATTATCTTTTGAAGCGAGTCTAATCACGCATTTCTTCTCTCATTTCAGAACAAGAAGCATTTTCTGATGAATCCAAAGAAATTGCTCCTACATTGTCTTCCTCAGGCGTTGAAATGGAACGTTTGTGTGTGATTCTTTTGCTTGTAAGTAAAACTTTCGTAGTGAATGCGCAATTCAATGGGTTCAACTGTGATGCCAACTTCCACAGCCGCTTCCCCGGTAAGTGAGCGCATGCTTTTTTCTTGCAAGCATTTGATCAGTGACCAAGTGATGAATGATATTTTAATCTATCTCAACAGCTGAGCGGGACATCAGCGTGTATTGTGGAGTGCAAACCATAACTCTGAAGATTAATTTTTGCCCGGTGCTTTTCTCTGGCTACACCGACACTGACCTGGCGCTGAACGGGCGTCACGGCGATGCCCACTGCCGAGGGTTCATCAACAACAACACCTTCCCGACAGTCGTGCTGTTTAGCATCAGTCTCAGCACGATGGAGGCCTGTGGAAACTCACTTGTGGTAAGACACCAAAGGCCTGCATGGAGGGCACGGAACCACAGCAGAATGATTTACCAACATTAGCCCTTAAATGGCCCAGAACTTTAATTTCAGGTTCAATCATTAGCTAGAAAAACACATTTGTTCCAGTAAATGCTATACTTTGTGTACAGCTTGGAGACACTGTCTCCTCTCTATGACAATTTGTCTGTAATAAATGAAGAACATCTGCGGCGAGGTGGATTTAGCTTTGGTTGGCTGACGGTAGAGATCCGGTAGTGATAAAAGAGCTGAGGATTAGGGAGGTGAAGGTACATTAGTTTTAGGAAGAGAGATCACACCTTAGTGCCTTTGTGTCTGTAGGTCTCCACGGCTCAGGGGCCCAACGCCTATGGGAATCTCTCCTTGGTCCAGATTGGGAATATAGCAGGATACATTGACACTCCGGATCCCCCGACGGTCATCAGCTACTTACCGGGACTGCTTTATAAGTTCAGTTGTAGTTACCCTCTGGAATATCTGGTCAACAACACCCAACTTGCTTCGTAAGTCGAAACGAATGCATGTGTGTCCTTTCATTAACTCATGCTGAATTATTCACAATATTTTGATGGAAGATAAAGCAGTCCCAAATTGCATGTTGTAAAATGTTTAGCACTTATTGTTAGGCTTTAACGAGCTGAATTGCGAGGCATAATTAAATTAGTATGCACAACGAATACGTCGTAAAACCTAATGCACGGTTGATTACAAGGACATCAGACAGTAAATCAGGAAAAACTATTACACAAGTTTTCCTTTCAGAATTTAATTGGCCTGCAAAATATATTTATCATGTTTTAATAGCTTCTTTTGTTCGAAGGTCGGCCGCAGCGATATCAGTGAAGGACAGCAACGGCACTTTTGTGAGCACGCTGAATTTACTTCTATACAATGTGAGTACATGTGGAACATCAGCATAGTTTCTAATTTGGTATTTGTTTAGGTCTATAAAAATAGATAACTTTGCTAATTTTCTGTATTGTTTGTTTGAAGTACAAATATAATATAAGAGCATTTATAATAAAATATAAGAATGTATATAATCATTTTCTTGTGTGTGGGTGTTTATATGTGTATAAACGTATATATGTGTATATATATATGCGTGTGTGTGTGTGTATGTAACCCTGGTCTGAAGTCGCATCAAAATATTTTGCACATTTTTAATTAGTAATATGCATTGTTATGAACTTAAGATCTTTTGGGCAACTTTAAAGGTGTTTTTCTCAGTATTTTCATTTTG
Organism: Enteromius paludinosus; assembly: GCA_032361165.1. NCBI lineage: Eukaryota > Metazoa > Chordata > Actinopteri > Cypriniformes > Cyprinidae > Enteromius > Enteromius paludinosus. The sequence continues at coordinate 10,001,023 of JAUMHQ010000065.1, read as the reverse complement.
CTGCACCCTCAAAATTCCAGATATTCAGATATAGTTGTATCTTTTCCAAATATCGTTCCAATTATAACAAACCACATATCGACGGAAAGCTTATTTAATCAGTTCAGTTTAAAAGAAAATTGACAATTATGCCTGATTTTGTAGTCCAGGGTCACACACACACACACACACACACACACACACATACATATATATATATATATATACAGTTGTCAACATTTGAAAAAAAAAAAAGTTATATTAATAAAAAAAAAAATTTTTTGTTTGTTTTATCTTTTAGGACTACTTTGATGAAAGATTTTATTCCACTTCAAATGTTGACTACTATATATGTGTGTGTGTGTGTTTGTGTTTTTGCGCCTGTGGGTGTGTATATGCACAATGAATTATCACATTTTACAACTATTTATATTTTTATAAAAAAAATAACAAATATATTAGATACATAATATTGCATTAAATAATACAATTTTTGAATGCATTGACTAATTAATTGTGTGGTGTTTAATTTTTAAGGACTCCACATACATCAATCATCTTGCCATCCCAGTGTCTGGACTTACTCTGAAGACGCGAGTGTTTGCCGCTGTAAAAGCCACCAACCTAGACAGAAGGTAAACTGCAATTACACAAACATATCTTGGGAAAGTATCTTGCAAGGAGGCCCAAATGCAAAACATACTGCAGATTTAATACTGAAACGGTCTAATTGGTGAGTTAACCATGAAATCTGATGGAGGTCAAATGTCTGTGGTCTTTGGACTGTGTTACTGCTTTGTTAAAGCACTTCCCTAAATGACCTCCTCTCTTATATCTGATAAATCCAGAACTGGTTTAGCCCATTAAAGGAAGAATGCTGAGTGACTCAATGCCGGCCTTGTTTAGGTCCGGCGATGGGCGCCACTAAAGTGGTTGGGAAAGATTATTATGGTTCCTGGGTGGAGATAAGACACATGACATGTGGTTTGCTCATATAGGGCTATTTCATATCCAGTCTTGTGAGTTTCATGGACTGATTCACCCATGTCACTCCCCACAGGTGGAATGTTCTGATGGACTACTGTTACACAACTCCCTCTGGGAATCCTAATGATGAGCTACGATATGACCTATTCTTTGGGTAATTCTATGCTTTCTGGATGTTCTCGCACATGTGTGTGTATACAGTATATAACCAGAACTGAGGCTGAACGCTAGGTGGGTTTTTTGGTCCAGCAGATGTGATAAGGACCCGCAGACAACAGTGTTTGAGAACGGGAAGAGCCAGATGGGCCGCTTCTCCTTCGAGGTGTTCCGCTTTGTCAAGCACAAGAACCAGAAAATGTCTACCGTCTTTCTGCACTGCGTGACCAAGCTGTGTCGCTCTGATGACTGCCCCCTGCTCTTGCCTGTGAGGATGGCTGCTTGAGACTAATACTATAGTGAAACCAAGAAAGCGTGTCAACATGTCTGGGTCATATTTCATACTAAAACCTTTCATTCTAAAAGAAAGAACTGAGATATTTATTTTTTGATAACACTTTACTTAAAGCCTTTTTGTATAATACATTTAAAAGGTATTCATAGGTTGTGATGCATTATATATTTTAATAAATAATATAAGCTTTGTTCAAATGATTTATAATACTTGTAATGCATGTGTTTTAATGCATTATATTTTCTAAAGCTGTAACAATGAAATGGGTATTATGTTTTTTAATCATGGATTATACAAGGCACAATTAATGCATTAAGACTATTTTTATAATGAATCATATAAAGGCTTTAAGTGAAGTGTTAACAATTTTTTCATTGTGACATTATAAATATATATATATTTTCATTATGACTACATGGCTCATTATTTTTAGGGATATCGTGATACACATTGAATCTATCTATGGTATGTTTGATTTTCATTAAAAAATGCAAAACAATTATATGGAATAATATTAAATGTAAATCTGCCATGGAAGTGCCTTTAGAGTCACTAATTAAAAACTATATAGTCTATAGTGAAAGTAATTGGAACTGTGTTTATTACTCACAAATATTGTCATCATGACAGATCTGTGGTAAGAGGAAGAAGAGAAACGTGTTGGATAGAACTACTGTGGCTTCTGGCAATGCAGTCATGACTGCGGGGCCCATCATCACCAGAATTGGTACGACATAAACTATAATGTAGTGTTTATGCAGCTCAACCAGTAGCACTAATTTTCAATTTTCACATTCAGCCTGTTATGTAAACGAGACATGATTTTGCACTTCAAGGCAGAAAGTGTGCTCATCTCACTAAAACAATCTTTGTCTGTCCACAGATGAAACTCCCACCAATAATTCCCAGCTAGGTAAGCCTTGCTTCGTCCTCCACTTTAGACCTCTTAAAAGGAAGCTAAATCCTTCCTTCTCAGTACTGTAGCGTTTCTGATGGAGAATAAAAGCATGCTTTACTTCCTCCCAGAAAATATAGAGGATTTTTTTTCCTCAAAGGATCTAGCGGCTTAAAACCGTGACCAAAATAACGATGAGTTAGAGGGTTTCCGACAGAGAGAAGTTAATAGAGGGTAGAAGCAGGTGGTGTTATCAAGAAATGAACAAGAGGATTGAAAGAAAAAGTGCGTGATAGAGTTTGAACGGTGGCTTACATATTGTAAGAAGTCTTCCTAACAATGTGTGTGTGTGTGTGTGTCTTTCAGCACAGTTAAACAGCTCTCCATTCAAAATGAATTCAGTGACGAGCGCCTTGATTTCTGCCATCACGATCCTCGCCGTTATGAGCATGTGTTTCTTCATCCTGTCTCTGTCACTGCTGAGAGGGAAATATACGCCACCGACACCTCTATCAGGAAATCACAACCCAGAGTTCAGCTAAACGCACACACACGGCTGTTTGGTCAGCTAAACAATACAACAATACCTGTGTGTGGAGCTCTTTGGGTTACACACAGTCGTACAGTACAGGGAAATAATATCATATCACTCCACACAGCCTTTAGCTATACACAGATGCCTATTTTTGGCCTCAAAGTTCATTCTTACTTCATTCTTAGCGCTGTAAACATGACACACAATCCTACATCATTAGAGGCTGGACTCTGATTGGAAATGATTCTCTCACACGTAATATAATCAGGAATAACAGCATTAAAAGATGCACTCAGTCCTCATTTTTCCTCATTTAAGTGAGTAAGTCATGGCCGGTTAAACTGAAAACGTTATAATCCTGCATCCACACCACTAGGTGGCAGTAGTTCGAGAAGGCTCACCCAACATAAACAAAAATTTACAAATGCACTTAAAAATGCTTTGTGCATGTACATGAAGGCAGAAGTTTCTGCTTTTATGATCTGATTTCTACTGTTATGGCGGAGCAACAGTTAAACCAAAATCTAGTCACTTTTAAAGGTGCCATAGAATGGAAAACTGATTTTACCTTGGCATGGTTGAATAATAACAGTTCAGTACATGGACATA
>JAUMHQ010000065.1:9939133-9954435 GCA_032361165.1 Enteromius paludinosus | reverse complement strand
TATGCTGAAAATTGTAGACCCCTCCATGATTTCTAAGTAAGAGAACTTGCAAAATCACAGGGTGATCAAATACTTATGGACCTCACTGTAGGTGTAAGGGTTTTTATGCTGTACAAACAGTTTTTCTGTAGCTCTACTTACTAACATACACAATACAGAAAAAAAACATTACCTATTTCATGAATTACTCACCCTCATGTCTTTCAAACCCATAAGACCTTCGTTCATCTTCAGAACACAAATTAAGATATTTTTGATGATATCAGAGACCCATCTGTCCCTTGATAGACAGCAATACAACTGAAATTATCCCAGATCCAGAAACGTAGCAAAAACACTGGTAAAACAGTCCATGTGACATAGCATATATGATTTGTAATTATATAATGTGATCACAACGGATAAAAGCATTTGCCAAATGTTTAAATGTCATTTACAGTATATTGTAAGTGCATTCCTGTAAACATGCTTTTTACTTGTTTTGAGGGGCAAATTTTCTATTGACCTCGAAACACTCCTTTAACAACAGTGTCAAAGCCATCATACATACTGCAAATCAAACCATCAATGTGGAGTGAAAGCACACAAAGACATCACTCATTTTGCATGCCCTTGCATTCACACAATCTTGCGCAACGATATACATCAATACTTGAAAAATCTTCTTCTTTATTCTATAGCCATGCCATTTATTCAACTCACAGATTTGGAAATGCTGTGCTTTTGGTGAATGTCAAATACTGGTTGAAACTGTGAATGATCTGATTAAAATGCGATCAAAAGACTATTTAGCAAGCGGGTGGTCGTTAGCGAGAGACTAATGGCCTAAGGTAGAAAAAGGGGCGGGGTGTTACATATCCGTCCATTCTGAGATAGAGGATGCTGTCAGGAAGCGCAGCACAGAGAAATTAGACCTCTTTGGGATGCTGTAGTCTCAGTCTCACCCACAGACCGCCCACAAATTTGACCGCACGCATAATGTGTACAAAAAAGGCAAGAGTAGGTTGAAATCTCCAGGCTAAATTTGACTGGTTAGCTTAGAATAACTTAAAACAAACTGTGATTGGTTTCTTTACATGTCAGTCAATTTAAATAGGCAGGGCGTGGCCACAGTAACCTGAGCCGATGAACGAAAGTCAAACGCTTGGCTGTGCAGATTTCGACCTATATGAGATGCACTGCGCATCCTTACGAAGGCATTAATAATTCAACCCAGCATTATCTTTCTCATTAAAAACAAAGTCTCACTAATACTCTATGTAAATATGAGAGAAAAAAAATCTGTGATGAGAGCGAAGGTGGAAGTCACAGCGTGGAGTCACATTATTTATGATTCCAGTGGAGCGGAGCAGCAGAGCAGACCTGTCCGCCCTGATTCCTTCGCCTGCTGAGACGCAGACATGATGCAGTCTCATATTTCTGAATCTGTCAGCATCAGCGGGTCCCCAAAGGCCCACAGGGGGCCCCGAAAAGACACACTCAATGCCTAAATGTAACACGCGGCGCCGCTTGATTAGCGATATGTCTGTCTGACACATATTTACGTTCATCTACCACATGCCAGCGAGGGGGCGCGCCCATTGAGAGGGAAAGATTGTAAAAAATTTACTTCAAAAATGGAAATTATCGATCAATGCAACTTTTATTACCTCAGACCACCTCTGTGGAGGAGCTCACGCAATTAAAATAAATTACAATGGACTGTGAGACTGCCTGTCATCTTAGTTCTCTGCTTGACTGCAACACACACACACACACACACACATCTTTACTTTATCTCTCCTCACCCAAATAAGGACTCGGCCAGTCTGAGCTGTTCTAACGTAAGCTGCTTTGTAAAATAACTAAGGTCTTGGAGTCTATTAAAGAGCTTTTTATGTTCATTTTCAGTGATGTGGGGAGATGGGCTTCGAGAGCTGTTCTACAATTCAGGTAATCATAAAGTCCCAAGAGTTGTTTCTCTACCTTCTCCTGCCTTTGACGGTTAGAACGGCTAGTTGAATTGCACAGTGTAGGCACTGGTTGAAATGCACTTAGCATTGTCTTTTTCTTTTAATTTCTTTTTGTGTTCAAAGTTTTCACGGTTCAATTGGCCCCTGCATGTAAATACTATAACTACGTTTAAATAAAAAAAATTCTCCAGTGAGAGCTTTTTAAATAGACATGATTTTTCCAAACTGGTCTCATAAAAATATGTACCTCTGTGTACTTGTTGTGCAACACCGTTTTACATGCCTTAGTACATGTTTACTATAGTTTCGAAGAGAAATGTCCACTGACTGTCGCTAAAACACAGACTCAATATGTGAACCCTGGCACATTTTATTACATTGACATAGGTGTGTATTGTGGTGGTTCAGAATTGAAATATCCGTAAACTGTTGCTAAAAGTTAATGCTCTATCATTGTCACTAGCAGGAAGCGAGGCGACGTTCAGGTTCATTCGCAAACTGTTTATTTACAATACAGAGCAGAATCAGACAGGCGTACAGGGTCGTTACCGGCAATCGTGAGCATCAGAGGTGAGGCGAGAGAGTAGTCAGTGTCCGTGCAATAGTTGGCAACAATAAATACAATCCGTGGGGCGAGACAAAGGTGTAATCCGGGGAAAGCAGAAGTCCGCAGCGATAAATCCAAACACACAGACAAGAACACGGGTGGGACAGTGTTAATGGACCGTGGCAACATACAAACACTTCCGGGATTTATTTACATGAAACTAGGTCAATGGGCAAACACTGAAACACCATGACAACTTATAAGCGGGGCGGAGTCATGAGTTTTTGGGAATGAGTCCATGAAAACAAACACAAAACATAGAGAGTTCGCTGGGTACTGGAGTGCCATCCCCTGAGCTGGGCTTGCACATCCAGCTGATTGTTACAATCATACTGGAAATAATTGGAGGAAATCCAACCCTAAACCTTCCCGACAGTGTTATCAAATGCAAAACTGATATTAAAATGCATTTGTTGATTCAACTGTGCCATTTCAACTACCTTTGGAGATTTTAACTGTTTTCTTGCACCAAGAATCAAACAGGAGCTCCTCGTCTCTGGAGTACATGTATTGTCATAACATGATATTCTACAAGGAATTGTCCAAAGTTATGCTTTAATTGTGAGTGAAAAGGAATAAAAGATGTTTTTTTCAGAAACTGCAGTGATATGTACTTACTGGTACATATTACATGTCTCACTAAGGTACGTTTATGCCAGGAGACCAGGTAGCAACCACATATAGTTAATTCATATATTTCAGTGCTTAAATGTATAATTACACTGTAACACAGATCCCTTAAAAAATTAACTATAATGTATTAACTGTGAATATAATTATTCATGAGCTTGTTCAGTGCATTATAAAGTACAGTACATTACAGTACTTAATGCATTTAAATTACTTTTATAATGCATTATACAAATACAGGCTTTAAATAGTGTTACCACAAAATCTTACATAATACATATAGTCTTAGTTACTATAGTTTTTTTAGTTACACCAAGTATTTGAAAGTAGTCTTGTTGCTATTTGAAAGCATATTCAGTTCAGCCCAAATATTTACTAAACAAAAACTTGTAAGTGACAAGTCTTGTGATTCTGCTGAAATCAGAGTTCTGCGGCACAAATTCCGTGTGGGTTTGCCCATGCGTTTGTGCATGACTAGATAACATGCGCCCTGTGCAGCTGTTTTATTCAGCAGTCACATCCGCCTCAATCCAGTTTCCATCCCCGTTGCGAGACAGTTCTCTGACCTCTGAGGGCCTGGCACAGCTACAGACTGGCAGGCAACCGGGCCGATGGGCCGACTCACCCTGGAGCGGCGATGGAGAGCGACACTGACCCGGCTGACCTCAACGTCGTTCCACTTTGACACGCTGTACCAACACACTGCTGCTGCCAATGGAGGTGCCATTCGGAGTGTGAACCCAGGTGCCACTGGGAACAAAGAGAGGAGAACAAGAGAGACAGGAGGAAAAAAGTGAGAGACAGAATGAGAGAAACAACGTCTTGGGGATAATTAGCTATTTTGGAGTGTGAACCCTGAGGATGCAAATTTTCTAACCAAACGGGGAGCATTTGGGGGTAACGAGATATAAAGAGGAAGAGAAGAACAAAGAATCAGTTCAACAGGGGGTTTGTGACCCTTAGGGGGTCTACGATGGTACTGTGGGGGGGCCTGTCAATTATTGTTTGATCATATTTTTGGGAACAAAATTTAAAATGTCTTAAACCCAAAACACAAAAATTAAAGTGCAATATTAATAGAAGTCTGTAAATATATTATCACAAGAACATGTCTATTCTGACAATAAATAAAAAATAATTTGTCCTACTCTATATTAAGTGACCTTAAATATGTACTTGCATCGAAAAATAAGTACAATGTACTTATTGTGTTTACATGTAGGTATTTTTTTTATATAAGTCCAGTTAAGGCTATTTTAAGTAGGACCAAATATTTAATAATTAATTTAAAAATAAATATTTTTAAGATAAATATTTTAATATAATATGTAAATACAAAATATATTTTTTAAAAATCAAATATTTGATTACAACACAAACATTCCTGTTGACAGTTGAAAGCATAATAATATTTAATATTGAATGAATGCAGCAGTCAAAAATAAAATTTTTAACTATTAATTTTCTGCAGATGAGCCTACATATATCCATGTATATACATATATACACATATATTTTTCCTCCTTCTCCTAATGTATCCTATTTCCTTGTTTTCTATGCTACCTCTCGACTGACCTTTCTTCCCCCCAAAATGTTTGTGTATGGTCGGAGGGGGTCCTATTTCGTTGCCGGTTTACTTGTACATGTGTAATGACAATAAAGTATCTATCAAAAAATAAATAAATAAATATAATAATAATAATTCTATATATATATTTAAATCTCAATAAAAGTATCATAAATGTATTTTAGATATTTTTTTTGCAACATTCCAAGCCTTCTAAAGCCGTACAATATGATACAGATCGAAAAATAAATCATTACTCACCTAAAGTTAGATCTAATTCTGTGATTCAATTCACTGATTCAGGAGGAGTTAACAGCTCACTGGAGGGGAAAATTATCAATGAATAGCTTTGAACTTCCTCACACAAAGCTACTGTGTGACATCAGAAGACCCGAAATATAACATGGTTTTTTGTAAGTTTTTTTTTAGGCCTGAAAGCCTTAAAACTATCTAGACACTGCCAATGATGCCTAAAATGCTGTCTAGGCAGCTAACTCATCTGGTTTGAGACACAACCCACCCCATATTCGTGCTCTACATGTCACAAAGCTGACACAATTGAAGTATATTGTATCCTTACAGAGTATTTGTATAAGTGAGAGCGGGAACGTCTTCTAATGCACAAGCTGGCACAACGCTGGATGACTCTGCCTCCCATTTTCAATTATCAGGGGAGACGCAAAGCGTTAAGTCCCCGCAAGCAAACATGCGTCCAATATAAATGCCACCAGGGGAATAACGAGAGGATACCACACAAAACATGCATAATTGGATAAACAAATCAATAAGTCAGATGATAATTTGGCAGCTCTGATGCCACTGAAGCACATTTATGATGACTTCAACACAATGAATCAGTCCCTGTCCCTGTTGCACAAGCTCAAATACCACTTTGCTGTAATTCATTACTATAATGATAATGCTGAGGCAGAGGCAGCACTCTACCTCACTCTAATAGAACTGCTTATGCCATCATATTTTTACATTAGAGGACATTTATTATAAAAGTCATCTTGAGGATATTTGTCTTGCTTAAAGGGGAAGGGGCAGGATTGATCTTGTTTGCACTGGTGGAATTAATTTCGCATCTCAACAAAGTGCGTAAAGCACTGAACTGATCTGTTAGTTTAATCAAGTTTAAACTCAATGCCAATCACCACAAAAAGAAATGTAAACACAATGACAAGCAGGGGATGCAGTTATGATTATGCAAGAAAAATTATAAGAGGATGATCCAGAAGATTCAGTTCATTACTGTATAAGCCAGCTTCATATCAAAATTTGAGGCCCAAAACATACCAAACCACGTCCAATGTAAACACATATTATAACAAATATTAATTAAGAGTTTTAAGTGGTAAGAAATATTTTAATTTCCTCCAAAACTCTGCAGTGTTCTAGCACATGTGCTGCTGAGCTTGTTCACATCTTGGATGGAAAGAAAGTCATTCTGCAATAAAGCGATTCTTTCCAGCCAATGTACCAAACAACTCAAGCGAGAGTGATGTATTTCAGAAGTAGATGCAAAATTGAGCTCAAATAGGAACTGGAAATAGTGAATGTTAGCGTGAAGCAAGAGGAAACAACAAACAATTACAGAAACTCAATAGAGAATTAGGCTCAGTGCATCTGTCTTTACTGCTCACAGCGTCTGCCTGTAAACTATATAAAAGTAATTTCCGTTTACTTGAGCCTCCGTGTGCTCGAGACAAGAGTCTTTTAGTAAAAAATGTTGAATAAGGAATGACAGGCATTTAAGGGAAAAGCCCTACAGAGATTATGACACAAGCCCATTAAAGTTGTGTACAGCCTCTCCTAAGTAAATTGGTAAATTGGTTCTGGGTACACAGTGCCCAATGCAATCATATCACGCCATATTTTATTATTTAGACATGAATGCAATGTTATTCAGTGAACTCTTGCAAAATCATATGGGAAACCGAGATAGCACTTAAGAGCGTAGCATGTCTTGACATAAAAGGCGTCTGCGGATAAAGACAACGGAACGTACATGGAATATTAATGCAAATTTCACAATTTTCACAGAATAAAATCCCTTTTAATAACCATCTCCCGAGACAGGAGCAGAATTATAAAGACACCGTTCACCCACAAAAGAACTTCTGGTCATTTATTCAGCTTCATGCCATTCCAAAACCTGTACGATTCCTTCTTTCACATCACCCAGGAGTGTCCCGGTTGCTCTTTCAAGCTTTAAAATGCATGTAAATGCATCATAAAAACATGTGATCCTTGTATTTTTTATTTTGTTGTATTTTGAAGTTTGTGTGAGGAACAAGCCGAAAATATTGTGTTTCGCAGGTAGGTCATACATTATTGGAACGACATGAGTAAATTTCACATTTCCTATTAAATATAATATGATTTCATTTCCCTGTCCGCTGTCTCCCGGGAAAACAGCAATATCTTAAGCAGAAGAAGAGAGAAATGCAATGCCGGACACGGGACACATTAAAACTCTAAAAAAGCTTATGCATTCATTATGTCAGACTTGTGCTTTTAACATCTTGTCACTTGAGGGGACGTGCTGGAAGTATGAAAGAGACAGGGAAGGTACAAGAAAATCAGCATCATTCTTGCACCAGAAGTTGCCATTCCTAATTAATGTCATTGCATCTTGGGACAGAAATCGGCTCTGTGTGTGAGGAACAATGAATGCTGAAGCCTGAAGATTTGAATACTTTAAGAACCTGAGGGAATAAATGCCATCTCCGCTTGTCTTATGAAACCTCCTGAAACATCTCCACTTATGCAACGCTTTCAGGAGCAAAGGCCGCTAGTCAGCAAATTCGGACAGGCCCATTTCTCTCTGCGATTTGTGAGCGTCTGGTCTATTTGTTTCTGAGAGTGCAGGTGAATTAATGACCCTGCTGACGACCACATACCTGAGCTTCAGTTTAAGGTGAACCCGAAAGGCCTTGGGTGGCCTTCTCGTCATGAATGCCAGTAACCATAGTAACGGAGACGAACGTAAATATTATACATGGATGTCAGATTGAAGTGTCAGTTTATCTGACACATTTTAATTAAAAGTTAGCAGCTTCAAATGTATTTTTCTTTTATGAAAATTTTCAAATGGATAAAAGCTTCAGATGAGACAACTCATATCTCTGGAACCCACATGAAAGCATGCAACACCTATTTTAACATTTAAAACAGGAGAGACAGAGAGAATTGATATATATATAAACATAAACACACTGTACACACACACATACTGTTAAAAAAGTATGGAATTAATAAAATGTTTCTGAAATAAATGCATACTTTTATTCATCAAAGATGCATTCAATTAATCAAAAGTGACAATAAAGACTTTTGGAACCCTGAAATTATGCATCAAAATGAAGTCACATATGGTGTTATGTGTGAGTCACCGAATCAATAAATGACTCAAATCTTGACTCGAGTCTTTTTAAATTGTGTATACAAATCTACTCAAGGCTGTCTAGGCATACATGTTTTTCTCATAAATGATAATGCAGTTATATAGTTTTGTCCTCCATTTCTTTCTGGCAGATATGAATTTATTTACTACTTTTCACGTTTTAAAAGAGAGCATGATCAATGAACAAAATAGGAATCAGTGCATGATAGTAAACAAGGCTCAACTACATCTGAATTAAGCTCCAGAGAAACACCTTGAAAGGGACAAACTCTGTAGCAAAATTAATTTACGGCTGAAATGAAAGGTACGGGCGGTCAGACAGCAGACGCTATCTCATTCCTGCTTGGAGCTCAAAGAAAGACGAATGTTGCATTTTTGCTAAATAACACTAACATTTGAATCTTTTATGTATGCTGTGCCTGTTACGCACTGGCTGGTATCCCAAAGAGCCTCTCAAAAAAACTTATGAGAGGCGTTGAACTATTTTCAAAGATGGATTATTCAACAACACTTGAAACGCATAGTAAAAACAATCCCAATAGGTTTGTACTTGCCAAGTGCAAAAACTGTGCAGAGAAAAGGCATTAGAGAGAGAGAGAGAACTTTCAACTTACACAACTAACAAGAGCGAGGAGGTCAGAAACCGAAAGCTGTACATGTTTTTGGCCATTTGTCCTGGGTGCCTTTAGATGCTATGCTCTAGGTTATGTAAATGCACAACACATGAATGAAGCTCTGTAGAAAAAACTTTGTTTAGCACCTGCTCTTTATGTGGCTGAAGATCAGGCCAAAAGTCAAAGACTCAGGATGGCCATTGAGAAGATCCATTACTTTCTTACACAACAGAGATCTCAGGAAGAGTTGAAGACAAAGTAGAATTTGATGAGAAATATCATCATTGATTATCATTTTAAATTCTTATCATTTGAGATGTTCGTATCTTGACAAATCTGAGACATTGTTAAGATCTCTTCTGAAAATCTAGGACAGACAGAAAAAGTAAGAATCTTTTCTCAGGGGAAAGTCTCATTTGATGTCCATTCAGCCTCATTGTTGCCAGGAGAAACATGTCTATCATTATTCTCCCATCTTTTGTGTGGAAGCTGCAGAGTCACTCAGAAAGGTGGTTCACAGTGGCCACTGGCTCAGACTAACACGAAGTAAGGATTGGGGTCTACCACAATGATAAATTAGCAGGAAAAAAGCAGATGATTCATGCCGTTCATCCATCTCTGCCTTCACTGCCATGAGGAACTACACTATTATATTATTATCAGCCATATTAATCCTACTAATTACTGATAAAGGTTCTTTCTTGTTCTGGACAGGCCTCATTTCCCCTAATGCTAAATTCTGCATTGCTGTCATTTTTAGGACAAAAAAAAAGAAGGAACAGTTTCCACAAGAAAGAAAAACGTCATCTTTTACTCACCCTTGACCAAGCTTTCCAGCAAAAACATCATGAAAAATACCATAAAGTACATAAACAGAATATTGATGCAAATTTCACAATTTCCACAGGATAAAAATCCCTTTCACAACTCTCTCCTGAGACAGCAGCAGAATTTTAAAGACATAGTTCACCAGTAAATGAATGTTTGGTCATAATTTACTCCCCCTCATGTTGTATCAAAACCAAGCTTAAAACGGACGTAAAAGCACCATAAACATATTCTTGATCCGTATGATTCATAGGATTTATTTCAAACTATTTTAAAGTCAACTGAGAGGTTTGTGCGAGGAACAAACCAAAAGTTTTACAGGGCTAGAACAACATCAGTTCCAAAAAGTACATTTTTAGGTGACCTGTCTCTTTAAAAAGAATAGAAGCCTTTTTTCAACCTGGTCTCGTAAAAAATACGTACCTCTGTGCACTTTTTGTGCAATACAATTTTTATGTACTGTACCTTACTGCAGATTTAGCCACAGTTTCAAAAAGGAATGTCTACTAAGTGAATCCTGAGTCAATCCGTGAACCCTGGCACATTTTAGTATGCATATATAGGTATGTTGGAAATATGCCCTACACCAAATCCAACCCTAAACCTAACCGATAGTGTTACAAAATGATATAAAAATGCATTTGTTGATGCAACTGCGCCATTTCAACTTCCTTTTACGCAGATTTGAACTGTTTTGTTGAACCGTAGTTATTAGGGATTCGGAGCTCCTCGCCTCTCAAGTACATCTCTGTACTCCGTGAGCTACCAAACAAACCTACATCTATGAAAAATAGATATGAAGTGTGAAGATATGTGTGACGCTAATGTTCAAAAGCATCAATTTTCAAATCTGCCTCTAGTGTTAATTTCTTTTGGAAACTGCAGTGATATGTACTTATTGGTACGTATTTCGTGTCTCGTACACCAAGGTACATTTATGCCATGAGGTAGCCTTTCTATATACTTTTACTAATTGTGTTTGCTTACAGTATTTGTCTCTAGCAAGATTTCTGAGAACAGGTTTGTATGCCTTGCATTAAATATGAAATGTCAGAGTGCATGATCACTGTCCTTCTGATTGTCACCATTTTCGCTTATCGTAATCATCAAGGTTTTTGTCCTGGCTTCCTAAGTGGTGCCGGATTTGTGGGCGTTCATGTGCATGCACCTGCTGAAGGAGAAAAAGCACCATCATCCCCTCTGATAGACTGCAAAATGAACCGTTTGGAGCTCCTTCTCATCCTCCACTTTTAATTTGGAAAGGAGAAAATGACACAGAGAAGCTGATATTTATTTCCCGTGCTATCATTCACTCACCAGTGAGTCAAACATCCTGAGAGGACCACGCAGTGTGCCGAGATGAAGAAAAATGGCATAAGCACTCATATTTACAGGCCACGTTACTGCACCGCAGTGTTTCCATTCATTAACCTGTGCCAGCTGTAATTGTGGCATACTGCCCCTTTTCATTTGGATGCAAGACAAAGCCACATGAATGAAAGGAAACTCACACAATCAGGAGCACAACATTGAGAATGATTTTTCTGGAGAAGGCCTATATTAGAAAATAGAGTCATGATAGATGACTGTAATTATCAGAGGCCGAAAAATGCTCCCACTTATAGCAAATCAGCTTGCGCTTTGTCTCTATCCACGCTTCGTCCGCTCTAAAGTGGCATATGAACATAGCGCAGCAGTTACACAATCATCTAACTTACATTTGCTATCAAGGCCAATGATGTGCATGGATTGTCAGCCACTAGTAAGGAGGTGAATGATCCTCCAACTGTCATACACAAATGTTTCATCACAAGCACCTTTTGAGCTAAGAATAAGGGGGGATACTGTACTAAGCCAAACTGGCCTTCACTGAGGCTGAAAAAAATGTGTTTTGGTCTCACAGAAAGACATCAAAACATCCTTAAGGCAAGGTAATTTTACTTAAGCAAAACTGCTATCTTGACTTATTTTTAGAGAATATATGTTTTTCCTACCCATTGGTGAAAGTTTTTTTTTATTATTATTATTTTAACCTCAGTAAATGTTTTAAAATGTTGATTGTAAAAATAAGCCTAATTTAAGAAGAAAAAGAAAAACTTTTCTTTAAAAGGACCAAAACAGCTCTCTTTAAAAATGCTATTCTTTTCCACTAATCGAGTTGCAAGTTGTTTTTTTTTACGTTTTATAGGTTTATTGGTTTACTTGACCACTCCCCTTTTCTAAACGAGCCAATTATAGCTAACCAAAGGACAACATTTTTTGATAATTATTAATCTAGGGAGTCCATAGATTATTACTGCAGTGGTTTGATTGAGATTGTTTTTAACACATTTGTTAATAATTAATGAACGCTTTGATTGACAGGAATGTTTTTTGAGGCAACGTTGCTTATTATGAGGAGATCTAGGATATTTTGTGGATGTGTGAAACACCAGGTGATTACAGAGCAAAAAAAATGGTAAGCGCCAACTAGTGCCGATTTCTTTCAAAATTCTAACAGACCTTTAGGGCCATGAGTCGAACATGCCCACCGAGTTTCTTTCCGATCGACCTTTGTTAACCTTGTCTAATAAGTGCTCAAACTTCATTGGCCGATTGCGGCCATGTTGTTTACGCCAATGTCCTGATAAAGACTTGTGCCAGTTTGGACCAAGTTGCTGAATACCATATTTTAAGCCGATTGGACCAACGGTTGCCTAGTTATAGCTGAAAATAATATTTTTTTCTGCCTCATAGCGCCACCAAGTGGCAGAGCTGGTATTTTTTTTATTTAAATAAAGTTTGACCTTATACACATGTGTACCGTGTTTGGTGTTCTCATTCCGTTCCAGAGTTATAGTCCAAATAACATTTGGCTAACGTTAGACGCTAACTGGCGTACTGTTTGTGCCAAAATCAAAAATTCGTTTTTTCAGTGTCCACAGATTATTTCTGCAGTGGTTTGGTTTCAATCGGGTGAAAAACCTAGGACTAGTTCGTAAAAGTGGGTTACGCATGTAGCTAAATTTTGCGGGAAAACGGTGCGTCCTAGAACAAAACACGCCTGTTTTGTTCGGGCTAATGCAAGGATTGCAACAATGTGAAATTTCGGAGTCTACGACAAACGGTTCACGAGCTATGGCCAAAATTTTTATTCATTTCTTTTTGCACTGCCTGAGTAGTGAGGAGGAGTACTACCATCTGACCAAGTTTTAGCTTTCTAGGGCTTACGGTTTAGGCTGCACAATCAGTTTTAGGGAAGAATAATAATAATAATAATAAAAAATCCTAACAATTACAATAGGCTACACGCTCAAACCCCTAATTAAAAATATTATGCTCTTCAGGTCTTGTTCTCTGCCAATCTGCTCTCTCTTGCCGACTTTGACCGTCTACTTCCATCATATTCACCCTTTCTCTGTCTTTCTTGTTCTGCTATCTCACCTCTCTCTTTCTCTCTCTCACACATACACTCCCTCAGTTTCCCTCTGTCTCGCCCTCCCTCTGGTTTACTCCCTTTTGTTCTCTCTTGCTGTCTCCCATGATTGACGTGTAGTAAAGAATCTATGTATTTTTATTAGCATTGTGATTGAGACCATTGCACGTCTGCTGAATTTCATTATTCGAAAGGCCACTGATGCTCCCGGATACTAATGATGCCACGGTGTACAGGCGTATCTGTCTTTTTCATTTTCTCTTGGCTGAGCCTTATTAAAACGCTCAGCCGAATCTGCATGGAGGACATGCTCTGCTTTTACAGGAGGTCACTAAACCTCATAAATGAAAAAAATGGCATCACAAACCACCATCGGATTTAACAGACTCAATGAAGCAAGGACACAAACTGTAAGCATATTCAACAGACACATTAAAATATATGAGATGCTCTAAAAATACCGGTTTGCTATTAAAACGTCTTGTAAGTTAGCAAGAATGTTTCTTCGAGGCTGGAACATAAACATCTTACCACCTCTGCATCTGCGGTTAGAGATATTCTCTCCATTAAAATTGTATGAGGAGAGCTTTTTTGTTGGATAAGCATTCTCCAAGAACTTCAGACCTGGGGGAATCTAAAGCCCAAGTTAATAGAGTTATCATGCATCTCTTATTTATATTTTTATAATCATTTATATTTTAAGAAGAATCACACAACATAGGCTGAGGCAAGCGGTAAACATTTTCACAACTCTTCTCAAAGCAGTCAGCCCCATGTTGTGACTATAAAAGACACGGTGAGAAATATTAATGGATGCGTTGCAAGGTAGAACTTCAAGCCCTGTGAGAAAAGAGAAAGCTAGAGTGTTGTTTAATGCAGTTTTCCTGTAAATGTCTGATCTAGGGCAGTCAATTTAATAATGTAAATGTAGGTTGATTTGTTATAAATGTAAAAAACATTTAAAGATTCTTGTTCTATGTAGAACATGTAAAAATGTAGAAGCCAAATGACATTTTATTTGACCAATTATTTGACACATTTCTGTCAAATTTGAATGAAACAATGACACTTTTGTTAAATGTTAATGATTATTAAATTAAAAATCAACTGATAGCCACACTCTGCAACCATGGCACCTAATCTATAGCATTTCAACCCGGTCCGAAATACAATTTTATTACCTTCCCACCAGCACACAGCACTACAAAAAACTAACAATGTCTGTCCTTTCAGCCATCAAGGGAATGAGCGCATGGGGTCAAAGACTGGCGCGTGAAGTCTTTTTTGATAGGTCTGCTCTTTCAGTCACGGAGCAGACGATAGAGCTCTCGAAGGCAGTGTAATCCCCCAGATTACCTATTCCCACATCCAGGTCACGACTCTTTTTTTTCACCCCCCCTCACTTTTTCATCAGGACCGGTATACAGTGGCTCGCGTGTGCCCGACTCACAGGTGAGCTGCCAAGAGAGGCTACGGAGGCCAGAAGGCTTGTCTTTTTCAGAGAAAAATAAATGTAATCTCTCAGTTGGGGCTGCTTCATACTGGGACTCTTCTCAAGGTCATTTAAACAAAATGGATGTGTACCTGTGGCGCCACTGGGCTATCCATCACAACGGCTTCCTCAGATGAAAGCTACCCAAGTAATATGCTTCTCAGTACCCAGACTTCCTCAGCTTAAAACTGTCTTCGTTCTGAACACTAGCGTTTACGTTCACAAAATGGTTAAGAAAACATAGGCAGCTCTATAACAGCTCAGTGAATGCAGGTGACTTTGAGCCAGTTGACCTTGTGACAGGCTAAAAAGGACCAAATAAACCAACAAACAGCACTAGAAAGAGGCAGTGGTCGTGCTGAATGGTAGACGCTAAAGCAAGGTAAGGTTTTTTTATAGTAGAGAAATAGCTCTTTCATAGTTGAAGACCTCAGTCATGCATCATAATCTATAACCTTGCAGCAATAAATAAATAAATACATAAATAATATCCGAATTAGTAGACTGAATTGAATATGATGGGATAAAAAGGACAAACACAAACAAATGACTCATGAACCAGTTCTTTTTAGTGTATTAAAACTAGGGCCGGGACTCGATTAAAAAAAAAAAAAAAATCTAATTAATTAGAGGCTTCATAATTAATTAATCGAAATTAATCACATTTTAATCACACACAAATATTTGACCTGAGAACAGTGAGAAGTAAGTTTTTTTCATATGGATTTTTAGTATATCATTGAATAATGACTGAATACATAAGCTTAAGCAACAAAATATTGTTTATT